>CM057050.1:42126682-42136682 GCA_029948455.1 Solanum rostratum
TAGCCATAGGTCTGTCATTAGCACCACATGATTTTGTGATAGAGGCTTCATAGACAGGTGTCGAGTATTGATGTTGAGATTGTGAGCTAGTTCTTTCTACTAGCCTTCGTTATATTATCTTTATTATATTGAGAACTTTAGACGAATTGTGCCCATTGCTTGCATATAATTTCCGTTGATCAGTAGAAGTATATGATTGAATGATGTGATGAGACTAGGTGGTTCGTTTGGTGGCTAGCAATAGTCTCCGAGTGCCGGCCACGCCAAGGGTACCATCCCGGGGCGTGACAAACTTGGTATCAGAGCACAGAGTTCAAGTGTCCTAGGGAGTCTATGAAGCCGTGTCTAGTAGAGTCTTGTTTATGGGTGTGTTGTCGACCACATTTCATAAGCAGGAGGCTATGGGACATTAGGAATGGTTACACTTCTTTCTTATTCCAAATCGTGCGATAGAGTTGAACTCTATGAAAACTATCTTCTAATGCGTGCGCTACACATGCAGAATCGATAACATGCCTCCCAGAAAAGCTGTCAGAGGAAGGGGACGTCCTGCCAAGCAAGCTGTTAACCCACCTGAGCCTCAAGTATCCAAGGGGCCCGTGGATCCAGCTGTCCCTATTGGGCAACCCCCTCAAGATGAGATCTCGAATGCTGAGCTACGCCAAGCCATTCAAACTTTGGCCCAAGCTGTCGCAGCACCTGTTGTGAGGCAAGGCACAGGTGGGACAGACTCTCATGGCACCTCTAGAGTCCGAGAATTTCTGAGGATGAACCCGCTTGAGTTCACGGGGTCGGCATCTATTGAAGACCCCGAAAACTATGTAGAGGAACTTGAGAAGGTGTTCCAAGTGATGCACGTGGCTGATGCTGATAGGGTTGAATTGGCCCCCTACCAACTCAAAGGGGTGGCCAGGCTGTAGTTCGACCAATGGAAGAAGGGCCGAGGAGACGATGTCATTTGTGACTTGGGCGGTGTTTGAGGAGGCTTTCTTGGGGCGCTTTTTCCCAAGGAAGAAAAGAGAGGCTAAGGTGAGGGAGTTCCTAAATCTGAAGCAGGGCTCCATGACCATGCAGGAGTATGGGTTGAAATTCACACAACTATCCCGCTATGCTCCAGACATGGTTGCTAACATGAGAGGAAGGATGGGAATGTATGTAGATGGGTTGAACAGAGGACCCAAGAGAGATGGAAGAGGAGCTATGCTTGTGAGTGACATGGACATCGGGCGACTGATGACATTCTTGCAGCAAGCTTACGAAGAAAGACAACAGGACAGGGAAGAGTTCAAGCGCAAGAGGGCTAAGACATCCAGCCACGAGGGTGGAAGGAGAGGTAATGGGAATCGATTTCCAGCACCCTCAGCAGCTAGCGCACCTGTGCCTAAAGGCATGTATGATCAGAGGTTCTGGAATACAGGGAACCACGGACCCCAGTCCCAAGCTAGTGTGGCTCAAGGTTCTCAAAGTAGGCCACAGTGTGATAACTATGGGAAGGCGCATTGGGGGAGATGCCGTGATAGGAATGACACATGCTTCGGGTGTGGCCAAGTAGGCCACTACAAGAAGGATTGTCCAAAACGGGCTGGCCAGGCCCAGTCTGCTGCATCGGCCCTACCGGTTAGAGGAAACCGAAGGGCCACTACGTCAGGTACAGGCGGGGCCACAAACCGCTTATATGCTCTGGGGAGTCGCCAAGATCAGGAAAATTCTCCAGACGTCGTGACGGGTATGATCCGAGTCTTTACTTTTGATTGTTATGTTTTGATGGATCCTGGTGCCACATTGTCGCTTGTAACTCCTTATGTGGCCAGTAAATTTGATAAAACCCCCGAGGGTCTTCTTGAACCCTTTGATGTTTCTACTCCGGTGGGTGAGTCTATTTGAGCTGAAAGAGTCTATAGAGCTTGTGTAGTGTCCATCCATCATTGGGACACCATTATTGATTTGATCGAGTTAAAGATGGTTGACTTTGGTTTGATCCTCGGCATAGATTGGCTTCATGTCTGTTATGCCTCTATGGATTGTAGATCCCGAACGGTTAAGTTCTAATTTCCAAAAGAACCAGTTCTAGAGTGAAAGGGTGACTCAGTGACACCTAGGGGAAGGTTTATCTCATATCATAAAGCCTGGAAATTAATTCCAAAGGCTGTATTTATCACTTGGTGAGAGTGAAATCTGATGATGTTGAGTCCCCAACTCTTGAGTCAGTTCCGGTTGTCAACGAGTTTCCAGAAGTCTTTCCTGATGATCTGCCCAGAGTCCCTCCCGATAGGGAGATTGACTTTGGGATTAATGTTCTTCCAGATACCCAGCCTATTTCGATCCCACCTTATAGAATGGCCCCCGCTGAGTTGAAAGAATTGAAAGAGCAATTAAAAGATTTGCTGGAAAAGGGCTTCATTAGGCCAAGTGTTTCGCCATGGGGTGCCCCTGTTTTATTCGTGCGGAAGAAAGATGGGTCTCTCAGAATGTGTATTGATTATAGGCAACTGAACAAGGTTACGATAAAGAACAAATATCCCCCCCCCCCAAGGATAGATGATTTATTTGACCAACTTTAGGGCGTCTCTTGCTTCTCTAAGATAGACCTTAGATCTGGCTATATCAGTTGAAGGTGAGGGAGTGTGACGTTCCAAAGACAGCCTTCAGGACTAGATATGGCCATTTTGAGTTCTTGGTCATGTCCTTCGCACTGACAAACGCACCTGCCGCCTTTATGGACTTGATGAATAGAGTGTTCAATCCATATCTTGATTTATTTGTGATTGTGTTCATCGACGACATCCTGGTGTACTCAAGGAGTGAGGAAGAGCATGCTAACCACCTCAGAGTGGTCCTCCAAACTCTTAAGGACCATCAGTTTTATGCAAAGTTCTCCAAATGTGAATTCTGGCGTGAGTCAGCGGCCTTCCTAGGCCACATTGTTTCCGGTGATGGTATTTGAGTGGATGCCCAAAAGATTGAGGCGGTTAAGAACTGGCCCCGACCGACCACTCCAACTGATATCAGATGTTTCTTGGGGCTGGCAGGCTACTACCGCAGGTTTTTGGAGGGATTTTCTTCCCTATCCGCGCCATTGACCAAATTGACTCAGAAGAAGGTCAAGTTCCAGTGGTCCGAAAAATGTGAAAAGAGTTTCCAAGAATTGAAAACAAGGTTAACTATTGCACCAGTCCTAACCTTACCCGACGGGACCAAAGACTTTGTAATTTATTGTGATGCCTCGATGGTTTGATTGGGATGCGTATTAATGCAGAGGGGGAAAGTGATAGCTTACGCTTCTAGGAAACTCAAGATTCATGAGAGGAACTACCCAACCCATGACCTCTAATTGGCAGCAGTAGTGTTTGTACTTAAAATTTGGCAGCACTACTTCTATGGAATACATGTGGATGTGTTCACTGACCACAAGAGCTTGCAGTATGTTTTTAGCCAAAAAGAACTCAACTTGCGACAGAAGAGATGGTTAGAATTGCTCAAGGATTATGACATGAGCATACACCACCACCCAGGTAAAGCTAACGTCGTGGCTGATGCTCTTAGCAGGTTATCAATGGGTAGCACAGCCCATGTGGAGGAAGGAAAGAGGGAGTTAGCGAAGGACGTGCACCGGTTGGCTCGATTAGGAGTCCGACTCGAGGAGACCCACGAAGGAGGAGTTAATGTCCAGGACGGGTCTGCTTCCTCGTTACTGGTGGAGGTGAAGGAAAAGCAATACCAAGACCCTGTCCTACTCCAATTGAAGGAGGATGTCCAAAATCAGAGGGTTATGGTCTTCTCCAAAGGGGGAGATAGAGTGTTAAGATATCAAAGTTGATTGTGTGTCCCAGATGTTGATGGCATACGAGACAGAATCATGGCAGAAGCTCATAACACTAGATATTCCATTCATCCTGGCTCCACCAAAATTTACCATGACTTAAGGGAGGTCTATTGGTGGAATGGAATGAAGAGGGACATCGCCGGAGTTCGTCTCGAAATGCCCAAATTGCCAATAAGTGAAGGTTGAGCATCAAAGACCACGTGGATTGGCTCAGAACTTTGAAATTCCGGAATAGAAATGGGAGATGATTAATATGAACTTTATCACTAGTCTGCCGAGGTCTCGAAAGCAACATGATTCGATATGGGTGATCGTGGACAAAATGACTAAGTCAGCTCACTTCCTGGCAGTCAAGACAACGAACACTACGGAAGAGTATGCCAAGTTGTACATCCAGGAGATTGTGAGGTTGCATGGAGTCCCCTTGTCCATTATCTCGGACAGAGGAGCTTAATTTACCTCCCAGTTCTGGAGATCGTTTCAGAAAAGTTTGGGTACTAAGGTGAACCTGAGTACGGCCTTCCATCCACAGACGGATGGTCAGGCGGAGCGTACAATTCAAACACTGGAGGATATGTTGAGAGCTTGTGTCCTTGACTTCAAAAGGAATTGGGATGATCATTTGCCATTGGCTGAATTTGCATATAACAATAGTTATCATGCAAGCATTCAAATGGCTCCTTGTGAAGCCTTGTACGGAAGGAGGTGTAGATCGCCTATTGGGTGGTTTGAAGTTGGAGAAGCGGAGCTCATTGGACCTGATCTCGTCCACCAGTCAATGGAGAAGGTCAAGGTCATTAGAGAGAGGTTAAAAACTGCCCAAAGTCGCAAAAAATCTTACACCGACGTGAGAAGGAGAGACTTAGAGTTCGAAGTGGACGATTGGGTGTACTTGAAAGTGTCACCTATGAAGGGTGTCCTAAGGTTTGGGAAGAAGGGAAAGTTGAGTCCACGTTATGTTGGACCCTATCAGATCGTAAAAGGAATTGGGAAGGTGGCTTACGAGTTAGAGTTGCCTTCCGAATTAGATGGGGTGCACCCGGTGTTCCATGTGTCAATGCTAAAGAAATGCTTGGGAAATTCGGCCTTGGTGATCCCTGTTGATAGCATTGGGGTGAAGGATAACCTATCTTACGAAGAGGTTCCGGTTCAAATTCTTGATCGTCAGATTCGTAAACTAAGGAACAAAGAAATGGCCTCAGTCAAAGTCCTGTGGAGGAATCAATTTGTTGAAGAAGCCACATGGGAAGCTGAGGAGGAGATGAAGGAAAAGTATCCACACCTGTTCGTGCCAACTGATAGTGAAAGTACTGAAGGTAAAAATCCTTACTCTTCAATAAGCTAAGTGCTCGATTCTTTTATGCGACTGATAGTGAAAGTACTGAAGGTAAAAATCCTTACTCTTCAATAAGCTAAGTGCTCGATTCTTTTATGCGACTCGCTATCATTGAGTAGAGGGTTGATTTATTGAATTGAGTGTGGGAAAGAGTCTTGAGTCTATTCGTGCTTTAGTCCCCACCTGTACTCCTCATTCGAGGACGAATGATCCCAAGGGGGAGATGATATGACGCCCGATAAATTTACCAAAATGCCCCTAGAGTGAGGGTATGCGCGTAATGCATCTTTCGGGGCTCGTATGGAAAATCCGAGACCGGATTTGTGATCAGCATGAAAAATGGAGCGGGAAAATGGTCCGGGTCGAATTTTAGGACGACCCGATCGAAAGATAAATTTTCGATCCAAGTCACAAAACAGTGACTGTCCGCAACAGAGGCGCGATGCGCACCTGCCGCGGAGAGACACTTATATATTTTTCCATATTTTCGACAGGATGGAGAAAACTCATTTAAAAACACTTTTCCAAAAATACACAGTTCGCAATAGGTCCGCGTCGCGGACCGTGTATATTCCGAACTGGAAATTTCTAATTTATTTCAAGGGGCATTCCGGTCAATCCCTAACCCCTCCTAAACACTAATACACGGCTATAAGGTCGTTTCTACACGAAAAGAGTCTAATAAAACCTATTCTAAGTCCTATTCCAAAATATAATAAGGCTAGGGCTTGAGGAGAGGAGAGAAAGACTTGGGGTGAGAAATACGAGAAGAGATCCTCGACATCACCCGGTTGGACAGTTGCATCACAGGTATGTAAGGCTAAACTAAAACATGGGATTGTTCTCTTATGTGCCCCATAGAGGTCATAGTTGAATTGATGATTGAAGAGTCTACATGCATGATTTCTTTGATGGATTTTCTTGAAAATTATATTTGAATTTACATGTTTTCTATGTTGATGATCATCATACTATTTGTTCTCTTAAATTGAATACTTTCATGGAATTTGCATAACCCTACATGACTATTTTGAAGAGCATGCATAATGAACTTGAGACTTGAGTCTAGAGCCTTGCATTGGGATTGTTGACTGTGATGATGAGTTGATGAAACCTTGATTGTTGTATGAGTCTCTATAAATGAACTCTACCGATATGTTTATTTACTTGTTTCCTAGTGACTGTTATATAATCTTGAGTCATTGAGGAGGTGTTGATAGGGTTAAAATCCCTATGAGATGTTGATGATAGGGTGGAAGTCCCTATGAGATAATTGATGAAAGGGGCCAAGGTCCCGGTGAAATATCAGTCGTGGATGGGGAGTGGGTCCCTATGAGACTGGCAGTCGTTGACGGGGTGTGAATCCCTATGAGAATGGTTGAGATTGATTTTATGAGCACTGAGTCGGGAGGAGTATTGAGCGTCAAAATGAGCAGGAGTGAGTCCCACTCGAACTTATTAACTACGTCACCAAACGTAGGAAAGGCTTAAACTATCACATGCATACATATGGTTTCCCTCGAGGTTTAACAGTCCCTGAAAGCAATAAAGGATCTGTTCAGTTTGATTCCACGTCGGGTATATTGATATGGGATCCAGTGTTCCTTACCTGGAAAGATTGGGACCACTGTGGCAACATCAAGGTGATTGTTGTACATTCACTGGCTCATAAGTGAGTGTTGTCGGTTAAGAGAAACTCCTGGGAAAATTCATACCTTATTTTGAGTCTAGATGAGATGTGATGAGAGGGGGTGAACTCCTCTGAGATGATCCATGTGAAGAGTTGAGACTTTTGATGAGTCTGAGATAATGATGTGTCACTTGTCCACTCTGTACTCTTTCGTAGTTGGGCAAGCAGGCGGTTAATGTGATTATGATGTTTATTTTGACTTGATGTTACTTCCATATTTTCTACCAGTTTCTATTTCATTCAGCTATTTTACATACCAGTACATTCCAAGTACTGACGTCCACTCTGGACTGCACCGTTTTATGATGTAGAGGCAGGTACTAGAGATCATCAACAGGCGCTCCGTTGAAGATCAGAGATCCGAAGTTGATTTGGTGAGCCTCCCCTACTCTGGAGGAACCATCATGCTTTAGAGTTAGGATTGGACTATCTTCTTATTTTGCTTTTGGTAGCCATGGGTCTGTCATTGGCACCACATGATTTTGTGATAGAGGCTTCATAGACAGGTGTCGAGTATTGATGTTGAGATTGTGAGCTAGTTTTTTCTACTAGCCTTCGTTATATTATCTTTATTATATTGAGAACTTTAGACGAATTGTGCCCATTGCTTGCATATAATTTCCGCTGATCAGTAGAAGTATATGATTGAATGATGTGATGAGACTAGGTGGTTCGCTTGGGGGCTAGCAATAGTCTCCGAGTGCCGGCCACGCCAAGGGTACCCTCCTGGGGCGTGACAATAATAGTAATAATAGTACTAATAATAGTAAAAATAATAGTAATAATAATAATAGTAATAATAGTAATAATAATAGTAATAATAGTAATAATTATAGTAATAATAGTAATAATAATAATAGTAATAATAATAGTAATAATAATAATAATAATAATAATAATAATAATAATAATAATAGTAATAATAATAATAATAGTTATACTAATAATAATAATAATAATAATAATAATAATAATAATAATAATAATAATAATAATAATAATAATAATAATTGTTATTGCGTAAATGGCTTTCGGTTTCGAAAATCCGATTTATTACTCAGTTAATTTAAGTAGAACCGAATCTTCAAATATTTTGTGAGTCGCCACTTGATTTTTAAAGAAAAGTCAAGAAAACTATTTAAATATTTTACAATACTTAACAGAAAAAATCTTTTAAAATCTAGAGAAAAAGGTTCGGGTTTATATTTCCACTTCAAGAAGGTTTTACGCACTCGAAATGGCCGCTATATTAGGTAATATGGACTATCTTTAAAAAATATTAATTTATATTATCAACTAGAAAAAGTTTAAGTAAAATATTTAAAGATAATCAAGAAGATAAAACTATTAAAGTTTTAATTATATATACTTAATTACTATTAAATATGTGAACTACTTTAAGAAATGATCAAGAAAAGCATAACATTGGGATCTACCTAAATTTATTTAATTGAAGGAGTTGGTGGATTAGACTAGATAACTAGAATTTTAAAGATCCGCTAAAATATCTAAGTGTAAAAAAGAAAAGAAAATATTCGTAAGTCATTTTAAGGAAAATATTTGAAATCTTTTTTAAAGAAAATTTATAAGTCTAATTTTCTAAAAGAGGGTTTTAACACTAAAATATTCAAGAATTTTAAAATAAAGAATAACATAAAGGGTCGACCTTCAGGGAATTCAATTAGATTAAAACATGTAAAACAACATGAAATAAAATCAGTGCTAGAACAAACAACCATTATCACAAAACAAAATAATATAATCAAGAAGCAAGACAAAGTAAATTGAAATAGAATTGGGCTTTGGCAGGCCCAATTCTCAAAGCCTGCACCAATTTTAAATATGGGCCTACCTAGCGCTCTCTAATAGTTGCTGCCGATTGGGCCTTTGGCCCATTTTCATCCTTGGCTGCATATTTTCTGTGATATACACTGGTGGTATACTAGTGTATATATCGCGTATATTTGTGTATATACACCACTTTTCGGCCTTCATAACCTGTAAAATCAGCATACTCTCACATGCGTATATTGCCCTGATGAGGAACGACTCAAAGATATGCAGAGGAGGGTCCAAAACGAACTCCAACGATTGTCACATGCAACAAAAGAGTAAAAATACATAAATAATAGCCCTAGATTTCAAGGTGAAAGGTGCTAAGAAATATGCATATATGCAGTGGTTTAACATAATCAAAAGTCCATGCGCATTTTTTAGAAATGATACAGTGAAGAACATATATACATATACACGTAGATTAATGAACGCCAACGATCAACACATAAACTTGTTGAGTTAAGAATAAACCTATAGACTCATTAACTTAAAACTAGGAATTAATGTATACTCATCTTTTTAAAATTAAAAAAAGAATAAACATCAAAACCCATATAGACATTATCACTACCTCAATTGTCACAAAACTAAAAAATCAACCAACATATATACATACACACATGCACAGATTAATCAAATAACAGAAGCAGAAAGCATGGATGGAGAAATGATCTAAGAAACTAAACCACTGCATAAGACGAACCAAATAATTAAACACAAGTATATAAAGAAGAACCATTCTGTTAGTTATCTTCAAACACTTTGGAAAACCTTCACTATGGTTCTGTGTTGCCGAAGATTAAGATAATGGCAGACAATGTTTTGGGTGGTTATGAAATTAAAAAAAAAAAGAGTCTACGACAACAACATCATAGAATTAACCTATCACAACAAGGCAATTCCAAGTAAAATAAACACGAATAAATCATAACAACTTCTTTTACAATCAGGCACTTACATTCAACAGAAGGAGAAATTAGCCAAGGATATTACCTTGCGGGGGCAGGTATTGGGACGACGAGCTTTAACGACGAATTCCGACACCCCTCACAGCAACTCTGGTTTTGAGAAGTGAAAAACAAGCCAAAAATCTCTCCAAGTTCAAAGTTTTTGGAGATTTAAACTATTTCTTTTCAACAAAGGATCTTGGTATTTTCCGGGTGTCAAAAAAACCGCCCCTAATCAGTAAGCAAACATGGGGTTTTATAGCTCCAAAATTAGGGCAAAAAAGGGGGGGAAACGGGTGGGTAAAATGGGGATTTTTGGGATCAATTTTAAATTCAAATTTTGAAATTTAGGATAAGGAGAAAGGGAG
>CM057050.1:42139182-42668682 GCA_029948455.1 Solanum rostratum
TAAATTATATCCTCAGGTCATGACATGATGTCTGTAGGCCATGATAGATGATGTCTTTGGACGATGATGCCTTCGAATCATGAAAGTTATAGATTACATCCCTAGGCCATGAAATGATGTCTATGGGCCATGAAGGATGATGTCTTTGGACTAGGACGCCTTAAAGACATGATAAGCAGAAATTAAATCACTAGGCCATGAAATGATGTCCATTAGGCCATAAAAAATGATGCCTTTGGACCATGACACCTTAGGGTAATAATATTTTTATGCAATTTTTGGGTCAATATCATGCACATATAATTTTCAGACACATACAATGTAAATATCAAGCACATGTAATTTTCTCGGGCACATGCAAGTTCTCGGGCCAATGCAATTTCTCATGCACATAAATATTTCAGGCACATATCATTCAAATATCGAGCGCATGCAATGTAAATATTGAACACATATAATGCAAATATCGGGCACATGTAATTTTTTCGGGCATATTTAATGCAAATATCAAGAATATACAATGAAAATATCGGGCACATGGAATATTCTTAGGCACATGCAAATTCTCGGGCCATCATAATTTCTCGGGCCAATGCAATGCAAATATCGGGCACATAAAATGCAAATAACGTGCACATGCAACTTTCACGAGTACATGTAATGCAAGTATCGTGCACATGCAATGAAAATACTGGGCACATGTAATGCAAATATCAGACACAAATGCAATGCAAAGTGCAAAGTTGCATTTTGTCTTACTAAAATGATGACCGTTAAGGCAATATTGAGATATAACTTTGTTTTTCGGCATTCAAAGAAAACATTTGTTAGTTTATAATATGGGGACGGTTGATCTGTCTCCTGGCCATGACCAAAATGCTCCACTTGTTGATATCCAGCTTTTCATCTTGATGTCCTCTCATATGCCGGTCTTCAGTTTTGAATTCAACATTATTTAAATTTTTGAGGTCCACTCAACTTTCTGCCCTAGTTTGTAGAAAATCCTTATAAGAGTCTCTTTTAGAAGAACTTTTGAGATCTTCTCGAAAATTTTGCCCCAATTTGTGATCTAAAAGGGGGAATAAAGATTTTTATTATGATAAGACCGAACTCCATAGGAGTACCTTCGTATCCCTCTTAAACGGGAATCAGGATTGATGTAGTTCCAACTACAAAGTAAAAGTCCATAAAATAGAGCATTCTTTCACACCAATTGAAATGAAAGAGTCGAGCTAAGCTTATTTCATCGTAGGCCCAGATTCAGCAATCTGTAGCACCCGAAAAAATTATAAAAATACCTCTAGGAGAGAGATGTGCATATGACGTGTCTTCCCATGCTCTGATGGCAAATTTTAGGCCAGATTTTTTATCAACATGAAAAATTAAGTGGAAAGGTGGTCTCGATTGATTTTTAGTGCAACCGGATCAAAAGTTAATTTTTAAATACGAAAATGCGAACCATTGTAGGTGTGTGACAGGGCCGTGACGCACCATCTTTGCGTACCAACACTTGGTTTTATTCAAATAAATTTCTATGATATTAGAAACCTCGTTCGAAGAATTTTCAGCAAAACATATTGAAAATAAACCCAGTCCGCATTGCGGACTCCATGTCCCGAGACAGACTTTTTTCGAATTTTGTGAGTAGAATTCTAGTCTGATACAAACCCCTCCTAAACTTTCTATATGATCAAAACAGACCGTTTTAAGTATAAAAAGGTTTTAAACCTTATTCTAAGTCCTTGAAAAAGACTAGGGCTAAATAGGAGAGAAAAGGAGCATAAAAATTGAGGAATTCGAGGAGAGTTCTTGAGGTCAATTGTTCAAAGCTTCAATTCAGGTATGTAAGGCTAACTTAAAGCATGGAATTGTTCTTCCATGTGCCCCTTGATTGAATTAAGTTGGTATATAGTTGAATGTAATGAATTCTATATGTGAAATTCTTGAGTATCCTATTGAAAATTATACCTATTTTATGTATTTTCTCATGTTGATGATCATCACAAACTAGCTTTACTGCATAAATGGTTTTCATGAATTATTTCACGAAACTCTATATGTTATTTTACTAAAGATTATAAGAATGAACTTCAGGGATGAGTCCAGAGCCTAGATGGTATCAATGTTCTTGTGGTTTATGATTGTGATCCTGATTCTGAGAATATTGATGATGATGTTGAGTAAAATTGATGTTCATAGAGTTATAAAGAGCATGAATTAATTCTAAAAGAGTTGTTTCTAATCTAAGAGTTGCTGGTTGATGAGACAAGTTGATGTACTATGTCCAAATGAGACTAAATGAAGAGAAATCCTGATGTTGATGTCTTCTGAGCATGTTGAGTCCTGAGAGAAGTATTGAGAACTGAAATGAGTAAGAGTAAGTCCCACTCGCACTCATTAACTATGTGGCCAGTATAGTAGAGGATTGAATTGTGAAATCGGATGTTTCCTTCGTCCCAAAAAAGGACTTGATGCTCTTTATTTCTTGATCTATTGATGCCATATCCTTTACCTTGGCAAGGTACTGGATGGATGCGGCAACAACATCGCTTCATTGTATCATCACTGGCTCATGTGTGATAGTTGTCAGTTAGAGAAACTCCCAAATAGGTTCCACACTAATAGTACTCTGATGTTGAGCTGATAGTATGGGTCTTGATTGATGTTGATGAGATATTGTCTAACTCCTTACCATTACCTTAGATGGACATTTGTCATTCAGAGTGAGTATTTTGCGAGTTGATGCTATCCCATATTAGTTATGCTTGTATTTTTTCACTCACCATTTTACATACCGTACATTCCAGGCACTAACGCCACTCGGCGCACTTCAGGCGATGCGCCGTTGAGGTTCAGAGTTCCCTAGTTTCAGAGATTAGTGAGTCCTCCTCTGCTTTTAGAGGATACCATTTATTATCTTTTATTGATTTTGAGCTAGTCTTTTGAGTTTGTGGTAGCCATGGCCTGTCATGGTACAATCCTAGACTGTAGAAGTTGATGCTTCATAGACTAGAAGATGACGTTTTGATGTTGAGGTCCTTTCCTCTTTGAATTGAGTTTTTTAAAAATTGTTATTATGTCATGTCATAGATATCGAGATTGATTCTTATTGGCCTACATCCCTTATTCATTAATGTAGATGTAACTGAGGTGGCCACTACCTTACGTTCCTTATTCTAATATTTTCTGCTATATTTGATGATTGAATGAATGTCTTGAGACCAAGTAGTTCGCTTAGGGACTAGCAATAGTCTCTAAGTGCTGGTCATGTCTAGGGTACCCTCCCCGGGCATGACAAACTTGATATCAGAGCATAGAATTCAAGTATCCTAAGGAGTCTATGAAGCTGTGTTTAGTAGAGTCTTGTTTATGTGTGTGTTGTGCACCACAATTCATAAACAGGAGGCTATATGACATTAGGAATGGTTACGCTTCTTTTGTATTTTGAGTACTTGTGATAGAGTTTAATTCTATAAAACTCTTTTCTAATTCGTGTGTTACGCGTTTGTAGATCATGCCTCCTAAACATACTGTTGCCCAAAGATATGCCTCAACCCAAAACACTGATAATCTCCCACCAGAGGTCCCTACTCAGACTGGGATGATGGGAGGGGGTCGACCTGCTAGAGCTACTAAGATCCACAGACACCTCCTGCTCAGTCATCTTTTACCTTAGAGGTAGACTTCAAGGGAGCCATTGCTATGCTCACCCAGCTAGTGGCCTCCCAGAGTAATAGCCGAGGTCCCCAAGACCCTAGCTCTAGCTCCTAAGAACCCACAACTGCCACTAGGCTCAGAGATTTCCTGAGGATGATCCTGCCAGTCTATACGGGGTCAAAGGTTGAGGAGGACCCACATAACCTTATTGATGAGATGTGCAAGGTCCTGAGGGCTATGCATGTGAATGAGGTTGAGGGAGTTGAGCTTGCATCCTATCAACTTAAGGATGTTGCAAACATCTAGTATAACTAAAAGAAAGATGGTCGAGGGGAGGATGCTGAGCCTGCTGAGTGGGATGGGTTTGAGAGTGCTTTCCTTGATCACTTCTTTCCCCAAGAGCTGAGTGAGGCAAAGGTTGACGAGTTCCTGAACCTGAAGGAAGAGGGGTTAACTGTCAAGTAGTACAACCTCAAGTTCATTCAGCTGTCCCGCTATGCCCCAGAGACGGTCAATGATATGAGGGCGAGAATGAGAAAATTCATGTCTGGATTGGGTAGGTATGTAAAGAAAGAGTGCAAGGCAACATTGTTGATCCCAACTATAGACATCTCCAGAATTATGGTTTATGCCTAGCAAACCGAGGAGGATAAGAAGAAGGATAGAGAAGAGCAACAGGGCAAGAAAGCTAAATTAGCAGGGCATGAGCCTAACTAACATAAGCAGAATAAGGGTGATAAAACTTACATTCAGAAGAGGTCTTCTATTTATGCACCCTCTGCAACAAGTGCGCCCATTCAACAACAAAAGTATGATTAAAAATCTTATGGTCACTAGAATTTCAGGGCTCAGGGTTCTCAGTCCCAAGCTAGCATGAAAAAGTTTTGAGGGGAAATCCACCCCGTGGAAAGTGTGGAAAACTTCCCCTAGGTGTGTGTTGTGACGGAACAAACGCTTGTTACATATGTGGACAGACTAGTCACTTTAAGAATAAATGTCCTATAAGAAGACGGGGTGATGGAAGTAATAAAGCACAGTACTCTGCAGCACCCCCAGCTGGCAGTCATCAGAGGGGTACTACTACGGGTGCAGTACGCAGGAAAAACTATTTGTATTACAATGGGTAATCGACAGGATTAGGAGGTTGTGCCAGATGTTGTTACAGGTATGCTTCGAGTCTTTACTTATGATTGTTATACATTGCTTGACCCGGGTGCCACTCTATCCTTTGTAACTCCTATGTGGCCAATAGATTTGAGACTCTTCCAAAGTGTTTGCTTCATCCCTATACTATTTTCACTCCTACTGGTGGGTCTACCTATACTGTATTCACTCCTACTGGTGGGTCTATCCTATCTGAAAGGGTCTATAGGGATTGTGTAGTATCCATCCATCATAGAGGGATACCTTGGCTGAATTGGTAGAGTTGCAGATGGTTGACTTTGACATAATCCTTGGTATGGATTAGCTTCATGCGTATTATGCTTCAATAGATTTTACGACTCGAATCATTAAGTTCAAATTTCCGAATGAACTGGTCCTAGAATGGAAGGGGAGTTCTTTTGCACCTAAGGGTAAGTTTATTTCCTACTTGAGAGCTATAAAGCTAATCTCTAAATGTTGTATCTACCATCTCGTGCGAGTTAAGTCTGATGATGTTGAGCCTCCTACTCTTGAGTCAGTCCCAATTGTGAACGAGTTTCCTGAAGTGTTCCCTAAAGATCTACGTGGAGTCCCTCCTAATAGGGAAATTAACTTACGGATTGATGTACTTCCCAATACCCAACCTATCTCAATTCCACCTTATAGGATGGCTCCCACTAAGTTGAAAGAGTTGAAAGAACAATTGAGGAATTTGGTAAAGAAGGGCTCTATTAGGCCAAGTGTTTCTCAGAAAGATGGGTCTCTCAGAATGTGCACAGATTATAGGCAACTAAACAAGGTCATGATCAAGAATAAATATCCTTTCCCTAGTATAGATGACCAGTTTGACCAACTTCAGGGTGCCTCATGCTTCTCAATTATAGAACTTAGATCGGGCTACCATCAGCTGAAAGTGAGGGAGTGTGACATTCCAAAGATAGCCTTCAGGACTAGATATGGCCAGTTTGAGTTCTTGGCCTGTCCTTTGGGTTGATGAATGCACTTGCAGCCTTCATGGACTTGATTAATAGAGTGTTCATACCCTATCTTGACATGATTGTAATCGTGTTCATCGATGACATTTTGGTATATTCGAAGGATGAGGAGGAGCATGCCAATCACCTCAAAGTTGTCCTTCAGACTCTTAAGGACCATGAGTTGTATGCAAAGTTCTCAAAATGTGAGTTTTGGCTCAACTCAGTGGCTTCCTAGGACATGTTGTTTTGGGTGATGGTATTCTAGTAGATGCCCAAAAGATTGAAGTAGTTAAGAACTGGGAAAGACCGACCTCTTCAACTGACATAAGAAGTTTCTAAGGGTCGGCAGGCTACTACCACAAGTTCGTTGATGGATTTTCTTCCCTATTTACACAATTGACCGAATTTATCAAAAAATGATCAAGTTTCAGTGGTCTGAGGAACGTGAGAAGAGCTTCTAAGAGTTGAAGATTAGATTGACAACTGCACCTGTTTTGACTTTTCCCGATGGGACGGAGGATTTTGTAATAATTTGTGATGCGTCAAGAGTTGAGTTAGGTTGTGTGTTGATGCAGAGGGGGAAGATGATAGCATATGCTTCAAGGCAACTTAAGGTTCATGAGAGGATCTATCCAGACCATGATCTTGAGTTGGCGGTGGTGGTGTTTGCACTTAAAAATCTGGTGCCACTACTTGTATGGGGTGCATGTGGATGTTTTCACTAACCACAAGAGCTTGCGGTATATCTTCGGTCAGAAAGAGCTCAACCCGTGACAGAGGAGATGGTTGGAGTTGCTTAAGTATTATGACATGAGCATCCTCTACCATCCAAGTAAAGCTAACATTGTTGTTGAACCTCTTAGCAGGTTATCAATGGGTAGCACGACCCATGTTAAGGAAGGAAAAAAGAGCTAGCGAAGGAAGTGCATAGATTGGCTCGATTGGGAGTTCAACTCAAGGAACATGATGAGGGAGGAGTCAATATTTAGAGTGGGTCTACATCATCCCTAGTAGCAGAGGTAAAAGAGAAGCAAGATCGAGATCCTATCATACTCCAATTGAAGAAGGTTGTCCACAATCAGAAAGTGATGGTCTTCTCCAAATGGAGAGATGGGTTATTGAGATAACAGAGTAGGTTATGTGCCCCCCGATGTTGATGGTGTTCGAGAGAGAATCATGGTCAAAGCTCATAACTCTAGGTATTACATTTATCCTTGGGCTACCAAGATGTACCACCACTTGAGGGAAGTCTAATGGTGGAGTGAAATGAAGAGAGATATTGCTGAGTTTGTTTCCAAGTGCCCGAATGGACAACAAGTCAAAGTTAAGCATCAAAGGACTTGGCGGATTGGCACTGAACTTCAAGATTCCAAAATGGAAGTGGGAGATGATTAACATGGACTTCATTACCGATCTACCAAGAGGCAATATAATTCAATATAGGTGATTGTGGATAGGATCACTAAATTAGCTCAGTTCTTACTAGTCAAGACAACTAATACTGCGAAGGAGTATGCCAAGTTGTACATCAAAGGGATTGTGAGGTTTCATGGAGTTCCCTTGTCTATCATCTCGGATAGAGGAGCTCAATTCACCACCCAAATTTGGAGATCTTTCCAGAAGGGATTAGGTGTCAAGGTAAGTTTGAGTATAATCTTTCATGCACAAACAGATGGCTCGGCAGAGCACACCATTCAGACATTAGAAGATATGTTGATAGCTTGTGTCCTTGACTTCAAAGGAAATTGGGATGACCATCTACCATTGATTGAATTTTCATATAACAATAGTTAACATACAAGCATTCAAATGGCCCCCTATGAGGCCTTATATGAGAGAAGATATAGATCACCAATTGGGTAGTTCGAGGTGGGAGAAGCTAAGTTGATTAGACTTGATCTTGTTCACCAATAAATGGAGAAGGTTAAGGTCATTAAAGAGAGGTTGAAAGCTGCAAAGAGTCACCAAATATCTTACACTGATGTGAGGAGAAGAGACTTAGAGTTCGAGGTAAGTGATTGGGTGTACTTGAGGGTGTCACCCATGAAGGGTGTCATGAGGTTTGGGAAGAAGGGGAAATTGAGTCCCCAATATATTGGCCCTTATAAGATCGTGAGGAGGATTAGGAAAGTTGCTTATGAGTTAAAGTTGCATACTGAGCTAGGCGCAATTCATCCGGTGTTCCACATCTCAATGTTGAAGAAGTTCTTGGGAGATCTTACCTTGGTGATCCCCATTGTGAGTATTCGAGTAAAGGATAGCTTGTCCTATGAGGAGATTCCAGTCCAAATCCTTGATCATCAGGTTCACAAGTTGAGAACCAAAGAGATCGCCTCAGTCAAAGTCCTATGGAGAAATCAATTCGTTGAGAAAGCCACGTGGGAAGATGAGGAGGATATGAGAGCCAAGTACCCACACCTTTTCATGCCCAATAAGGAAAATGTTGAAGGTAATGTTCCTATCCTTGACTTAATTGATGTTTTTATTTTTGAGTGGATGTGTTCATTCTTGAGTCTAAGTAGAGTTTATGAGAAGTCGAGAGTTTGAGTTTTTTAGTGAATATTGAGATGAATCCTGAGTCTATTCGTGCTTTCACACCCACCGCTGCTCATCATTCGAGGACGAATGATCCCAAATGGGAGATAATGTAACACCCGGCAAAATTACCAAAATACCACTGAGAGAGATGTGTGTATAACGTGTATTCCCATTCTTTGATGGAGAATTTGAGGCCAGATTTGAGATCAGCATAAAAAATGAGTGGAAGAGTGGTCTCGATAGATTTTTAGAGCAACCGAATTAAAAGGTAATTTTTCAATGCCAAAACGTAAATCAATATAGGCGTGCGATAAGGCCACGACGCGCCACCGTCACGTTCCAAAACTAGGTTTCATTCTAAAAATTTTCTTTGGGATTATAAAACTCGTTCAAAGAATTTTGGGCAAAAAATATAGAAAATAAATCCAGTCCACATCGCGGACCCCATGTACCAAGACAAACTTTTTTTGAATTTTGTGAGGGGCATTCTAGACCTTTCTAAACCCATCTTGGACTTAATATATGATTAAAATAGGTCGTTTTAAATATTAAAAGGGTTTTAAACCTTATTCTAAGTCCTAAGTCCCTGAAAAAGACTACGACTAAAGACGAGAGAAAATGAGCATAAAAATTGAGGAATTCGAGGAGAGTTCTTGAGGTTGATTGTTCAAAGCTTCAATCCAAGTATGTAAGGCTAACTTAAAGCATGGAATTGTTCTACCGTGTGTCCCCTTGATTGAATTAAGTTGTTAGTTGAATGGAATGAATTCTATATGTGAAATTCTTGAGTATTCTATTGAAAATTATACCTATTTTATGTATTTTCTTAGGTTGATGATCATCAAAAACTTGATTTACTACATAAATGGTTTTCATGAATTATTTCACGAAACTCTGTATGTTATTTTACTAAAGATTACATGAATGAACTTAGAGGATGAGTCTAGAGCCTTGATAGTATGAATGTGCTTGTGTTTTATGATTATGGTCCTGATTCTGAGAATGTTTATGATGATGTTGAGTAAAATTAATGTTCATAGAGTCTTAAAGAGCATGAATTAATTCTAAAAGAGTTGTTCGTAATATAAGAGTTGATGGTTGATGAGACAAGTTGATGTACTATGTCCAAGTGAGACTAAATGAAGAGAAATCCTGATGTTGATGTCTTATGAGCATGTTGAGTCCTGGGAGGAGTCTTGAGCACCGAAATGAGTAAGAGTAAGTCCCACTCGCACTCATTAACTATGTGGACAACGTAGAAGGGATTGAACTTTGAAATCAGATATTTCCTTAGTCCCAAAAGAGGACTTGATGTTCTTTATTTATGGATCCACTGATGTCATGTCCTTTACCCCCACAAGGTACTTGATGGATGCGACAACAACATCTCTTTGTCGTACCATTATCGACTCCTAGGTTATGGTTGTCGGTTAGAGAAACTCCCAGATAAGTTCCATACTGATAGTACTTTGATGTTAAGTTGATGGTATGGGTCTTGATTGATGTTGTTGAGTTATTGTGCACTCCTTACCCTTCTCTTAGATGGACATTTGTCATTCAGCGTGAGTTTCTTGCGAGTTGATGCTACCCCATGTTAGTTATGCCTGTATTATTTCATCAGCCATTTTACATATCATACACTCCATGTATTGAAGCTACTCAGTGCTGCATCATTTCTTGATACAGATACAGGAAATAGAGGACTTCAGTAGACACACCGTTGAGGTTTAGAGTTTCCCAGTTCCAGAGATTAGTGAGTCCTCCCATGCTTTCGGAGGATACCATTTATTATCTTTCATTGGTTTTGAGCTAGTCTTTTGAGTTTGTGGTGTCCATGGCCTATCATGGTACCATCCTAGACTGTAGAAGTAAAAGCTTCATAGACTAGAAAATGATGTTTTGATGTTGAGGTCCTTTCCTCTTTGAATTATGTCTCTTAAAAATGATTATTATATCATTTTATAAATGTAGAGATTTATTCTTATCTGCCTACATTCCTTATTCATTGATGTAGAAGTAACTGTGGTGCCCACTGCCTTATTTTCCTTATTCTAATATTTTCCACCATATTTGATGATTGAATGGCTGTCTAGAGACCGAGTGGTTCGCCTGAGGACTAGCAATAGTCTCTAAGTGTTGGTCACGTCTAGGGTACCCACCCGGCGCATAACACAATCATAATCTCCATAAGTCTTTATTGAAGATTGATTTATTGAGTTTCATTATGCTTGCTAATGACTTGAAGATGGATCGTGCGACGTACCAAACACAGGATCTTTTAAGTTTATGACTTTGTTGTCAATTAGGCTTCGAATCTTGTCCTATAAGGCACGACATTCATCTATGGTATGTCCCTTCATTCTTGAATGGTAAGTTTAAGTTTTAGTGTGGTTAAGCTCGCTTGCATATGTTTTCATCACTATGGCAATAATAGGAGCAATATGGCTATCAACCCTTAGCTTCTCGTAAAGTTGAGCTATGGGTTCGGTTAAAGGAGTGCAATTTTTTGTAGGCTTTTTCTTAGGATTGAGTTGCTTTTCAGAGTTGTGTTGTTGATCAAAGGTATGTTATTGATAGGGAGGAATTTGATGTTGTGCGAGAGACACATTATATGGGAATATTTGATATAGAGTTAGTGTTTGGTAGCAAAGTTATTCCATTGGATATGATATCATTGGATTTTGGGTGAGTTTGGAGATAAGTCTTTGTGGTTGTAAAGTGGGATATATAGGCCTGGAGGTGTTGGCATGATGTTGGGAAGTATAGAGGTAGGTTAGTGAAGACATATTTGATGGATTCAGAGGTTGAATGGTAGTTTGAATATGTAAAAGGTGATTTGGAGGTATGGTTCGATTGGTGCTAGGATGACCACCCATGTTTGCATCAAAATATAAGTTGAGACACACTGACAGCTTAGCCCAATTGTGCATGCAACGATTCTTCTTCTAATTTCATTACTTTTTGCTCTTGTCTTCGCATTGAATAATTCGAAGTATGTTCCTAGACAACAATCTCATCTTTTCCTATATCATTACTATTATCCATCATATTTCTCTTCCCCTTGCGCTTTAGACTTAAAGGAGATGGAGGATTCCCTTTTGATCGAGTGTGGTCGGCCATAATGTACAAACCAACCTTGGGGAAAGAGAAAAAGCAAAACCAACAAAACCTTGTTAGGCGTTAGAATAATGATAACAATTAACACATAGCTTAAAAATAGTATAACTTACACAAATCCCATACTTTTGAAGCTAATTCCAACTAATACCAACTTTTTTCAAAATTACCAAAAATCCCTTCTTTTTGATACAAAAAACGAAACCAGTGATACATGTCCAAAAGGTATGAGCATTAAGTGATTTTAACTATGATACATGGAGAAGTAGGGTTTGTAATTTGTATCAATAGGTGTTGCAGTTTTGTATCATTTAGTGGATTTTTGTAATTCTTTAAAAGAGTCGGGATTATATGAAATTATGTAAACATAAGTTGTGTATTTCTGTAATTTTTCCAATAAGGGCATCCTAAAATGCAAGGGACCACGTTGAGCCAGAGGTAGGCCTAATACGACAAACAAGTGATTCTTGATAATTAATCCAAGACTCAATTGATAAATTAGAGTTTAGAGTTAGAGGTAAATTATATAAAAGAAACAAACTATTTTATTCATCAAAGAAACAATGGAAATCTAGAACATACAAAACTGTTAATTAAAGTGACAAAATTAAATCTAAGAGGAAGAAGGATAACATGGGAAATAAATTTAGAAAATAAATCTTCTAAGGATGGTGCTCATCGTGATCAACTTTCTCAGCATCTCTTGTAATCCACACAAAGTACTCTGGTGTGATGTAAGGCTAATACTCGTGAAGGCGGATGATGACAGATCTCTCCTATCTTCTCCTTATGTCGTGAACTTATTGAAACCCTGGTCCAAAATCACACTCTGATATCCTCCTATTAGCTGTTAGTGGAACCCTTTAGTCTATCCAAACTATCGAAGAACTCGTAATGGAGCGGATGGATAGACACTGGTTAGTCCAACAAGCTCAAGATAGCAAAACTTCTCCCCTCTTACCATGGCATGTTGTGCTTTTAACCATGGATACTTCCATAGAACATAAAGCGCCAAAAGGTCCTTCAAAGAGATCTACCACTCTTCTATCCCTTCGAGAGATAAAAATTCAGTCATTCTTCTCGAATGAGTATGAATCTTGTTTTGCATTCCACTTCGAATATTATTTTGACAAAAATGCTCGACAACCCATAATTGGAGTAGTAGGTTGGATTCCCCTAAGAATCTTCTACCATTGACACATTTGGAGGATGCCCTCATTATTTTTGATGAGATCATAGGAACCAAAGTCACATTGAGTCAGTTTCTAGATAATATAAGGACCACATAGCTCAAAGCGGTATCTATTTTCCCATCTCTTTTAGGAAATACGAAGGTACCCAATAATGCGATTGCAGAAGCATTCACACAGCACCTTTCTCATGTTTCTATTGAACAAGAGAAGTCTTCACTAAAATTTCTATACCCATCTTGGTGACCAAAGTGTGAATACAAAAAGTCAAGGTAAATCCAGTTAAGGTTCAGGCAAGTTAACCCCCATTTGTACTTTAGTCCCAACAATCTTAAAAACCTATTTGGTGTTTGTTTGTGGGGTATAACCATGCTCCCCCCCCCCCCCCATAGTTGTTCAGATCGGTGAAGCTCCCAATTTCCTCGACAATAGGAATCAACTCGAAGTGTTCAAATTTGAAAATAGTCCTTACAGGAACCCAGAATTTCACCAGAGCTTTCATAAGATACCGATCAGGGATGACACAAATGAGGAAGGTCAATTCCTTACTAGTTGGGCAATTTCTATAGCACAATATTGCCTAACAATCTCCAACTATCATCGTAGGCTAGGGTTGACATCTACCACCATCTGGGTGTTGGGAATGTTTGGGAAAGCCATCTTATATCTACACATAACAAAGACAAAAACATGTTCTAAAACTCCATTTTGACAACATATAGGCTTGGATTAATTATTGTGATCACATAGACACATAAAATGTACTATTTCTTCTTGGAGGGTGATTGGATCCTTTAGACTTAAACAGAGTGGCTACTGTTATTGTAGATTGACCCCATGGGGCCAAACTAACTAGGGCTTATATATGCATGACCTAAATTTTGGGAGTGGATAGCTCTATCTTAGGTTTCTACAGAGTGGGTTAGACATAGAGTAAGGGTGATCTTATGCGAGAAGCACGCAATCCAAGGATAGTAAGACTATCCGTTGTTCACCACACAAGCGCTTACTCTCTAAAATTTGGGTTTGAAAAGGAGGCGAAAAAAGCACAAAGGCATGATATCACCTTAGAAAAAGAAAGCAGAAGAGAGGGTCCTAAGTGGGAGAATGTATGAACGGTATGCCAGTTTATATGAAAACAATAACAGTTAGCAATTAAAACAATATTTAGACAGATAATTTAAGATAGACAATAAATAAAGGGAGGGGAGTGAGATTAGTGGGGGGTGTTAGAGGGATAAGGGAAGGGAGTTAGAGGGGATAAGGAGGGGTGTTAGAGGGAATAATGGAAAGGAAAAAAAACAAGTTAGTAAGGATAATAGCAATAATAAATAAAGAAAATAAAGCAATTTAAGGAAAGCAAGTAAAAGGGAGAAAGGGAAGGGATTGACAGAATAAAACCCACAGAAAAGCAAGACACATAATGGTTAGAGCCTAAAATCCCTAGCAGAGTAACCATTCTGTCTAGACCCATTTTTTCTCGCGAAAAGACGGGAACCTGGACGATGTCGTAGCAATGACATTTTTAGATTAAATTGAAGGAAGAGTTACCACCTAATGATTTTAGGTGCATTAGGGCACCATTCTATACTAAAACTAATGCTAAGGGTCAAGTCACCAGATAACAGGTAAGGGTTCTAGTTACCTCAAGGGAAGGTGTTAGGGATCCTTCGAGGTCCGTAAAGGCGGGTTCCGACCGTATCTCACAAATATATGGGAGTTAACAAATAAGGGTCTAAATTTTTATAGAATATTATCTTAAAATACCAAGTGACAAAAGTAAAATAAACATATGAATATTGAAAAAGAATTAACCTACCGACCCCAAGTAATTAAAATAAACAAAAAGGAAAATACTAAACTGTAATGACCCTAAACGTCATTTGTTTTTGTATTTTTAACAAAATTATCATTTTGCCCTTCTCAAAGTTGTCTTGAGTCATTATCGGTTAAGTCTAAAAGCCAGATTTTTAAAACATTGTAATAAACTTGAGTTTTGCAACATAAAGAGTTTACAAAAGTTTAAATTGGAAAATTTGAGTTTTTTTGCCATTTTGAGTTTCAAGTGTCGGATTGTAATTCTGTTAATTCCATCAGCTCTGAGATGCCGAATCTGGTCCAGGAGAACTTGCAGAACTGAATTTGGAGTTAAAATAAATATTTAAGGCCAAAGTTACATTTTAAGTTCATTTTAGATCATAAATTTGACTTCGATCAACATTCGAAGTTCGGAGGCTCGGATCAAAATTACGTGAGTTCCAATAATTCCAAATGGTGAAACTAATGCTAGAAATGACTTCATTGCAATTTTTAGATCTTCTGAGAATACTTTGAGTTTTTGAGCCCGAGACTAGTTTAAATGAGCTTTCTCAGGTTTCGGGCCAAGGAGACCTCAAATTCAAATTATGATTATTCCTTGGATCCGGAACATCAATTTTGGTCTAGAAGGACCCTTTGTTCAGTTTCTAAAGCTTCCGGGTATGTTTTGATCCTTTTGATTATTTTTGATATTGGGAAAGGGACCCACATTGGAATAAAACGACCTCCGGTGGGAATTTTGACTAATCCATTGAGTCCAAAATATCATTTCATATATGGAATGTATTTTCTGACTCCGGATAAGGCCAGAGCATTGAACTTAAGTTTGAGAGTTTGTTGAAAATGCTTAAGCGGAGATGACGTGGCCCAATTAGGCACTGCTACATGGCAGATGCATTAAATAAATCTGCAGATTTATTCTCACATTTTCTAGACTTCTGTTTAAAATTCCACCAGTAGTTTCTCCCTCGAGTTTGACCCAATTTGGGCAATTCAAAAGGCTAACTTGTGTAATTTTCCGAAAGGAACACCACGTGAGTTTCTGAAATTAATTTTGGCTCGCCGTTTGAGGTAAAATTTGCTATTTTTTGCTGGTTTGAATTTTTTTTTGGAAACTTTAAACATGAGATTTCTACCTCGTTTTAGCTCCGTTTTTGAAATGGTTTTCGCCATTGAATTCCTTATTACTAGAAGAAAATTTTCAAATTTCCGATGACAAAATTCTAGACCATTTTTCCCTTTTCACCCGAATTAATTCATTTTAGTGTCATTAGATTCATTAGGTGATTGTGATATTATATTTGAATATATTTTGGTAATTTGGAGTATCGTAAGGAGGAAAATACATCGGAATTGACTTGATTCGAGACTTTATATAAGGCAAGTGGATTTTCATTTCTAATCTTTTGTTAAATATGTTGAACCTGGTATGCTCTAATGTGTATAGAATTGAGTATTTTGGGATAGAGATGGATTAATGTAGATCGAAATATTTTGAATTGAGTAATTATTCATATGATGATATTTGACTTGTTAATTAATTATGGAAGTTTATTTTAGGGAAAATAGTAAATTATTTGATATTGATATCGAATTGGTACTTATTTTGAGATGTGACTGTTATAGAGGTTGTGATGGTATTAAGATATTAAGGATATTGCAATATTTATAGTATTGGGCATATTCTTGTAACTTCATCTATGTGTGATTCATGAAATATTTTAATATTATAAAAAAATGAGGCAATTAAATATAAACGTAAGTTGGTGTGGTGTCATGACACTTGAATTAAAAATGTGGCTAAGTGATGAGATTCTATTTTTGAGATACATATTGTTGTGGTTGGTGATTATGAGTTGATTTATTTGTGGACTTCATCTCATGTTCATTCATTCTATGTTACACCTGATTTGTATTAGTTTTGATATTGATATGAGTGAGATGGTGAAAAAAAGAAATTGGGGCCGAGGTCTTTACTAGCCGAAATGTGATGCCAAGGTCTTTGCCAGTGATATTGTGATACTAAAATTTGTGATAGTGAGATTGTGATGCCGAGGTCTTTGCCGACGATATTGTGATACTAAAATCTGTGATAGTAAGATTGTGATGCCGAGGTCTTTGTCGGCGATATTACGATGCTGAAATATGTGATGGTGATATTGTGATGTCGAGGTCTTTGCCGGCGATATTGTGATACTGAGATCCTTGCTAACGATATTGTGATGCCGAGGTCATTGCCGATAATTATTGCAAAAGCATTGCATCTCATCCTTGCATACTATTATGTGGCATGATGTTATTCATGTGATTGATTATGTCATCACTTATGAGTTATGGCTTGTGATTTGATAATTGTGATATACTAAAAAACTATCTTTATTGTGTGTTATGTGTTGCTGGGCTGAGACTTTTCTGAGTGTAGATTTGTAGTTCGGCGGTATGTGGTTGGGTGTGAAGGAGTTACTTGGTTCTTCATTGTTTTACTCTAGGTTAGTTCCATTGGCTGAGTACCGCGTTGTTTTTGGTGCTTATCCCTCCTTGTTACAATTTTTTAGGTTGCGAGCCCGATCCCTCTGGTTAGAATTTTCTCGTTGCAGGACCGAGCTTCTGGATTGTCCTTAAGGTAACTGCTTATGTCATTGGCGGACCTTCAAGGAATCCATTATTATGTTATATTTTATTTGAGGACTAGACATTGAGACATGTATTTTATTCGAGTACTATGTATTTAGAGGCTTGTACATGTGATACCAATTCTGGAATGGTTGAAGTTTGGTCATCCTATGATTCATTGTCATATTAGACTAGTTTATCTTCCGCTATTGTTATGTTTGGATCAGTAGGTATTAGGCTGACTCGTCTTGGTAGGTTAGGTGAGTGCCATCACGCCCGAATTTTGGATCATGACAATTTGGTATCAGTGCCCCAGGTTCATAGGTCTCACATGTGTACAAGCCCAGTCGAGTAGAGTCTTAAGGATCGGTGTAGAGACGTCTGTTACTTTTCATTGAGAGGTTACAGAGATTGTTATGAAATTTCCTCTTATTCTTTCGATTCCTGTCATTTGTGATTGTTGTAGGTCTCGGTACATTGCGTGGTTTGAAATTTGATCCAGCTCAGAGGTAATGGATTTAGGGGATGAAGGTGTAGTCATCCTTGGATTGTCCCTTGATTCGAAACAATTTCGGGGTGGATGAGGTCCGATGAGGTATGTCAAAGGTAAGTATCAAACGGAGAAGTTGAATTGAAGGAGCAACTTTAAAATGAGCTTTCTCAGGTTTTGGGCCAAGGAGACCTCAAATTCAAATTCTAATGATTCTATTGGATCCAAAACATCGATTTATGTCTAGAAGGACCCTTCATTAAGTTTTGGAAGCTTCCGGGTTTGTTTTGGTCCTTCAATTATTTTCGATATTGGAAAATGGGATCCACATTGAAAAAAAAGGACCTCCGGTAGGAATTTCGACTACAACATTGAGTGCGAAATATCATTTCCGATCAGATTTCATATATATAATGTATATTTCTGACTCCGGATGAGGCCGAAGCATTGCACTTAAGTTTGAGAGTTTGTTGAAAATACTGAAGCGGGGATGATGTGGCCCAATTAGGCGCTGCCACATGGCAAATGCAGTAAATAAATCTGCAGATTTATTTTCAGATTTTCTAGACTTCTCATGAAACTTTCATCAACGATTTCTCCCTCGATTTTGATCCGATTTGGGCGATTCAAAAAGCTAACATGTGTATTTTTCTGAAAGGAACAACTTCTGAGTTTCAGAAATTAATTTTGGCGCGCCGTTTGAGGTAAATTTGTTGTTTTTGGCTGGTTTGAATGTTTTTTTTGAAAACTTTAAACATAAGATTTCTACCTCATTTTAGCTCCATTTTTTAAATGGTTTTCGCCATTGCATTCCTTATTACTTGGAGAACATTTTCACGTATAAATTTCTTGATTTCCGATGATAGAATTTCTAGACCATTTTGCCCTTTTCACCCGAATCAATTGATTTTAGTGTCGTTAGATTCGTGATGTCATAATGATATTATATTTGAATAGATTTCGGTGATTTAGAGTATCGTAAAGAGGGGAAAACTTTGGATTTGACATCATTCAAGACTTTATATAAGGCAAGTGAATTTCTAATCTTTTGTTAAATATGTCGAACCTCATATGCTCTAATGTGTATATAATTGAGTATTTTGAAATAGAGATGGATTAATGTAGGCTTTGATCGAAATATTTTTAATTGAGTAATTATTGCTATGGTGATATTTGACTTGTGAATTAAATGTGGAAGTATATTTTAGGGGAAATAGTGAATTATTTGATATTGAGATCGAATTGGTACTTACTTTGAGATGTGACTGTTACTGAGGTTGTGATGGCATTGAGATATTAAGAATATTGAAACATTTATGGTATTGGGTATAACAATATTCTTGTAACTTCTTCTATGTGTGATTCATGAAATATTTTAAAATTATAAGAAAAAATGAGGCAATTAAATATAAATGTAAGTTGGTGTGGGGTCGTGACACTTGATTTGAAAATGTGGCAAAGTGAAGAGATTATATTTTTGAGATATATATTGTTGTGGTTGGTGATTATGATCTGATTTGTTTGTGGACTTCATCTCATGTTCATTCATTCTATGTGACATATTATTTGCATTGGTTCTGATATTTATATGAGTGAGATGATAAAAACAAATTGGGCCCCAGGTCTTTATCAATCGAGATGTGATGTCGAGGTATTTGCTGGCGATATTGTGATACTGAACAATGTGATAGTGAGATTCTGATGCCAAGGTCTTTGCCGACGATATTGTGATACTAAAATCTGTGATAGTGAGATTGTGATGCCGAGGTCTTTGCTGGCGATATTACGATGCTGAAATATGTGATGGTGATATTGTGATGCCGGGTCTTTGCCGGCGATATTGTGATACTGAGATCCTTGCTAATGATATTGTGATGCCGAGGTCATTGCCGACAATTATTGCAAAAGCATTGCATCTCATCCTTGCATACTATTATGTGGCATGATGTTATTCATGTGATTGATTATGTTATCACTTAGGAGTTATGACTTGTGATTTGATAATTGTGATATACTGAAAAACTATCTTTTTTGTGTATTATGTGTTGCTGAGCTGGGACTTTTCTAAGTGTAGGTTTGTAGTTTGGCGGTATGTGGTTGGGTGCGAAGGAGTTACTTGGTTCTTCATTGTCTTACTCTAGGTTAGTTCCATTGGCTGAGTACCATGTTGTTTTTGGTACTCACCCCCCTTGCTACATTTTGGTAGGTTGCGAGCCCGGTCCCTCTGGTTAGAATTTTCTCATTGCAGGACCGTGCTTCCAGATTATCCTTAAGGTAGCTGCTCATGTCATCGGTGGACCTTCAAGGAATCCATTATTATGTTACGTTCTATATGAGGACTAGACATTTGAGACATGTATTTTATTCGACTACTATATATTTTTAGGGTTGTACATGTGACACCAGTTCTGGGATGGTTGTAGTTTGGTCTTTCTAATCATATCAACATTAAGCTTCATTTTATTATAGATCATGCTGAAAAGGAGATTTTTTTGTTAAATTGTATTAATTCAAAAAAATGAACTAACTTTTACTTTCACAAAGCCTTTACATGAATAAAGATTTTGCCATCTTTGAGAAAAATTGAATGTCAAACTTTTCCAAAATTAATTTTTTATTTGCCTATTAACTTTGCCCACTCGTTTTACCCCTCAATAATGCATATCAATAAATTTTTTACCTTTCTTGTCATTATATTTCATTTGCATATTTGTGATGATTATACTCGCTATGGTTGCACCTCTTTATCAGAGAAAACTTCTCGATTTACTCTGCCCCTTCACTTCATATGCCCATTCATCTATCTCTTTTCCTACTTAAATGTCTCCTCCTCTGTTCTCTCCCCTCAACTTCTCTCTCACTCCTTACTATTCTTCTTCGTCTTCTTCATAAACCATGACTCTCACCCAATTTATGATCACCTAGAAAATCCCCATTAACAGTTCCTTTCTTGAGAGAGATTTTCCCTCCTAAGATTCCTTTAAGGCTAAATTCTCTATTTAGCCCCTTCCTCCAAAAGAAAAGGCTCCTCTCAAAAGAAGAAACCGTAAAAAATTTATCCATGTTCCTCCAAGACCCTCAATGCAGAAAACATGCAAAACTTCTAGGGAAAAGAAGAAAAACTGAGATTTGAGTCATTCAAAAAATGCCCTATGGTTCCTAGCTATGTGGTGAATTCGAACAATTGGAGGACTCCCACTGTAAAATTAATGTCTTTCTTAGGGCTCAAAAACTTGCTTTGCTTATATGGTTGTGTGGACTCAAGTGTTATGAAAAACCTATTTGTATATTCTATGCCAACCTTCATCTATTAGAAAATGGGGAAGATTTGGTGTCTCTTCTCTTAGGGCTTCGCAATAAGATTAACAACCAACTGTTGAGAGATATGGTTGGATTTGAGTTCTTTAGAGATATTCCCTACATGAATAGAAATTGTCCTGAATATTTTGAAGTTTTCCTAGAAGTGGCAAAGGCCAGAAATGTAGAAGAACACTTAGACCTATCTTCTTTTGGTCCTCTGTCTCTCTACTCCAAAAAGAGAATTTCGGCCCACAACATTGCGACGACCCTGGTTCCAAGGAAGGGGTCTGTCAATAGTATTTCTAATAGACATATATTCCTCCTTTATTTTCTTCTGAAAAAAAATATCGTATTAACTTGGGAGTCTAGATCAAGGAGTACATGCTTGAAAGTGATGTGGATTCAAACCCTTTATTAGTCTACCTTACGGGCTTCTCATCTCTAGGATCTTAATTAAATCACAAGTTGATCTCTATGGTTTTCAGGCTACTAAAGTATTTGCCGCTCACGACTCTCATACCTTTGCAAGCATAGGTTTCACTCTCATTATCAACAATTGTCATAAAAAAGACTCTGTTAAGGTCAAAGAAGAATCCCCCAAGTCGACTAGGATCCCTGCTGACTCACCCCCTCTTCTTATTAAAGAGGTAGATGAAATCAAGTCCTCTCTTTCTTCTATGAATAGTAACATACAGGGTGTGCAGGAAACTCTTGCAAGGATTCTGCAACATAGCAAGGATTCTCGCACTGAGATAGGGAAGCTTCACCTAGATGTAGACAAATTGAAGAAAGAAGGTGTCCAATCAGTTAACAGACTTATCAAGAAAGCTAACTCAATAGACTCGAGAGTCAACTCTTCCAACAATGATTAATTAGTCTCTGTTCAAATGTCCTACACATACTTCCACAAGAACATTGAGATATCCTATGATTGCTTGTGTAGGAATGTGCTGAATACTATTAAATATTTTCTAAGTTGTTGCTATTGAATGTTTCAATCTAGAATTTTCTTTCAGCTTGTAGCGTTGGGGATTGTTCTCCCCACACAATGTCCTTTTTGTCTCAGAGAAATACCATAATGACCTGACCTGGGGCCTAGTCGTCACACGGTGAATAAGATACCCGAAGGCACCTCATCTAAGCCATCTTTAATATATCAAGCGCATTCATAGGCATAAATTAAACATTTGCAAAATTAAAATGGGAAAAGGGGTCCATGGGAGCATATTACGACAATGAAGCAACATTAAATTAAAAGGAAACATAAAGCACACCGACTAAGCAAGAGATGGACGAAACCGGTAATGATCGCTTTCCATCAAATAGAATAGACTCCACACATAAACAACATAGACTATAAAAGACTCAAAAGGCCAACATATACATAGTGTCTAAAATACATAGCAAGCATGAAAGTGGTAGAGGCCCGAAATGAGGGTTCACCATAATAAAAGCACTAGTCTAGAACACTATAAAAATAGCCAAGAGCTGATAGAGGAGCACCTATCCCCACATGGTTAAAGCATGCAAGAAAAATATGTATTAGTTCTTTAGGAATGTACTAAGTATGTGAGATGCAATGGAAACATGAACTTGTAATGCTATTATTCATAAGTAGAACATATATATAAGGTGGGGAAAGTACATAAACATGAGCTCAAGCATGCACAAGGAATATTGCTCAATATATGTGAGAGTCAATAAATGTAAGATTACATGTGATGGAACAATATCATAGAGTCACAAACTTGTGGGATTAGACCTTAACCGACATATAATACCATGTGAGCTACTACATAGAATCCAGCATAACCCCCTATGTTGGCACGGGGTGACCACTTGCTGGGTGAAACTCTATCGCTTTACGTGCATATTTATATAACATAAACGACCTTTGTTGATCCACTATCCTAGCCTTCAAGGAATCCCATGGTTGCACACAGTTATGGGATGATGAGATTCATCTCTAATAGGTCATGCCTCAACTAAGGGGATGAGCTTCAATCTCAAGTTCTTATCGATGCTAAGTTATCCCACGATATCTTTAAAACATATACTTAGTCTATTTATGACACTTAAAATTATAAGTAGCATCTCAAACTTAAGGAACCACCAAGTGAAAATTGTCCTTTCATCTTGGGAACCTTCTCAGACATCTTTTAGGGCAATTGTCAACATGCTTATGTCTTGACAAATTGTAGCTCTAAAACATAGCTTTGATGCCCTAATCATTATCATAAAGCATGCAAAACTGTATTTGAAACTTAGTTGGCTAACTCTTAAATTAAAATATCATAAATCATGAAAATACGCTTGTTCTAAACATGTAAAACAACTGTTACTTCATTATTTGCAATACTCATCATTAGGTCATCATCAATAAACTTAAATACATGTAAATACTCAGTAAAATATCATAGGATATTATTTAAACCATTTAATAACATAAAGTATCATAAAATCATCATTGGCATGCATATTAACTTGAAGGAACTTAAAAAAAAGGTAAAAGACATCATGAAGTACTTTGCAGGTGAAAGGAGATTCACAAATCAAACTCACATACCTCAATTAGACTTCCAAGAAGAAGGAGCATGAATCCATTAGGAAGAACTTGAAAACCCTAGGCTTGCCTTGACATTCTAGAGATAGATTTTGCCTTAGAAAATTTTAGGAATTGGATAAATAAAAGAATGAATATGGGTCCTAGGGGTTTATGTTCTGATTTAGGGCTATTAGAATCCCAAAAATAACGTAGTATAGGATTAGGATTTGCGGAAATGACAAAATTTCCTTTTATTAAAAATGTTATATAGGATCTATGAAAACCCAATTACGGGCGTAGTTTGAACTATGGACCATAGTCTGTCCATCCTATTGTCTTTTTCGAATCTTCAGAAACTGATTTGCCAACCCAAACCACATACCTTTCTTTGACTTACGACTTGTGGTTGGATTCATAGAGTCCTTACATACCTAGTAAATTTTCTTACTTTTTTAAGCCTTATCTACGAAGGGTTTGTACCGGCCATACGATAGTCTATGGATTGTGTTATTAACCGTAGGTCATTTTCTAGAAACTACAAATTTTCTTCATGCCTAATACTCTCAATGACGACCCTTCCTACGGATCGTCAAACATTTCACAGACCATTATTATCTATGTGGGTTACCCCATACTTGAAAACATTTTCTCTTTCCTAAAGTTCATGTTTAAGAACCCGACCTATGAGCCGTTATCCTTCCTACAGGCCGTTTACAGGCTTCGTGGAATGAACCCTTGGTTATTTGTCAATCCTAATTTTATGCACTTCTAAGCTTCTAAATGGAGGGCCATTGCAATATCTTCCCTTTGGAAACATTCCTCCCCGAATTTATTTAAAGGATAGCTCTAAATAGTTAATCAACAGCTAACAACCCAGTATGCATGCAAAAAGGAAAGTTAAACATCATTTCATGAAATTTTTCAAATTTATGTTCAAAACCTATTTCAAAATAGTCCATAAACATAAAATACGTATATGCATCATGCAAATTAAAATGCAAGGAATTTGAGGCTTTAGGGAAGAATATCTTAATTACTTAGGCTTGGGTAGTGTGGAATAGATATGGGTAATGCTTTGTCATATCCTCTTCTATTTCCCATGTGGCACCCTCAACTTGATGATTTCTCTAAAGCACTTCAATGGATACAACTTCCTTATTTCTTAGCTTTTTCGCATGCCGGTCTAAAATCTCAGTTGACTCATCTTCATTACTCAAGTGTTCTTTAATGTTGACATCTTCTAAAGAGACAATGGACTTTGGATCGCCTATGATGGATCAAATGCATCTCATTAGGTAAGTCCAACTCATATTCCACTTTCCCCACTCTTCTCACCATTTTGTAAGGCCTAACATACCTAGTGCTCAATTTCCCCTTTTTGCTCAATTTCCCCTTTTTACCAAACTGAATCACACTTTTTATTAGACCCTTTCACCGACTTGTAACTCAAGATCCCTCCTCTTAACATCTAATAGGACTTTTGCTTGCTTTAGGCCATTTGCAACTTTTTTTCTATGATTTTAATTTTCTCCATAGCATTCATGACTAGGTCCAGTCCTAACAATGCCACCTTACCATCATCAAATCACCCAATGGGTAATCTACACTATATGCCGTACAACACCTTAATTAGCGCCATCTTAATGCTTGCATGATAACTATTGTTGTGGGAAAGTCAATAAGAGGCAAATGATCATCTCAACACTCTTTAAATTCCAATACACAAACCCTTAACATATCTTCCAAAGTGCGAATATTCCTTTTGTCTTGTCCATCAGTTTGGGGGTGAAAAGTGGCACTCAACTTCACTATAGTACCGAGAGCTCTTTGGAAGGATTTCAAAAAATATGAGGTAAATTGGACACCATGATTTGATATGATGGATAATGAAACCCCATGCCACCTCACCGATTCTCATATATATAAATGAGCATAATCTTTGACATTAAATCTAGTTTTGATCAATAATAAGTGAGTCAACTTTATCATATGATCCATTATCACCCATATGGAGTCAAAATGCTTCTTACTCTTCGGCGGCCCCAATATAATGTCCATATTGATTTCCTCCCACTTCCAAGTAGGGATAATAGTGTCTTTTGGGTGAGCATATGTTGGAGGCTCTTACGGTTGATGAAGACATCCAAATGAACTGCATATAAGTAATGTTACCAAATCTTCACGGCAAACACTACCGCCTGCAAAATCAAGATCATGACTCGAGTTATTCTTTTCATGTACCTTTAATTGTCTCAAAGAATAAACAATCAACTTACCAAGTTGCATTAGCACACATCCCAACCCAATCATTGATGCATCAGAATAAAGAAAGAACCCATTATTTCCTTCAAGCAATATCAACAGTGTAGCCAAAGTTAGTCGATTCTTCAAAGTTTGGAAACTTTTCTCACACTCATATGTCCACACAAACTTTGCCTTATTTTGAGTCAACTTAGTGAGTAGGGATAAAATAGAGGAGAAATCTTGCAAACCTTCTATAATATCGGGATAGGCCCAGGAAATTCCTTATGTCTGTAGGAGTTAATGGCCTTGGACAATTTTAACCCTTCAGTCTTTTAGGATAAACTTTGATACTATCACTTGATACCACATGCCCAAGGAAGGCAACCTCACTTAGCTATAACTCGTACTTGTTAAATTTTTCATAAAGCTTTTACTCCCTTAGAGTTTGCAATACCACCCTCAAAACATCACTACGAACATGTCAAGTTGGGATTGAACACCCTATTCATAAGGTCCATGAATATAGCCAGTGCATTAGTGAGGCTAAACGACATCACTACAAACTCGAAGAGACCATACCTAGTCAGAAATGCCATCTTGGGAATGTCACTTTCCCTCCTCCTCAATCAGTGATACTCGGATCTCAAGTCAACCTTGGAGAAGTGTGTAGCCCCTTGCAATTGATTAAACAAGTCATATATCATCGGTTACAGGTACTCATTTCTTATTTTGGCCTTGTTATGTTATTGATAGCATATACACAAATGAAGTGACCTGTCCTTCTACCTCACAAACAAAATCGGAGCACCCCATAGAGACCGACTAGGTCTAATGAAACCCTTCTCTAACAAATCCTTCAATTGCTCCTTAAGTTCTTTCAACTCTGTAGGAGTTATTCTATATAGCAGAATTGAGATAGGTTAAGTGTGATAGGTGATTGTTTTGGCAAAGTCTATTTCTCTTTCGAGAGAAACACCTGGTAACTTATCCGGAATATGATCAGGTAACTTACTCACAATATGGACCGACTCGAGGGAAGGACTTTAGAAGTGACATATTTGACTCTTACTAGGTGAGAAATGCATCCTTTAGAGATCGTTTCAAGGCCTTTACTAAATAAATAAAACCAAGCTCTACATGAAGAGTTACTACCTCTTACTCAAGAATTAGCTCGTTTGGGAATTGAAATTTGACTCTACGAGTTTGACAATCGATAGAGGCATGCAACCATTCCTTCCTGAGTATTACATCAAATCAACCATGGAAAGCTCAACTAGATCAGAAGAGATCACTTTATACAAATTAGCGATACGAAATTTCTATAGACTTTTCTGACTACAATGGACTTTCCTATGGGGCCACTTACTTCATAGGGCTCATGAAGGACTTTGGGACATGTAATAAATTTATTAGCAAGAAATGGAGTCACAAATGACAAATTAGCTCCTATGTCTAATATGACATATGGATCAAAATTATAAGCTCTCAACATACCGATAACAATATTTAGAGCCTCTTCAACCTGTTGACGACCATGGAGAGCATAAAAATGATTGGTCTTTTGGGAACCTATGACTTCCCCACCTTGGCCTTAGGGCCTTGCACTATTGTTTCTACAATCTTTGGCATAATATCTGGGCTTCCCGCATTGAAGCAATCATTCAATCTGGCCAAGCACTCTCTCATGTGGAGCATTCCACACTTAAGGCAATTTGGGTTTTGAGGCTTAGAAGCTACCCCCTTGTCCTTAGTAGTCTGGGGAGAAGGAGTGTTGGTAGACCCTTGTACACCTTGTTTTTGCCTACTTTGGAACTTTTGATCTCCACTTCTTTGGTGAGAGTATCCCCCACCATCCACCCGAGCCATTTTGGACTCCTTTGCCCTCTCCCTTAGCTTCTTCGTCTCTATTTGTTTCACATAGGTCATGAATCGGGAGATATCCATGTCATTCACTAGCATCACCATCTTGCATTCATTGGATACCAAATTGAATATAGCAGAGATAAATTTTCTCGTATGGGCCATTCATTTGCAACCATGACGGGATCATACTTGGAGAGCTTAGTAAATTTTAGGTCATACTCCCTCACACTCATGGAAGTTTTCTTGAGGTTGATGAATTCTTGAACCTTGGCCTCCCTCAACTCAATAAAAAAAATAGATCCAAGAAGGCACACTTGAACTCTTCCCATCCAATGGGTTCCACTTCTTGGCCCCCCAAATCTACCTAGTGTTCGTATCATATTTTGGCTACCTTTTTGAGTTTGTATGCCACTAACTCGGCCTTTTTGTATGATGAGATACCCATGACCTCTACTATCTGGTAGACCTCATCAATAATGTCAATGAGATTGTTCTCTGTCTTAGAACCATGGAACTTCGGAGGGCTTATCCTTATGAAGTTTCTCACACGAGTGGCTAGAGTAGGCACTTGGGGAGGAACAACAATCTCTCTATTAGCCTGGTTGGACAATGCTTAGGCCAACATAGTGAAGGTAGCTCAGAACTCTACATGAGACGCCCCATCATCTTGTTGAAGCTGAGGGACTTGTTGCTCAGGAGTGATTCCAAGGTGTGGATATCTTCTTGGCAACATGATCTAGAAATAATCAAAGAGGTCATCATTAATGATAGGAAAAACCTTGGTAGACTCTATAGGTATGACATGAACAAGAAAGACGGGAAGACTTTTCTAAATCTTGTCACAGCCTCTCGCTCAAGATATTGGCGCGCTTCACAACCTTGATTAAGATTCTACTTAATGTCGTATACATGGAAATCTGAGGAATATTTTAAAACCTCATGCTATGATACCAAGTTTGTAATGACCCAACCTAGGATTTAGTCGTCACACAACAAATGAGACACCCGAAGACACCTCACCTATGTTATCTTTAATATATCAAGCATCTATAGGCATAAATTAGAAGTTTGCAGAAGTAAAATGGGAAAAGGGGCCTACGAGACCATATTATAACAATGAAGCAACATTAAAAGAAAATACCAACATTTTTTCATAAAGTATATCGACTAAACCATAGATGGATGGAATCGGTAATGATCGGTTTCCATCAAATAGAAGAGACCCTATACATAAAAAACATAGAATGTAAAAGCTTCAAAATGCCAACATATACATAGTGTTGGAAATTCTTAGATAGAATGAAAATTCTAAAGACATGAACTAAGGGCTCACCAACTGTGAGGTGGATACAGTAGTGCCAATAATTTTGGAAAGACCAATCCTAGCCACTAGGTGAGTTGTCGTAGATATTGAGAGTGGAGATCTAAAACTTAACGTGAATGATGAGGAGGTTGTTTTCAACATATGCAAAAGCTTTAAAACTAGGAGATGATCCTGGGGTATTGTTATTAATGGTCCAATCGGCGGTAACTTGAAGCAAAGAAGAATGACATCATGCTACGATGTTAACTAACATCTTGTTTGGATGATGGTTTGTCGTAGTATGGTATGGTATGGTTATTAAGAGAATGATGTTTGTTTTGGTTGTTTCATTAATTATATGGTATGGTATGGTTCTATTTCATGGTTCTGTAACCATGAAAACCCCCACTTTTTGAAACCACCAATTTGGTGGTATCCCATGGTTCTCTTATTTTTTTTCCAATTATACCCTTATCTAAATTTAAATAATTCTAATTTATCCTTTATTCTTTATTAAACTTTATCCTAACATATGTTATTTTTTTATTACTTATTTCCTTCCGCATCAACTTTTGAAACTTCTTTTCCACCTTTCATCTTTTCTTTCATGTTTTAGTGTATTTTTTTTGAGGTTCGTTTATTTAAAAGTTCTTACTTTTTTTATTTTCTTGTGTTGTTTGTGTAAAATGAAGATATATTAGCTTGTATGTTTCCTACTCGATTCTATGTATTTATTTTTTTTAAAAGTTATTAAAAACTATTGATAAATTTTGATATTTATAATAATTAAGGATATTTTTGTAAATTTATAAGTTACAATACAGTACCATACAGTCAAATCAAACAACGTACAGTCTATCCAAACATTGTATAGTACGGTACTGTACGTTACCATACCATACCATACAGTACCATACATTATGAAACCATGGCAAACCACCATCCAAACTAGCTGTAAGGCGCTGCTTAGGAGGCAACCCAAGCTAAGTATTTTACTGCTTCTTAGTTTGAATAATAAGTATGGAATTGTGCAGGATTGAAGAAGACAAATGGAGTAGAGAGTTGAGATGGGTGACCAGTATGGCCAATTAGCGTACCATCGAGTCCAAAAGCCAACCATCAATTTGACTGCCTTTCTAGTCGATTAGTGACTCTTGAGGTGCTGTTGAATTCGATGAACAAAAAGTCAAATTAGTGAATTGTTGAAACCAGTTAACAATGTTCAATTCTACTGCACTTCAAGGTGGAGAGAAAGGTATGGATGCTGTAAAAATTGGTGGTCCCTAGCAGACTCGGCCTAGTGTCGTGGCGGTGTGGTTTGACATTGTAGATCACACACGCTCGACCTACTTAAGGCTTTTCAAATGCTTTGGCCCTTTCAATTTTCTTCTTTCCTCCTTTTCACTTCCCTTGCATGTTAAAACCCACCTCTTTGTTTTTTTTTTTTGAAAACTTTTCACAAAAAGGTTTGAAGATATTCATCAAAAAGCATCATTGAAGATTTCATTGTATCTCACCACGGAAAAGGTATGTTTTTTACCCTTGTTTTAGTTATCATGATGAAGGTCATTGTTTAGGAAGTTGAACAAGGTTTGTAATGTGATAATCATGCTTTAAGGCTTGACATTTTGTTGAAATGTGAGTGGGTTGATCGTTAGAGTTATTTTTAAACCCTGTATTGCATGAATGAATGATTTATTGCAGGTTTTTGAATCTTTTTATGAATGTCAAAATTGGTGATGTATGTGAGTTGGGTTATGTTTAGGAATGAAGGACTACTTCCTTAATGGTTGATTCTTTGTGGCTATTGCCTCAATTTCATACTTGTTATCATGCTTGAATATTTTCAATTAAGAAGATGCTATGATCATGTAAATGTGTTGTTGAAAATATGTGCTTATTGGGATTGATTGTTTCTATAGGCTATGGATGATATTTGAGTAACCCTTGATCTCTTTAAGTGATTGAACTTGACCCATGATAGATTGGGTGATGTCATTTTTAAGGGTAAATCGTCGTTTGATTGAGTGTATAGCCGTAGAGACCATATGGTAGTAATAATCAATAGTTAAGCATGCATTCAAGTGTTGTGGTTGGTTAGTATGTGATTTTCATCCATGTAATATGTGAAATTGTTGAAGTGTGAGTGAATGGATAAAGGGCCTTGTCTGTCAGCACATACAGTGGTCATTTTAACCACCTAAGTGCCCTTGGTGATGCACCCAATTATCACATGCACCACCTTAATTAACTATTCTTCTTGAGTGATTGTTGCAACTTTCCGCGATGAACCTTTTTCATCGCCCAATCAATTTGGCATATCGCTGAATGAGTATCATCAAAAGTAGTAGCGGCTTTAAGTCTGAAATCTGTGCAAACAGGAGACAATCTTTTTGAACGCCAAATCAATTTAACGATTAGTCGAGCATGATTTGCAGTTTAATTGATCTGTCTACTTTGAATGTTTCTTATATGAGAAATTCTTGTATTTGAATATTTTATCAATGCTTCTCATAAAAATGTTGGAGTATGTTGTGTAAACTGACCAAGAAATACCATGTTCTAGACAAGTCCGCAAGACCCTCACTATTTCCAGCAGAGTCTAGCCCGAAAAGGCATATAAATGAGTCAGAAGCAAGGCCCTACAATACTCCATCTCACAGTCCTCATAGAAAACTCAAGAAACCACAACTCTAAAGTTCCTAAATTAGCTCAGGGTTGAAAGGTATAGGACAATCCTAGAGGAAAAATAGTTATCACGAGAAGGATTAATTGATCCGCACCCGAGAGTCTGGAAAGTACTTAAATTTCATAATTTTCAAAGCTTTACAAAACCACGGGACCCGTATGTGCCTAGTCTTGTGCGTGAATTCTATGAAGCCTATGGAGTAGTCATTCCTAAAAGCAAAAGTAGGGTGCCAATGGGGTCAAAACCTTTTGATGTTGTAGAGGTTCGAGGTATACAAGCTCCATGTGGAGCAGCTGAGATTAATGATACATTGGGTTGCACATTAGTGAGTCAGAGCTACTTGATAGACCTTATATAGCTCCAAATATTTGAGGATATCAAAGCCTGGTTGGCCCAACTAATGGGAATTCCAGCTCTCTCATGATTAAAAGAGAGAGCAATTATTGACAAGAAAGACCTAAACATAACAGTGTGGTTTTGGTTTGGATTCACTAATAGCAATTTGATGCCTTCTCAGAATGAGTATGTACTTCACCATGTCAAGGCTGCGTTGTATGGTTGCATCATGGAGAACGGAGTTGAACCTTGGATCAATCATCGCCTCAGAGATCCTCTCCAGGGCAAAAAGGGAGCAAACTTCTTTTCCATTTCCAAGTTTCATTACAACTCTATGTAAGCAGGCCGGAGTTTTAAGGAACAAAATAATTGATATAGAGGAGGCCATATTGGCATCCACTGATATCCGGCAGATTGAGGCTGAGTATTTGAGCGATGAAGAGGATAGGGCTAGCAAGAAGCCGGCTAATAAAATATCGGTGATTGATGATGAGGCCCTCGGTCTGGCGCTGCAAAGCACGGCACTGAGGTAGGTAAATCTTATCATGTCCTACTTTAAACTCCTCTTTTTCTCCTACTCCATCCACAGAGGCAAAGGCTAAAATTGACCAACCCCTGCTCACTAAAACCACAATTTTTGCATTTGGCTAGCTGGCCAAAGTAGCTAAGCTTCAGGCCACTAGGGTTGGATCATCTGTGCTCAAGTTAGTTGAGGCAGCCATAGCCAAGGCTTTGAGGCCATATATTAAGGCTAAGGCAAAACAACATGAGTTGATTGAGGCTCGCAAGTTGAGGACGGGTAGGCTCGAGTCTATGACTGATGACCATAGGAAGGAGTTGCCCAGCTTAAAAAACAGAGTGATGGAGGTTGAGAAAATAGGTGGTGGAAGTGCAGATACATCGTCTTTGAAAACCAATCTTGATATGTTGAAGAAGGAGGTGACATCCCACCGGTCTACTAATTTGAGTACATTATTTGATGGGCTAGAAGATCCACCACTCAAGGTGGATGTGGCTGTGATTCTAGATAAGGGTCTAAATGTAGATGTTCTGGGTGATGGCAGTGAAGAGAAATAGGAGGTGAGCATCCCGGAGACTGATGAGGAGACATTAGGAATGGAACAGAGCCTATAGGACCTGGAGGAGCTAGATGGGGTGGAGAAAGAGATTGTGGAAACTGTGAAAGTAATATCTATTCTGGATCAGTCCATGATAGGTATGCCCAGTATGAGGGAGCCTGACCCCACTAGGCCTGACATTAATCTTGAGAGCACCTATAGATGGGGGCATTGATTCCCCTACGACCACTTCTCTAACTCCACCACCACAACAGGATTGATGTGACAGGGGGATTCTCATACTCACTACTTTCTCTTATGCTTACTATATGTTGTACCTTGCATATTGAGGGCAATATCTATTCTTTTAGGAGGGGGATGAGCTTGAGGGATTCCCTATCATTTGGATGATTTATGTTGTTTATTTTGTATGAGACAATGGTATTTTATTTTAATATTAATGCTTTGATAGATATTTAGACAAGCTGTAATTTTTTGGGTTGGAAATAAATTTTAATGTGGGTTGTAATAGAGTAGTGTTCATTTTTGCTATTTTTTTCTTTCCCTTTTTCTTGGTAAATGGATGAATGATTGTGAATGATGTCCGAGAATCAAATATTTGGCGAACCGTATGCATAAATGACAAGCGTGCGAATGTAATATTATGTCTCTAGTCCTTAGAAATCCAAGCATTGATGTTCCATATCTTTGATTTGGACGATTCCATGGACAAGGAGCATGTCCTCACTAATTAGTCTTTTCTTGATAAATCAATCTCTGAATTAATTAAGGAATCTTGAGTTGACTATGTGTGAAATTGAGCTCGGATATGCGATGATAAAAAATTACAAGTGTGTTGTCATTTTTTGAATGCAAAGTCATTTTACCAGTGTTGGATTAGTTATCTTGATTGAAATTCTTGTATTACAACATCTAGAACTTGCCTGGTTTGTTTTAAGAAGTAACTTGGTTCATTCCAGATTAGGAGAGGACCTTAGGCCTTCTTTTGTTCTATTAGTCCAAGTTGACCATAGTGACATCCCTTTATAGTGAAATGAATCCTTAGTGAAACCCTTTTGAGCCTTGATACCTTCTTTGGAAACTTTGTAACCTTAACTCATGATTATGAAAGACACTTCCGTTTGATTCTTATCAATCCCTCATTGACTCAGAAAAGAGGGACAAGAATGAAAGAAAGACATCAAGAAGTCGTAGAAAGGAACGAAAAGGAAAAGTGAGAAACAATATTTGAAAATTGAGGACCCTCTAGAAAAAAGGAGAGGAATCTTGTTGTGAAAAAGAACGCAAAAAAGAGACACTTAGGATAATGAATCAAAAGCAAAATAGATGTAAAAAATGAGATGGACAAAAAAGGGACCAAAAGAACCTATGTGCCTGAAAAGAACATGTAGAGTGTAAGAAGGGATGAGCTACTATTGACCATATGCTATCCTACCTGACCTTGACCCTACATTCCAATCCTAGTAAAGTCCTTTGGGATCCAAGTCCAGATGAAAATCAAGTGAACTCTTAGTGAGAATAAAGGCAAGCCTATGGGTTGAAGCTTACATGTTATTTCTCATTTGGGAGAGTGAGAGTTAAAGACATCCTCTAAAAATCAATGCCATAATCTTGGGTGTTTAGGATCTTCTTTAGCATGTGGGCAAATGGTGATTCTTTTGGGATGTGATTAGTAGCTATATGAGCAATTGTGAGCATAGCCATGTTTTGATTACTCCTTAATCATCTCTCAAGGCTTCAAAGTCATGTAATGATTTGTGGAAGTTCGCGAAGGGGTGAAAAGGTGAAGATGTATGTGGTGCTCCCTATGGCCCTATCAACATACTCTTGAATTGGATAGATTGATGTTTGACTTGCCTGGGGAAAGCAAATGCTTAAGTTGGGGGGTGTTCATAAGTCCGTATTTTGGACATATTTTGGGGATAAATTGCAAGGAAACATTACCCTTAGTGTGCTATTAATTCTAACTTCTAACAAATATCCATGTGTTATGATCGGAAATTGGATTAAAAGTGCACAAATGGACGATACTTGGTGAAATGTTGGAATGTGGGCAAAAGTGCAGAAAAGCAGAGAAAAGCAACGTTGCCAACGAACTTGGCGGTCTGTCGAACACTCAGAGAGATCGCTTATCATTGCAGCAACAAAGGTTCCATGTCAAGTCAAGAAGGTCATAAAAATTGATGTTGCAAAGCATACTTAGCGATCCGTCGAATTGCACTAGAGACCATGTAAATTTATAGCATCCAAAGCCCAAAATACTAACAGAAAGGCTATACGATAGATATTTTGGCGCATCACCGAATTGGATTGGCGGAGCAAAGAGTCATTGCCTCAAGTTGTAGAAGAAGAAGCCTTATAAATATGCACAGGAGAATGGTAAAGTGCACATTCAGCGCATCACCGGAGTGCTCGATGATGGTCATCCCTGACTGCTGAATGACATTTCGCAACACAAACCTTCACATATTTTCACGAAGTATATAAGCAATTATGGAAGGGAGAACAATTAGTATGTACTAGTAAAATATAGAACTTTCCTCTTAGAGTATAAGGGAGTTAGGGTTTTGAAGCTTTTGGGCATCAAATTAGAGAAGATTGGCTGGTGATAATCAACTAATTTGTACGCAATCTTGTTACCCATGACTTCTACTGCTATGTATGGTATCAAATCATTAATTTATAGCATGTGTGGCTAAAACCCCATGTTGGGGTGTGCTATTGATATGGATCTTTGATTTATTTATTGGGTCTTTGATATCTTAACATATCTGTAATTGATGTGAGTGAATTTATATTCATTCCTATGTTTAATCAATAACTTCAAGATTATAAACGTGGAGTTTTACTTTAGATCTCTGATTGTTGCCTTAACCAAAACTATTAGAGTATGAAATTGTTATAATGGTTGGAAACCTCTTGGGGTTTCAATTGAAGTCCACAGACATGGATTCGATGGCCAAAGTATTGGGGGTTTTGTTGAGACTTCTTAGGACAAGCATGTCCTCAGCGGTCCACGTATGATATCTTAGTGGATTCATGCGAAACAGCCTTGTATCATAGCTGATATGGGATTACAAGCAACCTAACCTATTCACTCAATATCAACTCATGTAGTCAAGTACCTAGACCCAGCTAATATATTGATTCCCATATTTGTAATCCACAACATCTTTCCTTAATTGCTAATTAAATCAATAATTAGAACTCGTTTAGCTGAATCTTCATTTTGATTATTTCAACCCCCAGATCCTACAATTACTTGGTATAACGAGTCACTTCCGCCTTGAACAATGATTCCCAGTGGCATCAACCCCAACCTCTAAAGTTGAGTTATTATACTGATGATGACCGCCCCTTCTTCCTTTGTGTAGTTGAGTTGAGCGATATTACCCAATGGTACTTGATGTAGCACCATATTAATGTTCTGAACTAGCATAAAATTTGTCTTTTTCAATACTTATATTTACAAAGTTTCTGCTATTTGATTCGTGAAATTGACTTGTAGTCGAGTCAAACACCACAAAAAAGTAGTCAACTATCATTACAAAATTTGATTTACCCCCACTTATTTATCAAATTACACCTTCGACAAAAGTATGAAGTGTTCATTGTTCAAACATAGAACCTAACCAAGATTAGAATTGATTCCATGAGGCAAGGGTAGCACAACCCTTCTAGGTGCTTAATCACCCATTGATCCTGGAGTAAAATTTTACTTATCTATAATCATTTCTTTAAAAAATGACTTTATTAAACATTCAACACTGATTGGACAAATCTCCTATTGGGTGCTTTGGTTCTGTGGCTAGTTTGAAATCTAGGTCTTTCAAGAAGTTAGAGGTTTGATTATTGTTATTAATAATTATTTATACATTTTCTAATTTGCTCTCACATGTACTTCTCTTTTTACTTTCTTTGTATACTTAACTTTTAGTTTTCATTTTAGTCATTACCTATAGACGTGACATAACGAATAGGAAACTTGAAGGCAATCCAAACAAGTCTCTTAGCATATCATTTGCACATTCTTGGTTACAGAATATAAAAATAAACATTTAACAAATCATTCTAAGGGAATATGGGCGTACAAGTCAAGCTATGGGGATGAACATGGGAAGGGGATTTACATGAATCACATAACAAATAATATCTCAAGGAGGGTAAGTATGACTCAATCTTGGGGACTCAGAGACGTAGGACTTTCATCCCCTTCTATCATCATCCACAACAGATAACATCACATAAAAGGGATAGGGTCTAAAGGGTAAGTCTCTATAAAAGCGCAACATCTCCTAAAGAGTACATGGCATATCATAGTATGGTATCCAACAACACCTCTAAGTATGAATTGGAATGGAGCCAAGACATGTCTAAGGCTCACCCTCACCATAGAAAGTAACATACTAGTGTCTCAACATAAGAAATAATGAAATCATATATTGTCCCCAAAGTGGAGGACTCACCACTCAATGATTTTCTCAAATTTAAGCTAGCCATGTGAAGGAGGATAAATGAGTTCTCTAGTCCCTTCATAGCTAAATCATGTAGGCGAAAAGTATACGTTAGTACTCGAAATATACTAGTATATTGGATGCAATAATACAATAGATAACAAGCTTCGTAGTAAGATGCATAATCATATACAATAGAATATATAAGCTCAATATGACATGCATGAGAATGCTTTGAAGGAAATATATAGAAACACAACATCCTATCATCACATACATATCTGGGAGGTAGACCATAACCAAAATATGAGACCAAGCGGGCTACTACTTGGAATCCAACATAGCCCCCTACGTTGGCCTAGAGCGGCTACTTTTCGGGTAAAACTCCGTCCTCATAGCATATACGTCATAAAATCAGAAAGATGGCTTAGGTGGATCCACTAACCCAGCCTACAAGGGCTCCTATGTTGGCACATAGCTTGTGAGACAACGGGTTGCAACTACGACTTTCTAGTCGAATCTCACCTCAATGCCCCATTTGGTACAATGCCATTCCTATGAAATACATTTGAAAACACATGCATAACCCATAATTATTGATATGCTTTAAAATCATAACATCATCATACATTATAGAGTAGCTTATCTAAACATATGATCCAACATGGGATCCATCTTGGTGAGAACTATCTTTTCACCATCGTCACCATTCATAAGCACTAGGGTCTTAGGTCACCCTTATTATTGTTCATAAATATTAGGGTCTTAGGTCACCTTCATAATTAGAAAAATCATTCATCATTAGAAAACTTTGATATGATAATTGAGTGGATTTCATGCATGTAACTTTAAATTATGTGACTCCAGAGGACTATGCATAAATGTAATGCAATTCATCAAGTTAAATCATTCTTGAAACAACCCACTACAATCATACATATCATCTTTGAATTTTGGACATAAAGTCATGCAATTAATCTCATAAAATCATTGATTTCATCATGACATCATAGTATCATAACTTCCATAGCTTGATTTTCTTAAAATAGATCATAGGAGAAAACCCTTGAAATCAATTTTATGTAATAAATGAGTAATGTCAACATAATTCATACTTAATAAGATAATTAAGAAGAACTCATAAGAAATCATCAGGAAAACCTAGAAGATTTATAAAATTAGGTTTGGGACTCCATGGGTGGAAGAATCCATGGATGACGAAACCCACATATCTTTTAGACATTGAAACATGAGGAGGATGACTTGAGAACTTCAGGAATCCATTTTTGAAACTCTATCTTCAATGGAGGAAGCCTGATCTCCAAGAAATTGAAGAGCTTTGATGGAGGATTTTTAGAGAGAAGTTTGAGAGTGGTTAGAAAGAGGATTATGTCTAAAAATAAGAGTTTTCACATATTTACGTATATATAGGATTTGATATACATCCCAAATAACTTTTGAGGCAAGTAACAAAGTCAATTTTTTTAACTAAGTGGTACAAGGGGTGCGACATTGACTTGTTATGCACTCTACTAGTTTGCGCAATTTCACTGGAGAAATTATTTCTCAATACGGGTGACCTAGAATTTGAAGGTGACCCTTTTCCTACACAATATTACCTCCCAAAAAGAATACAAAGTTGGATTTGCAAAATAAAGCACTGATTTTAAGATATTCAAGAAGTACATCATTGGGTCTTTCCAAGCTACGTTAAGGGGTGTTACAATATCTCTCCATTGGGAACATTCGTCCTTGAATGTTATCAAGCTATAATGGAGAGGAATGACATGATACTTTTTATCCCTTACATAAATGCATCAATGTAACATAAACATCATTTTCATATAAGCTCAAACTTATGCATAAAAGTGCCATTAAAATATGATACCATGAGTATGAATGCATGCGACTTGACTCTAAAGGTTGAATTACATCACTTGAGATATTCGACATAATCATCTTATTACCTTAGGATTTATTAGAGTGGAAATGATCAAGATATCATCCCATCAAGTCCACTCACGCTACCTAAGTTGCATTTTCAACTTGTTGGTTCCTCAAAAGGACTTTAATGGATGCTACTTCTTTGTTCCTCAATCTCTTTCATTGTCTACTAGTATCTCCACAGGAAGTTCTTCATATGTCAATTCTCTTCAATATTTTCATCTTCCAAAGGAACTATGGAATTTGGATCTCCTATGAATTTTTTCAACATTGAAACATGTAATACCAGTTGAATTGTGCTCATCTCCAATGGCAACTCTAACTTATATTCCATCTTACTGACCTTTCTCACAATCCTATAAGGCCCTACATACCTAGGACTCAACTTTCCCTTCTTAAAAAAATCGTACCATACCCTTTATACGTGACACCTTCAAGTAAACCCAACCATCAACATTGAACTCACTGTCCCTTCTCCTCATATCAAAGTAGGACATTCACCTATATTGGCCGGTCTTCAATCTCTATCATGTAAGACTTACTTTTTCTATGACATTCATAATTGAATCCGGTCCAATCAAAGAAATTTCCCCAACTTTCAACCATCCCATCAGTGACCTATATCGTCTATCATATAGAACCTCAAATTGCTCTATCTCAATGCTTGAATGATAACTATTATTATAGGGAAACTTGATGCGAGGTAGGTGATTATCCGACATCCTTTAAATTCCAAGACACAAGTCTCTGCATGTCTTCCATTGTCTGAATCATTCTTTCAGCTTGTCCATCGATTTGAGGATGAAATACGGTACTTAACCTCACTTTAGTACCAAGACCTCTTTGAAATGACTTCTAAAGGTGGGAGGTAAATTGTGTACGATGATCCAAAATAATGGACAATGGAATTCCATGCAAGCTCACCAACTCTTATATAACATGGATAATCCTCGGCACCAAGAGTTATCTTAACCAACGATAAATGAGTTGATTTCGTCATTTGATTCACTATTACCCATATAGAATCAAAGTGTCTCTTTGTCTTGGGCAGCCAAACTGTAAAATCCATATTAACCTCTTCCCACTTCCAAGTAGGAATTTCAATATCTTGAGGCAAACCACTCGGTCTTTGATGTTCTACTTTAACTTTTTGAAAATTTGAGCATGCAGCCACAAATTTAGCAATTCCTTTCTTCATTCCATTACACCAATGTACTCCCCTCAAGTCTCAATACATAGTAGTGGAACCGAGGTGAATAGAATAGAAAGAATTTTTAGCCTCTTGCAATTTTAATTTCTAAACACATAAACTACCAGTATACATAATCTCCATTGAAAACAAAGCACCCCATTTCCCTCTTGTTAGAAGACCTCTACCTTTCCTTACTTCACCAAGGCTTTCAATTTAATCAAGGAGGATCAAGATCTTGTTTAGACTTAACATCGTCAATCAATGATTATTCGAAGCAATTTACCATCATGACACCACTATTCTCAGCCTCGCTCAACTTTACCCCCAATCTGGCCAATCAATGAACTTCCTCTGCTAGTTTTTTCTTCCCATCACCTTCAATTTATGACCCACTACCCATAGACATTATACTATGTGCATCGCCTACAATATTAGCCTTTCCCAGGTGATACTTCACACTCATATCATAATTTTTAAGAAGTTCCAACCATCTTCTTTGTCTTAAGTTGAGATATCTTTGTGTAATCACATGTTGGAGACTCTTATGATCGGTGAACACATCAACATGGACCACATGCAACTGGTGATGCCAAATTTTCAATGCAAACACCATGACCGCTAGTTTTAAATCATGTGTTGGATAATTCCTTTCATGCATATTAATTTTCCTTGAAGCGTAAGTAATCACCTTACCATTTTGCATCAACACAACCCTAAACAAATAATTGAGGCATTACACTTCACAGTAAACCCATCGACATCTTTAAACAATGTCAAAATTGGAGCCGAAAAGTCAACTTATATTTCAAAGTTTGGAAATTTTTCTCACACTCGTCCGTCCACACAAACATCACTTTTTGGATCAACTTAGCCAATGGAGATAAAATAAAAGAGAATGTTTGAACAAATCTTCTATGATACCCAGCTAGGCCTAAGAAACTCCTAATATTCGTATGAGTCAATGGCCTTGGCCAATTTCTCACCACTTCCATCTTCTTGGGGTCAACTTTTATCGTATCACCGAACTCATTATGCCCAAGAAATCCATCCTCTTTCAAACAAAATTCATGTTTATTAAACTTGGCATACAATTTCTCATCCCTCTAGGATTGCATGACCACTCCCAAATACTCATTGTGATCTTCTTCCCCCCGTGAATAAACAAGAATATCATCAATGAACATGGACAAAAACATATCAAGGTAGGGATTGAACACACTATTCATAAGGTCCATAAACATATTCCATCATTAGTTAACCGGTAGGATATCACCACAAATTCAAAATGTCCATACCTTGTCAAAAATGTTGTTTTGGGAATATCACATTTTCTGACCCTCAATTGATGATAGTCGAACCTAAATCAATTTTAGAAAGGTTCCTAGCCCTTTGTAATTGATCAAATAGGTCATCGAGTCTTGGGAGGGAATGGTGACTTTGTTGAGTTGGCAATAGTCTATACACATTCAGAGTGACCTATCCTTCTTCCTCACAAATAATACGGGGGCATACTATGGGGATCTACTAGGTCTAACGAATCCCTTCTCTAGCAAAACTACCAATTTCTCTTTTAGTTCTTTTAACTCCAACAGGCCATCCTATATGGAGGAATTGATATAGGTTGGATGTCGGGAAAAATATCTATGCCAAAATCTATCGCCCTTTCGGGAGGGACACTTGACAATTCTTTTTTAAACATATTGTAAGGACCTAGATTTTTGAATGACTTTATCAGACCTCATGATGTCACGCCGTGAGAAATTTGACCAAGTGTCACTTCATAGGAGGCCCACATAACTAGTATGAGGTTACACAGACTGTGCAGCCTCCAGTGAAGGGTCACTTGGCCATATTTCAATTACAAAGATTCGACAAGGAGTTTCGGGCTAAGGCACGTCATATCAAAACCCCGTATGGTCTGAGTGGTGTTTCACGAATCGTGTAGTGGGAAATGTGATGGCCTTGCACCTGAAAAACCAAGAAATGAGGATAAGTATGGTCGTACAACCACTCACACGGTCAGTGTGGTGTGTCACGGGCCGTGTGTCCCACCGCGTAGCTCACGATGTAAAATTTTTCTAAGTATGAAATCACCATCTTGTAACTTCAAGTGCAAGAATTTTTCTAAGTATCGTTTCACGACCCTTGACACAACCTGTGTAGCATCACACGGGTCTCGTGGCTATCTATATGGCACCCTTTCGCTTCTGAAAATTCTAAGTGTTGAACATTGCAAAAATTTGTTTAAGTGTCCTCTCACGGTCACTATTCACGACCATTGAAGTGTCTTACGGACCGTGTCATTAATGTCTTTTACATAAATACGATTTATTTTAAATGTATTTTATGACCTTTTTACCTATCCTAGACCCCTAAATCAGTTGATATCCTTTCACTTTAATATATTCTCATTAGAAATACTCTCACTCTAAAATCAACTCCTTAAAATCCTCTCTAAGCTCTTCTCTCAAGACCCAAGCCAGGATTCAATTAGGGTTTCAACTTCAAGCTAAATTCTCCTCAAGTTCATCTTTCTAATCAAGGTATGTGGGATTGATTCTTGGTCCCTTTCATCCAAGAAGACCAAAACTCTTTCCAAATGATTTTCATGAATTTTAGCTTACTTTAAATGTGGGTTTTCATTATTTTATTCTATTAAGATCAATTGGTGCATGGTTGTGTACTTTATTTATGATTTTATGTTATTTGAAGCCCTGTTATGATGATTTACATTGAAGTTATGAAGTTATGAACATGCATGTCCCCTTTAAAGCCTTATTTATGCATTGGTGATTTATATTATGATTTAAAGGTGGATTTAATTATGAATTTACTTTAATTTCATATTAAAATGTTGACTTTAGCTTGAATCTATATTATCCATGCTATCCTCAGATCAGTCATGGCATGTGCATTCATGGACATTAGTTTTTATAGAAATTATGAAGTGGTTTAAGCCTAATTATGTTTTATGAAGTGATTTTGATATGATTTTGATGAGGTATTGGTTATGAGAATAATGTGATCATATATATGGCAATGATTTTGGCTTCTTGAGAATTTTGAGTGCTTGCATGATCTTGTATAGGTAGATGAGCTATTCCTTGCATGAGTATCACAATTTTGATTTGTGGTTTGGCTTTTGAGCCTAAATGTCCATTGAATGGTCTTGAAATGAATATTGTATCGCTTGAAGGTACATATATGTATAAGTATTCATGTGGGATGTTTCGACTTAGCACTGATGGATTGGGGTTCCTCTCCCTTTTCTCGAACTATGTGCCAACATAGGAATGGAAGCCATTACCAAAAATACCAGGTCGTAAGTGATGGTTATTCATTTTTTGGACATGATGACATTTAGACAATCCTTCCGAAAAGATTGGTCATAAGGAAGGTGACCTTCTACCGAAAATACCGGGTCTTAAGATGTGATGTAGATTACCTTTGGCAAGTAAGTTTCTCCTACCGATGGGAGGTCTCTATCAAACTAATTCATGTAATAACTCACATGAGTTTGAAGTGTCAGTTATAGTCAATTCCCGCAATGTATGAGCATCATGGTATTTCATGCATCATTAATTTCATGGCATATTGTATACTACTCTTCCTTGGATATATGATTCCTTCTATATTATGTGCCCTTGTAATCTAACATTGAAATGTAGGTTGATAAGTCATATGCATTGCATGCCTACATACTTATTACATTCAAACGTACTAACACATAATCTATGCGTAGTGACTTTACCATGTAGGGACTGTGTGCTACGATCATCCACTGCTTGACGGGTAGTTCGACATTCGGAGAGTTGATATTGTGGTGAGTCCAATCTTCTAAGGACAAACCACCTTCCTTCTACCTATGTTGTTTTTTGTTTATCTCCTTAATTGAGGGTGAGCCCATGACATGTCTTTGCCCTCGTCCCATCTTTCCTGGAGGCACTGTTGGACATCTTGTAGACACTCATAGACTCTATATGTTATGTGTTGTAATTGAAGCTTATGACTTCGATATCCATTAGCTATACTGGATTGATTTTTGGAATTATGATATGTATGTATGTTTGATGTGGAAATGTAGAAGATCCTAAGCCCCGTATTGCCCTCATAGAGTGAGTCATACTTACCTTCTCCTTAGTTTTTATGTGTTATGTGCAATGTGAATCCATGTCGATCCCTCTCCCTTCGATATCCCCATAGTGTGAGTCCTACTTTCTCATTCCTTCGAACTATGTGTTTACTATTTGAATGCGCTTCCGAACTGATAATGTGGATTTGCATACTTTGAGGCTTGTTTGGGGACTCTCGGGTTCCTATTCGACGTGTCACTTCTAGGCCCTAGGTCCGGGTTGTGAGACATATCTGGAAACTCATTAACTACGGAAACGGACTCAAGAGATGGACTTTTGGATATGACATCTCTAACCCTTACCATATGGTAAATACACCCCTTAAAAATCATTTTACTAGCTTTGAGATAGGAAATGAACCAACCTTTACATGAAGAATTACCACCCTTCCACTCAAGAGTAGGATCATTTAGAAATTGGAACTTAGTAATATAGGTTTGACAGTCTATGGAGGCATAAGAAGCATGTAATCACTCTATCCCAAGTATGACATCAAAATCAACCATAGAAAGCTCTACAAAATCACAAGGAATGACTTTATGCATGATAGACACGAAACAACTGATGTGCTTCCAAAATACAACACTTTTGATGCTTAAAACTTAGGATTTTGCATGTTCTCAATGCGACTTTATTTTTTTATGTGTTTTTCTGTCTATGTTTATAGGATTTTAGGTTGGTAAATAATTTTGGGGAAAGTTACAAAGTTGCTGTAGATTTACTGTTATACGAGACACCTTATGGGCCATAGACCATTCTACGAGCCGTAAGGTGGGTTCATGAGGAATCCCAGTGAGGGGCTAAGTTTTTGAAGTATGCAGACGAGCCATAAATTAGTGTACGATTCATAGAAGAGGTTTCATGCCCTGAGGGTTAAAGAATGAAGACTTTCTGAAGTTCATCAAACAAAGTTCCCTTTACGGGCCATAAACTCTTTTATGAGTCGTAAAGGGGTATCGTAAAAGAGAAGTCCAGTTTTCCAGCCACAATGTATGAGACCCGGATTATGGGTCGTAAACTTTAATACGGGCCGTAAAGTGTTGTTATTGACTGTGCTGACCAGAACTCCTATGTTGTTTAGGATTTGAATTTCAATTATTATAAATAGGTATTTTAGGTTATTTTTCACAAGTTCTCACCAGATCACGTAAGTTTAGCTTAGTTTTGGGTTAGTGCTCAGAGAACTCAATATTCTTATAGAGAAAATTGTGGGAGAGTCTCTGAAAACACTTGTAATTTAATTCAATCTTCATGCTTTTGATTTTCGTTGACATTGTATTTGCTTGTCCTTAATTTAGTTGTGTAAGTGTTTAATTATGTCTTTTAAATTCATAATCTCTTCACCTATACAAATCATGAGTAGATAAATCCACAACTAGGGTTGTTGCAACCATGAAGAACTAACAAAGTAAAACTGGATAATTCACGATTCTTAGAAGGTGTATATTCATGTATTAATTAACTCTCTTTATTTTGCATGTTTTCTGATGCTGGACAACATTAGAATCCATCTGGTGTTACTAACTGGACAAGGTAGTAATGAATAGAAAAAGAGATTAATTAACATGATTTGATTGATGTGAAAAATACTCGTCTAATCAACCAAACTAGGCCAAGGGGAGGTTGTATTGGGACTTATAGGTAATGGTTAGTAATGCATACATAGAGATAGGCCAAATCGCATAGTGAAATTCGCCTCTCACCTTTGACCAAAAGGCTTGGTGAACTTAAATTATCGTCCTGGATGCTATACACTAGACAAGAATTAGGTTTTTCAGTGATACTGAGTTGTGGAATCATGGGGAAGATAATAGCCTAGTTTCTCTCCTTTATTAATTTTTCTCTCGTGATAGTTTATTTTTTTCACTGATTTTTGCAACCCTCCCCCCCTCTGGGGAATTGAGTTGATTAATTACTCGAAATACATGTTGGTGAATTTCTCTTGAGTCTACGTGTTTCCTATGGGTTCGACCCTAACCTTGGTTAGGTTATATTGCTTGATAATGACCGCTTTATCCTCTAGAAAAGAAGTATAACTTGGGCGACATCAAGATTTTGGCGTCATTTTCGAGGAATACGGCTAGACATAGTGAATTCATTAGTAATTTGAGTGTTAATCCTTATCTCTCACATTTTATATTTTGTTTTTGTTCTTTTTCTATTTTTTTCTCATTAATATGAAACCCTCTGTTGAAGAAATATTGAATGATTGTAGTATTGGGATGAGAGGGGTTGTATATAATTGTTTGATTCGCAATGTATACTTCTTGAACATATTAGAAAATCTCGACTTAGACAACTATGTGCTTTTGTCAGATGTTCATCAATTTGGCTTAGACGTCCACATTTTAAGTAGAGAGTTGAGCGTAAAAGTTGAAGAAAAAGTGCTTATAAGCCCACTTGAAGAGCTATAATTGGAGGGTCAACTTCTTGATCATACTATTATTGATGTTATCACTGTTGAGAAAAGTACACAAGAGTTATGTGAAGAAGTAGATAATATTATCTTTAAAAACTCTAGTGTGTGTGAACATGAGGATGTAAATAATAATATGATTCATGAATTAAGACGTATTGGACCTCATTCCAATCATTTTTCTACATTATGTTTAGATGATGAGGTATTAATCGAATCATCTTAGCATATAGACAAATGTAAGGAGGTAGAAAAATATAGTTATATTCTTGAATTTATTGGGCACAAATCAAAAAATTACATTCCTCATTTAAAGGCCAAGAAGGACAACATGAGAACTCGATTGTTTGCTTCCCTTATTTTTATACCACCACCCTTTGAGCATAACAAAAAATTGGAAAATAAATTAGGGGTACAATTCATAAGATCAAGGTGGAAGAAGAAGTTGAAGGTCTCCACCTAGTAGTGTAACTCTTATTTTCTTTTCTTTATAGTCCTTTTGTTTTTTGTTTTTTGTTTTTTTTTTTGTCAATTTTATTTTTAAAGATTTAGGGGAAGCCTGAGTACCCAAATTTGAAACTTGGGAGGTAACCCAAGGAACACTAGCACTTAGGCGCCCAAGTATGCATTTTTTACCCCTTATGTTCCATTTTATTTTAATTTTGTGTATTGGGGGACAATGCACATTTTTTTCTATGGGGCCTGGGTAGTTATGGAACTCAGTGAAGTCTGAGTAGCTTATGGTCCATAACTACCCCAATTTTTTATCCCGGGGTTTTCTTGCCTGTGTTTTTTTTTCACTGGATATTTAATTTCTGTTGAACTGGCATGTTTAGGATGTTTAGATAATATGTGTTATATATAGTACCAATACTTGTTGCATATAGCATGTTTTATGTTTTGATTGAAAACATGGTACCCACCAAAACTTTTTGATTAGTAGTTAGATATTAACCATGCATGTTTAGGTGTTTGACAATATATGTTCTGATAAGTAAGGGTAAATTCAGATAAGAAGCATGAGAGTCTTTCGTTGATAATGTATGTAGTTCCATGTGAATGTGAGCTTTATTTGATAAATTCATATGTTTTGTGCTAATTCAGAACTTTCTCGGTTGCTCTAAGTTAGATTGTAGATTAATTGGATTAGGAAAGGATCTTAGGCCATTGTTCTTAAATAGGGCACTTTAGCCTAAAAATAACCAACCAAATCGATGATTTATCCCTTGTTCCTAATGTTTGAGCTTATACCTATTCTTCAAAACACCTGATTAACCCAGACTTATCTAATGAAAAATCCTAAATTTGACCATAGTCCTTCCTTGAGCATTGTGTACCTTGACTGACGCAAAAAGCTTAAGTTGAAGGTGGCTACCAAAAGTGGCCCTTGTTCTGATGATGGATAGTGTGCACCTCAACACAGGCCAAAAGCCTAAGTTGAGGGTGGCTAGTGTAAGGGTAAAGCACAAACATAAGGGAGGTGTGTTAGGAATACAAAGAAAAAGGAGAAAAATCACGTATTGGGAGCAAGAAAAATGAATGATGCCTTAATTGAGATCTAATAAGCAAAATGAAGTGTAAGAACAAGGCAAAAACTGAAAAATAAAAAGAAAGCACCCAGAAAAGCTTCTAAAAGGAAAAAAGAGAGAATAAGGTAACAATAACAGAGTTGGTAGGGCGAGACTGCAAAAAAACGAAGTTTCAAGGAAGGCCTTTAGTCATTATTTTTCCAAAATATCATACCAAAGCCCCCTGAAGCATACGGTACAAGTCTAGAAAGTCCTAGAGTGATCCTAGTCCAATTAGTTGAAGGTTTAAGTCATGAGTATAGGGAAAAGCCTATGGTATTAGTCATTATGCATGAATATCTATTGTGAGAGTGAGGGAGTTTGCACAATCCCAATACTAAAACATGGAAATATTAATGAGGGTCATAAATAAGGCTTCTTTCTCTAAGGGCACTTGCATTGCATTATTAGCATTAGACTTGTTCAGTGATTGTAGATTGTGGAAAATACCTTGTGTCTCATAGTTGTGTTGTCACATCCACCAGTTTCCATTAGTTTGCTAAATAGCTATCAAATCCCATTTTGAAGAGCTGGTGTGCGTATCTGGAGCATGAATGGGTGTTGTAAAGGAGAAGTCCAGTTTACCAGCAAAAATGTATGTGACCCTAATTATGGGTCGTGAACTTCAATACGGGTCGTAAATTGTTGTCATAGAGTGTGTCGACTAGTTCTCCTAAGTTGGTTAGGATTTAAATTTAAATTATTATAAATACATCTTTTAGGTTATTTTTCACAAGTTCTCACCAGTTCACGCTTAGTTTTAGGTTTGTGCTCAGAGAACTCAATATTCTTATAGAGAGAAAATTGTGTGAGAGACTTTGAAAACACTTGTGGTTTAATTCAATCTTTAAGCTTGTGATTTTCATTGACATTGGATTTGCTTATCCCTAATTCAGTTGTGTAAGTGTTTAATTATGTCTTCTAAATTCATAATCTCTTCATCTACAAAAAGCATGAGTAGCTAAAAGGGTTATGGGAACCATGAAGAACTAATAAAGTAAAATCGGAGAATTCACGATACTTGGAAGGTTTATATGCATATATTAATTTACTCTCTTCATTTTCATGTCTTCAGATGGTGGCCAACGTTAGAACCCACCTAGTGTTACTGACTAGACAAAAGTAGTAATGAATAGGAAAAGGGATTAATTAAAAGGATTCGATTGATGTGTTCTCATCTAATCTACCAAACTCGACCAAGGGGAGGTTGTACTGGAACTTATAGGTAATGGTTAGTAAAGCACACTATGGAAATGAGGCAAGTGGCATAGTGAAATTATCTCTCACCTTTTACCAAAGGGCTTAGTGAACTTAAATTATCATCCAACATGATATACACTAGACAAGAATTAGGTTATCCGGTCATACTGAGTTGGGGAATCATGGGAAACATAATACCCTAGTTGCTCTCCATTATTGATCTTTCTCTCATGATAGTTAGTTTATTCTTCTCATTGATTTTTGCAAACCCCACCCCTTGGGGAATTAAGTTGATTAACCACTCGAATTGAATGTTGGTTAATTTGTCTTGAGTCAACGTATTCCCTGTGGGTTCGACCCTAACCTTGCTTAGGTTATATTTCTTGACAGTGATTGCTTTATCCTCGAAAAGGGGGTGTAACTTGGGGGACATCAATAACCTCTATAAACCTTTTGTGCAAGAATAGACTCACCAATGGGAGTACTAACTTTATAAGGCTCAACAATAGCTTCGGGATATGCATGAAATCTATTAACAAGAAATAGTGTAACAAAAGACAAAATTTCTCCCGAATCTAAGAGTGCATAAGCACAAAATCATGAACTTTCATCATTTCGATAACCATATTCGAGGGTCTTTGACCTATTGATGACCATGAAGGGCATAAAACCTATTAGTTTTTTGGGCTCCTTGTGCTTGTCCACCTTGACCTTGACGCTTTGCATTACCACTTTTACAATCCCTTGTAAGATGGCTGGTCTTACAACAACTGTAACAAACATTTTGGCGAACTAGATAATTATCCTTATGGAGCTTCCTAGACTTTGAACACTTTGGATAATCTTGTGTACCTATACGTCCTTGGGGATTGGGTTGGACCTATTATATTTGTTGAACTTAGGATGAGGAGTGTTGGTTGACCCTTGATATTTGTCATGACCTAGTTCCGGTCACGCTGGTGCCTATTAGGTCCCACCTATAGGCAAGCCGAAAACCCAACCCAAGGGTATCTTTCATAGCATCTAATAATAACATGACAATAGAATCTACCTAGAACCCGGAAGTTAGCTGTACATAATGACAATAAATGAAAGGATATATATAACAAAAACATAATATATATACAACCTGAAAGTGCCCCTAGAAAATACATAGTACTATTGTACAAGGCCAGAGTTTGAAACAAAAGACGGCTATCAAAGTAAGGATATTGTGATGAAGCCATGTTGGTGCTCACCAAAAGAAATCTCTTGCACTCCTGGATCCCCAGAAATCACCACCCCCAATTGGTACTTGGACCTGCACTATAGGAAGATACAGAAGTAGAGGTGAGTACTAGAATAGGGTACCCTGTAGGAATCATCAGCCGACTGAGTGAAATAAATGCATTAGGAAGCTGAAATATATCTAAAAGTATTAGACCCATCAAATGACCTCATAACATCAACTGAACCAATCACCGCAAAGTGAAATCACACCTCTTGATGAAATTGAGTGAGCCCATATCAAAACTATCATCAAATAGAAGCACAGTACTGTATACAAGTGCAAGGCCCTACTATCTATGCTTGTATGCCAATCGGGCCCCTATAAGCATGGGAGAACACCCGCACATAATATAGCCAACAAATAATCACTAAAACCCCACAAAACCATTACAGAGCCCAGCTCTCCATATCATAAGGTCAAGAGTCAGTTGTATGTATGTGTAAGGCCCTGCTATCTAAGTCTGAATGCCCCCACAAGCCAGAGGATACACAAGAAGGGTGTGAAAAGGTGAGTGGATCCATAAGTAATGATCGGGCCCTCGAGCCCCAATATCACAACAATAATTGGGTCCTCGACCCATCCAGAACTGGTATCATACAGGGATCGAACCCCTTATATCACCTATGGACTCAAACCTCTGGGTCATTCGACCTGGCCTTTGGTCAGGCAGTCTACCATGGCTAAGTGGTGTGACCATAAATGTAATGGTGGGATGTATCCCTCATGGGAGAAAGAATCCCTCTAGAATGATCGATAGTGTCTCACCATCAATGTGGAAATCACGGGGCCTCGCCCCAACATGAAATCAATGGGGTCCTCGACCTAAATATCATTTGATACTCAATCCTCAGAATCTATATCCGTGCTTGGCACTACAGTCACGGCCATTGGGACTTGAATTGTAGGGAGCGTCACCCAGGACTTAGACTCTCAGACGTGACCACTATGGCTAACAATGATGGAAAACTTAATTTGGGACTCGAGAAATCAATAGTCACATACCTCACCAGTATATCTAGATCCGGAATCCCAAAGCATGTTATGTCCAGAGTCAATATAGGCAATGGCACTATGAAAATAGGTATCCCAAAAAATCTATAACTACCACCATCTGATTGCTAGTGATAACTCATCCCCGATCTCATGTAAACAGAAATCAAGCCTAGTGGCTAACTATAGTACACAAGAGCATAGACCTCAATAATTAGGATAGAATCAGGCCCAATAGGGAGCCATTCTATAATCTAGCAAAAATCGCATATAATGGAAGTAAGAATGTAGTAATAACAGGGAGATCACAAGTGACCACAAATGATGGGCCCAACAAAAGCATAATATGCCAGTAATTAAGTCATTATGTGGCAAGAAATCACAAGTGGTCTCACAGTCATCTTATCGCATCAATATCACGCAAACTACAACCATAGACATCAGTTAGATCATAATACATATCTGTCCAAGGCATCGACCCCTATACGGTCCTTACTAGGCTTCTCTGCACTAACTAGTACTGATATATATACATAATGCATTGAGGTTATAGTAATCACAACCAACCATGCAGATTACAATCCCACATCAATAACATTACACATATTAGACACTACTAGCATCTCACATACATTTCAGGCTTAGCATGCATGTATCTCCTCTCAATCTAAGGTTTGGGATTAGCCTAGCCTACCTGGAAAATGCTGCCTCAACTTCGAATCAGTCCAACCATGCTTTTTCCTTTCCTGGCAATCTCCCGAAGTTGTTCATCTATTAAAATATAGTACACAATGTCAAAACAATCAGTTTCGCTTTATTATCTCAAAAAACGGGCGAAATTACGGAAAAAGGGGAAAAATAGGCCCCACGCTTTAAATTCCAAACGAAAATTCCAAAAATGACTCCCACGACATCCCAACCTCTAACCAAATATTCATCCCAAAATCGGCCCTATAAGACCAAGAGAAATCCCAAAAACGAAGTAGAAAACTTTACCGAGAAAACATTCTATTCAGAACTTTCTCAGTGTAAATTCTAAAAAAATAGACAATTGCAGCCAACGCCCAGCTAACCAGTGTGTTCGCTTCGAAACATAGAATAGTTTAGGCTAAAATTTTATTCAATTCCATCAAGGAACGGTTATAAAAGCAATATACAAAGTTTTCACCAAAAACGAGAGCAACAATAGCTAAAAATAATTTACCTCATATTACGTGTCAAATCCTGAGACAGACTTCAGCATGAAGTTCCTTGAAAAATTCTAAGTTATGTGGACCCTTGGATCACCAAAAATGGAGTTGAAATAGGCTTTTTACGAGCTTAGGAACCTTTTCACGATGGTTGTCCGCAATGTGCTGAAGAACATTTATAGGCTACAAGGTCCTTTTTTGAAAACACGAATGGAGCTCTACGAACAGGGAGGCATGAGCCACTTCCCCTTCTCTACGAACGTGGATGGCTCTCTGCGAATGTAGAGTTATGCCAAGGCTGGCCTCTACAAATGCCGCATTGACCTCTGCGATCATGGAATGCAAGTGTTTCTAGTGTTTTACCAGCTCAAGTCCAAACTTCTCTGGGGCATTCTAAAGGCTCTCGATATTATCCGATTTAGACAAACAAATAGAGTAAACACACTAATTTTAACATTTCAAATCTAATGGTGCGGTTAGATATCCCAATGGAGCCTTTTACGGAAAAATGAGCACCCACTCTTTCCGACTAAATTTAGTTAAAAGAAATGAGGGGGTCAAAATGCAACCGGATGACCCCGACAACTAGTGAAAGGTTATTTTAGACTTTTTTTGACATTTCAGAGTTGACCATGATATTATTTTTCCATGTGTGCTTTTAGCTGGGTTGTTAAAGAAATGCACTTTTTAGCTCCTAGTTGAACTCATTTTGCAACTTTCAGCTCAAAATCACACTGGAACCCTCTATTATAGAACCAACCACCCTCCTAGTACAAATTGGTCATTCTAGAACTGATGAAACTTTCAGAATCCCATTTCGAGGTCATTTACTAGGGTTTTATTAGAGCACTCATTTTAGTAGTTTTAACTTCTCACTAACCTGCATCCATGCACAATTCTCAACCAAAATACCCAATAGCCATTACAACAGTCCCAACAGGTCATAGTAAGTTTGAGGTCGCTGTACAAAAGCTCAGAACAACACAAATAATACAGAAACATAGAATTGACCATTAGGGTCATTACAACTTCCTTGCTTGTGACCACCTTGAAACTTACCATGGCCACCACTCGCTTTGTTGAAGAATCCACCACTATGAATTTTAGCTCTCTTGGGCTCCCTAAACTTCTTCCTCAATTTCTTATCCTCAATTTGTTCCACGTAGGTTATTAAGTCAGAGATATCCATTTATTTGATGAGCATACCCATTTTTCATTCCTTTGTGACCATGTTCAAGATACTGGATATGAATTTACTCATTCTAGCCCTTGGATCTGGTACCATAAATAGAGCATACTTGGAGAGCTTTGTGAACTTGAGAGAATACTCTCTCACTCTCCTGTGTCCTTGCTTGAGGCTTATAAGCTCTTTCACTTTAGCCACTCTCAACTCCAATGGGAAATACCTATCCAAAAATATCGCCCTAAAATCCTCCCATAAAACTTAGCCTGCTTCAAAACCTCTTTCTTCTACCCATTGATCATACAAAACTTTTGCAACGACTTTGAATTAATAAGCCATAAGTTCAGCCTTCTGCTCTGATGGCACACCCATGACGGCTACAATTTTATAAGCCTTATCAAGAAACTCAACTAGGTCCTCTTAAATTGTTGATCCATGAAACTCCGGTGGGCTTATCTTCATGAAATCATGAACTCTTGTTGCCGATATATGTGCTTCAGGAGCAATAGGAGCAATAACAACCTCTCTATTAGCTTCATTAGCCAAATCTTGGGCAACATAGTGAAGGAATTTCTAAACACCGCATGAGAAACATTCTCTGCTTTCGCTTGGAGGGGCTTGATCTTCGGCTTCACCCCTTGGCAAATGTGCTCTTCTTGGTGGTATTTTACTAGAAATGGAAAAAAGGGCATCATTAGTAGGTGGAATGACCTAAGATACTTCTAATGGTGCGACATGAATCATAATAAAGTGAAACATTTCCCACAACGCCTCATAGCCTCCTATTCATAGATGTGGCGCGCTTCACACCCATAAAAAAGACTCTACTCAACACGGTATGTTGGACATTTAAGGACTATTTCAAAACCTAGTGCTTTGATACCTAACTTGTCACGACTCAAGCCTAGGGCCTAGGCATGACAAGGAATGGAAACCCAAAGGCAACGCAAACAAGCCTCTTAGCATATCATTTGCACATTCTTGGTTGCAAAGTATAAAAACAAACATTTAACAAATAATTCTATGGCAACAGAGGCTTATGACTCACCCTAAGGGGATGAATATGGGAAAGGGATTTACATGAATCACATAGCACGCAATGTCTAAGGGGAGGGTAAGTATGACTAAACCTATGAGGAAGTTAGGACTTAGTAATTTCATCACCTTCCATCATCATCCACAATACATAATATCATATAAGAGGGATGGAGTCTAAAAGATTAGTCTGCATAAAAGCTCAATATCTCATAGAGAGTTCATAACATAGCACAGTATTGTAACACCCCAACTTTTTCTTTAACTAAGATTAAGCCACCCTTCATATGGCATACGATTTTAATTGATAATTCTTAATTAAGCATAGATGTTAAAATTAATTTCTTAGAGTGGGAATAGAATTGGAGATGATAAAAGTATCTTTTACATTAACTCAAGTCTAAAGAATTTCCAACGACTAAGTTTTTGCATGAGTTGATAGAAGGGTCAAATTCAAATGACCATATCTCCTAATGTATAATGAGTTAGGTGAAAAATAAAATATCAAATTAAAGATCTATGAATTAGCTTTCCAACGCATCTTATTTCACCTTAATCAGAGTTCGGAATAGAAAGTTATAATCATTTTACTGAAAACCTACAGAGCTGTCTAAAGAGCCGCGACAGCTCCGCATCGCGGACATATCGCGAACCCTTTCTGGATAAGCTAAATGATGTGCTTTTATTTTAATTTGAGGGTACTTCTATCGTAAAACCTTTGGGGTATTTAAGGTCCCAAAGTGCATAAAACATCAATTTTCATAATTAAAACCCTCTCCTTCACTCCTAAACATAAACGTTCGAAAATCATCAAGAAAGTCATCAAGTTGGGATTAACTTTCAAGATTCATCATCAAGGTGAGTTATTTTTCACAAACTTTAAGTTACCCAACCTAAATTTCTTTATCTATTCAATAGAATGTTAAATCATAACCTAGGGTTTCAAGAAAACGAATCCAAGAATCCCAAGAAAGATATCTTGATTCTTCTTTTCATGAATTAGGGTTCTTCATCAAGAACTCTAAAGATTCTAAGTCAAGAATTCAATAATCAAAGAGAAGCCCTTCAAACAATGTATTTCCATGTTCTTCTACTCTAAAAGAATTACCGAGGTCGAGGATTTTCTCCATGAAATTGACTATTCGTCAAATTATGATTGTAATATCAACTTTCCAGGTATGTAAGGCTAAACTAAAAGCATGAGACCAGGTATGCAAGGCTAAACTAAAAGCATGAGATTGTTCTCTCATATGCCACATAGAGGTGATAGATGAGTTGATGGTTGAAGAGTCTATATGCATGAATACTTGAGGGTTTTTCTTGAAAACTTGATTTGAGATTACATATTTTCTATATTAATGATCATCATACTATTTGTTTTTTTTGAAGTTAACATTTTTCATGAGATTTTGCATAACCCTACATGATTATTTGAAAAGCATGCATAATGAACTTAGCGGGATGAGTTTAGAGCCTTGATGATGATGATATCTGTGATGTTGTAATTGTGTTTCAAATTGATGAGAGTCTTGATGATGATGTTGATGAGAATGATGTTCATGAGTCTTATAACGTGAAACTAAATTCTTAAAAGAGTGTTTCGAGTCCATGATATTGATGTTGATGTTGATGTTGATGAGACAAGTTGATGTTGAGGTACTATGTCCCTTTGGGACTAATGATGATGTATTATTTCCCTATGGGACTATTGATGATGATTTCTTAAGAGCATGTCGAGTTCTGAGAGGAGTATTGAGCATTAAAATGGGTGATAGTGAGTCCCACTTGAACCTATTAACTATGTGGCTGCGTAGGAAGAGAGGATGGAACCGCAATGCACATAGCTCCTTTCTTGTCCCAAAAGAGGATTGAGGTTTTTTTTCTTGTGGATCCATGGAGGTTGATGTCTTGTACCCCGGGCAGGGTACAGGATGGTTGTGGCAACGACGTTGCTTCGTTGTATCATCACTAGCTTATAAGTGATAGTTGTCGGTTAGAGAAACTCCCAGTGAGGTCTTACTTAATAGTACTCTGATGTTAATGTTGATGTGATGTTATGAGTCGAATTCCCTTGAGCTGAGTCAAGTTTCCTTGAGTTAAGTCAGCTTTCCTTGAGTTGAGTTGAGTTGCCTTGAGTTGAGTTGAGTTGAGTCGAGTTTCATTGAGGTGAGTCTGATGTATTAATGAGGTATTGATGAAATGTTGATGGGTCATTTGTCTACTCTTTATTCTTTCTTTAGATAGAGATTTGACATTCTGATGGAGTATGATGTTGAGTTGATGTTATGCCTATATTATTCTACCTTTTTCTGTTTCTCTCAGCTATTTTACATATCAGTACATTCCATTACTGATGTCCCCTTATGGGACTGCATCATTTTATGATGCACAGTTAGGTGTTAGAGATCATTGACAGGCATTTCGTTTAGGATCTATTCGCATTCAGCTGATCGGTGAGACCTCCTTATCTTTGGAGGATTTCCATATTATTATCATTTAGCTTGAGCGATACTTTATTTTCCTTGAGTTGGGTAACCATGGCCTATCATGGTACCATCTAAATGTTTGAGTTAGAGGCTTCATAGATATTGAGTAGAGGATGTTATGTATTTTTTCCCAACTCTTCTTTATTGGAAATTTACTTTTATACAAAGACTTGTTTACTTTAATTACATTACAGTCTTTGCCTTGAGGATGTTCCTTCCGCTGTTGAGTATGAGGTGACAATGAGGCCAAGTGGTTCGCTCGACGACTAGCAATAGTGTTTGAGTGCCGGCCACGCCAAGGGTACCCTCCCGGGGCGTGACAATCTTAATATCAGAGCACAGAGTTCAAGTGTCCTTAGGAGTCTATGAAGCTGTGTCTAGTAGAGTGCTTATTATTGGTATGAGCGTGCCACATCCATAATAGGGAGGCTATAAGATATTAGGAAAACTTTCCTTTCTTTTAGATTTTGATCGTGCGATAGAGCTATTTCCTAAGAAATCTACAATGATTCGTGTGTTACTCTAAACTTTTCGACTATGCCTCATCCATGATGCGATAGAGACAATAATTTTCAAAGTCTTACAGATGAGATCCTCTGAGATAAAGTAATTAGAGTGGTAGAGAGACTGCACCAGGCTTGAGACAAGCCGACTAGTGTGCGAAGTTGATTGACTAGAAAGAGTGCACTATTACTCATGTGAATCGTGCATTTGAGTCAGCTGTAGATGTACCCAAACCTTTTTTTTTCAAAACTTGCTACTGATGTGACCCATGAGAGAGGAACTTATGTCTCTAAAGAGTTTAATGTTACCACCTAAGAGTGAGATGTAAGTTCTTATAAACCCAGAGTAGAATCGAATCATTTCAGAGTTAGAAGGATAATGATGGAAAGAAAGGGACGAGATAACAAGAGTGATGGCTTATTGAGACTTGTCATTATGTATTTATTAGGTAAGTAATGATATGCTGAGTCAATTGCCATAAGATTGATGAAAGAGTCATGAGTACCCTATGATTTTCAAGATGAGATATAGAGGAAGAGTTATTGTTAGGATGTGGTAGAGCATGCTCAAACTAAAAGGAAGTTATATTGATGTGTTGTAGTATTCATACTATTGAGGGTGAAGTGTAGATGTTAAATAGAGGAAAAGAGTTCTTTTAATGTGATAGATTTAAATTAGGCTTATGATTATTAATTGAGAGTTCATGAGACTCATCGAGTTTTGAGGTTAGTCAGAGAAGAAGATATGATTGAATAGGTGAGTGGTACTCAGTTGTGAGGAAGGGATGTGTTGATTGAATACTCGCTATGAGATTTTAGTGGGATTATGTTCCCTAAATTCTTACCTAGTAGTTGTAAGTTAGCATTAGACAGGTGTGTGATGCACATGTTAGTGCTAGAGCCTAAGCTTGAATTTTAAGGAGTAGTGTTAAAGAGGAGATAACATCGTGAGAATGATAGTCTTAGTTGGAGATTTTCTCTAAGAGGCTTTCCATAGTGTATGTTCAAGAAAAAGGTGTTGATTTGTGAGGACGTGATGCTACAGGCAAGGTACAAGTGTTTCTTAGGTAAGACGAGCGAGACGAGGATAGCTCAATAGATAAGAAGAGGCTTGAGATATGTACCCATGATTGTGTAAAGATGTGTGAAGCTCTAAGTTATGACAGCTATAAGAATCCAAATAGTATATTTGAGTTGTCGATGTGAGTAGGCTGATGTAAGTAATCTTTGTAATCACGAGTAGCTAAATTGATTTGGGGTTTATCGATAGATGATGACAAGTTTTCCATGATAGACTGATTCTTATGCAATTAAATTTATGAGAGCAGAGAAGTTGAGCATTAGCAGGCAAAAGAAGAGGTTAGATTGTAAGAGTTGTGGAAAGTGGTAATGTATGCCATAGGAATAGCAAATATAGAGAGATTTCCATAGAGACTGGAAGGAGCTTAGAGTGATAGCGTTGAAAAGAGTCTGAGTGGGTAGTTATATGTATGCGACTTTAGCATAACAGAAGAGTTTAAAATATTCTTGTGGATAGTGATTCCTTGACCGTGTGGAGGTATATGTTTATAGCCTAGTAGAGGAAATCGATTTACAAACATAGAGTAATAGCCTTGAGAGCTAAGGGAGAGATGATGTAACGCCTGGAAAAATTACCAAAATACCCCTAGCGGAGGAGTATGCGCGTAACATATTTTTCTATGCTTTTATGGAAAATCTGAGGCCGAATTTGTGATCAGCACAGAAAATTGAGTGAGAAAATGGTCTCGGTCGATTTTTAGAGCGACCGGATCAAAAGATAATTTTTCGATCCGAACACCAAAATAGTGTCGATGCACGACAGAGGCACGTCGCGCACCTATAGCGGAGTTACAATTATCTTTTTTTCAAATTTTTTGACGGGATTGGAAAGACGCGTTCAAAAAATTTACAAAGAAAAATACACTGGTGCGCGATCAGTCCACGTCGTGGACTGGGTTATTCCGAACCTGAAAAATTTCTAAACTTTTTAGGGGCATTTCGGTCAATTTCCAACCCCTCCTAAATTCCACGATCAAATTGTGTTGTTTGAATGTAAAAAGGGTCTAAAACCCCATTCTAAGTCATTTTCTAACAATTGAACAAGACTAGAGCTTGAGAGAGAAGGAAAGAGCTTGAGATGGAAGAATCAAAGAGAGAATGAGAGTTCTTGATTCTGATGATAATGTGAATCCATTTCCTTTTAAGGTTATAGATGAGGAGGAGGAGTTAGAAAAATCGTGAGGAGTCTAATAGATAGGTAAATGCATATTAGTATCTCCCAAGGTGAGAGTTCATGTGATCGAGGGTGTAAGATGCTATGGTAGGCTTAAAAGTGTGGATGCTATTATGCGAGTGTATTAGAGTGATAAGGATGAGCAGTATTCTCTAAGTACAGGTTACTATGGAGTGAGAGTTCTTGATTCTGATGTCATCTTACGCATGCACTGACCTTCGGCTTGTTATGTCATTATTGATGGTAGGATGTAGAGTATTAAGTGTTAGACGTATAATCATGCTTATTTTGCATGGAGAGGTAGTATTTTGGGGGTTTTGTCAAAGGGGGAGATGATGAGTTCCTCCACGTCCAAATAATAATGTTGATAGACTGAGAGTGATGGTAGATGAGAAGGAGTGAACGTATCCTCATTGTGATATCGGTGTTAAACTTTTCTAATGAAGGGATAGAGATAAGGATGAGGAAAGAGATGAGATCATATAATGCACAATAGATAGGTAAGAGTATGTTGGTGCGACTTTGAGTGAGAGATCATTAAATGGTGGAGGTAGAAGTGACAAGTAGGCTTGAAAAAAATTCTAAGACATATTTAAAGTGGTTAGGATGATAGGCTTGAATGCGTGGTTGTTATTGAGTGAGTTTGGACGATAGACTATTGAAGACTTCATAATAAGGGTTTCGAGTATAGAATTGAGTATTAAGGATTATATGAATATGATCATATTAAGAATAGCACCTTGAGGCTTAGAACTAGGCTTGGATGGAAAAAGGAGAAGAGGTGGTTAGGTGGAGGTTTGAATAAGAGTTATAAGTTTGCATTGATGGGGTACAGTGCCATAAAAAGGAGCACAATTAAGGTGGGGACTTGAGCGTGACAGTGTCCTCAGAGTCTTCTTTATACAATGGTCCTATTCTCGATTAGAGTTGATGGCTTCCTTCCTGAGTTTGAAAGACTGATTGACAAGTAATTCAATTTAATTGACTTTCGACGTTATATTCGTGCCTGATGGAGAGAGTGTAGGATGTAATTTCCTTACTCTTGATTAAACTAAGTTGTCTATTTCTGAGTTGATGTGCCCATTCCTGAGTCTGAATGGAGATGGTTTGAGATTGACGAAGAGTCGAGAGTTCGATTGAGTGAGTGAGTTTTGAGAAGAGTTCTGATTCTTGTTCATGCCTTGATGTCTACCTTTACTCATCATTCGAGGACGAATGATCCCAAGGGGGAGATAATGTAACACCTCATTTTTTTTTAATAAGATTGACCCATCCTTCATATGGCATACGATTTTAATTGATAATTCTTAATTGAGCATAGATGTTAAAATTAATTTCTTAGAGTGGGAATAGAATTGGAGATGATAAAAGTATCTTTTACATCAAGTCCAAAGAATTTCTAGCGACTAAGTTTTCGTATGAGTTGATAGAAGGGTCAAATTCAAATGACCATATCTCCTAGATTATAATGTGTTGGGTGACCCATAATATATCAAATTATAGATCTCTGAATTAGCTTTGCAACGCATCTTATTTCGCCTTAATCGGAGTTCGGAATAGAAAGTTATGACCATTTTACTGAAAACCTGCAGAGCTGTCTAAAGAGCCGCGACAGCTCCGTATCGCGGACTTATCGCGAACCCTTTCTGGATAAGCTAAACGACGTCCTTTTATTTTATTTTGAGGTTACTTTTATTCTAAAACCTTTGGGGGTCTATTTAAGGTCCTAAAGCGTATAAAACGTCAGTTTTCATAATTAAAACCCTCTCCTTCACTCCTAAACATAAACATTCAAGAATCATCAAGAAAGTCATCAAGTTGGGATTAACTTTCAAGATTCATCATCAAGGTGATTTATTCTTCAAAAACTTTAAGCTACCCAACCTAAATTTCTTTATCTACTCATGAATCCCTAATAGAATGTTAAATCATAACTTAGGGTTTCAAGAAAATGAATTCAAGAATCCCAAGTAAGGATTTCTTGATTCTTCTTTTCATGAATTAGGGTTGCTCATCAAGAAATCTAAAGATTCTAATTCAAGAATTCAAGAATCAAAGAGAAGCCCTTCAAACAATGTATTTCCAAGTTCTTCCACTCTAAAAGAACTATCGAGATCGAAGATTTTCCCCAAGAAATTGAGTATTCATCAAACTTCAATTGTAATATCAACTTTCCAGGTATTTAAGGCTAAACTAAAAGCATGAGATTGTTCTCTCATGTGCCTCATAGAGGTCATAGATGAGTTGATGGTTGAAGAGTCTATATGCATGAATACTTGAGGGTTTTTCTTGAAAAATTGATTTGAAATTACATGTTTCGTATGTTGATGCTCATCATATTATTTGTTTTTCTTGAAGTTAACATTTTTCATGAGATTTTGCATAACCCAACATGATTATTTGAAAAGCATGCATAATAAACTTAGCGGGATGAGTCTAGAGCCTTGACGATGATAATGTATGTGATGTGATTGTGCTTCAAATTGATGAGAGTCTTGATGATGATGTTGATGAGAATGATATTCATGAATCTTATAACATGAAACTAAATTCTGGAAAAAGTGTTTCAAGTCCATGATGTTGTTGTTGATGTTGATGAGACGAAATGATGTTGATGTTGAGGTACTATGTCTCTATGAGACTGATGATGATGTATTATTTCCCTATGGGACCAATGATGATGATGTTTTATGAGCATGTTGAGTTCTGGAAGGAGTATTGAGCACCGAAATGGTTAAGAGTGAGTCCCACTTAGACCCTTTAACTACGTGGTCCACGTAGGAAGAGAGGATTGAACCGCAATGCGGATGGATCCTTTTTTGTCCCAAAAGAGGACTGAGGTTTTTTTCTTATGGATCCACTAAGGTTGATGTCATTTACCCCGGGCAGGGTACTTGATGGATATGGCAACGGCATCGCTTTGTTGTATCATCACTGGCTCATAAGTGATGGTTGTCGGTTAGAGAAACTCCCAGTGAGGTCTTACTTAATAGTACTCTGATGTTGATGTTGATGTGATGGTATGAGTCGAGTTCCCTTGAGCTGAGTCGAGTTTCCTTGAGTTGAGTTGAGTAGAGTCGAGTTTGCTTGAGTTGAGTTGAGTCGAGTTTCCTTGAGGTAAGTCTGATGTATTGATGAGGTATTGATGAGATGTTGATGGGTCATTTGTCTACTCTTTATTCTTTCTTTAGATAGACATTTGACATTCTGATGGAGTATGATGTTAAGTTGATGTTATGCCTATATTATTCTACCTTTTCCTGTTTCTCTTAGCTATTTCACATACCAGTACATTCCACGTACTGATGTCCCCTTCTGGGACTATATCATGATGCAGAGGCATGTGTTAGAGATCATCGACAAACGTTTCGTTGAGGATCTATTCACATTCATCTGATCGGTGAGACCTCCTTGTTTTCGGAGGATTTCCACATTATTATTATCTAGCTTGAGTAGTACTTTATTTTTCTTGAGTTGGGTAACCATGGCCTGTCATGGACCATCTAGATGTTTGAGTTAGAGGCTTCATAGACATTGAGTAGAGGATGTTATGTATTGTTTTTTCCCAACTCTTCTTTATTAGAAATTTGCTTTTATATAAACACTTGATTACTTTAATTATATTACAGTCTTTACCTTGAGAATGTTCCTTCCGTTGTTGAGTATGAGGTGACGATGAGGCCAAGTGGTTCTCTCGGCGACTAGCAACAGTGTCTGAGTGTCGGCCACGCCAAGGGTACCCTCCCGGGGCTTGACAAGTATGGTATCCAACAATACCTATAAGTATGAATTGGACGTGGGCCAAGACATGTCCAAGGCTCACACTCAAAATAGAAAGTAAAGTAAACTACTAGTGTCTCAACATAAGAAAGAATGAAGTCGAATATTGTACCCTGAAATGGAGGAATCACCACTCAAAGATTGTCCCAAATATAAGCTAGCTACGTGGAGGAGGGTGAATGAGAGCTCTGGTCCTTGCATGGTTAGAAAATATAGGCAAAAATTATATGTTAGTACTTGGAATGTACTAGTATGTGGGATTCAATGAAACAATAGATAATAAGTTTCATCACAAAATGCATAATCATATACAAAAGAATGTAAGCTCAATATGACATGCATAAGAATGCTTTGAAGGAACATACATGGAACATAACATCCTAATCATAATATACATATGTGGGAGGCAGATCATAACTGACATATAAGGCTAAGTGGGCTACTATTTGAATCCAACATATTCCCCTACGTTGACCCAAGGAGAATACTTGCCAGGAAGAACTCCATCCTCATAGCATATGAATTTAAAATCATAAAGATTGATTGTGTGGATGCACTATCCAAGCCTACAAAAGCTCATATGGTGGCACACAGTTTGTAAGACAAAGGGTTGTTACTAGGACTCTCTAGTCGAATCCCACCTCAATGCCTTGTTCGGTGCTAAGTCATTCTCATGGAAGGCATTTGAAAATATATGCATAACTGTGACCATTCAAAAGCTTTAAAAGCATAACATCATTATACATATATAAAGTAGCTCATCTAATCATATAATCCAACATGGGATCCATCTTTGGTGAGAACTATCCCTTCGCCATCGTCATCATTCATAAATATAAGGGTCTTAGGTCACCCTTATCATTGTTCGTAAACATTAGGGTCTTAGGTCACCCTCATAATTGAAAATCATTCATCATTACAAAACTTTGATATAGTAATTGGGTTAATTTCATGCATGCAACTTCAAATCATGTGACTCTAGAGGACTTTGCATGAAAGTAATGTAATTTATCAATTTAAATCATTCTTAAAACAACCTACCTCAATCACACAAATCATCTTTGAACTTTAGACACAGAGTCATGCAAATCATCTTGTTAAATCATGAATTTTATCATGACATGATAGTATCATAACTTCCATAACTTGAATTTCTTAAAATAGACCATAAGAGAAAATCCTTGAAATCAATTTGTGCAACTTTATGCAATAGATGAGTAATCTTAACATAATTTATACTTAATAAGGTGATTAGGAAGAAACCATAAGTAATCATCATTAAATCTTGAAGGATTTAGAAAATTAGGTTTGGGACTCCATGGGTGGAAGAACCCATGGATTAAGAAACCCACATACCTTTTAGATCTTGAAACTTAAGGAGGATGTTTTTAGAACTTTTAAGAATCCCCTTTTGAAACTTTGTCTTCAATGGAGGAAGCTTGATCTCCAAGAAATTGGAGAGTTGTGATGGAAGATTTTTATAGAGAAGTTTAAGAGGATTTGAGAGTATTTAGAGAAAGGATTAGGTCTAAAAATATGAGGGTTTTCATGTATTATGTATACTAGATTAGTTTGGCCTGTGCTAGCACAGGCCCAACGTATTGTCTTAATAGAAACTTAAAATTACACAATATAAATAATCAAATCATTGAACGTAGTTTAGCTGCCAAATATATTCTTCATATATACGTGTGAATGTCATACTTTGGATGTTGAAATGAGATAATTACGTACTTTAACATTTACACATGTAGGAGTACTAAGTACTTAGTTACAAAGTAGACCAAAACAGATACAACAATAGATGAATTTTCATGCTGTGATGAATTTCTTCTACGTCATTTTTAATCAAAATGACCTGTTACGTTAAAATTGAAAATGAAATGTTAGTTTTACAATAATTTTACAAAATCAAGATTCAAAACAATGTAAAAATTAGAAAGGTATTTTAGTAAAAAGTCCATGGAAGATAAAGATAACAATATATTAACAGTCATCAAACACTAAGTTAAAGCATTGGTTAGAAGCCTATCCTTCAATTTTCTAATTTAACTATCTATAAGTTACATGTTCCTTTGCTGGGTTACCTTCAGGTCTGCTAAAAGTAAAAATTTATTCAAGAAACCAAGGACAATAAGATCCACAGGAATTGTCAATCGTCAAAGAAACATCAGGAAGTAGCTTCAGCAAATGATGAGCAGGAGGAGTCCAGGAGGGGACATTCCAACTTGGAACGATGGACAAGTCACAAGGAAAGTGATTTTGGTATTGATGCTATATCATCTTCCTGGAATATAAAAGACAACAACATAAGCAAGAACAGTGGTACTTCATTAGTTAACCAAAATCAAGACGAAACTTTAAAGATTAAGAATGCACTGGACAAACTGGACTAAATGTATACTGGAGAGGAGTCGCTTCCGAATTAATGGAGTCGCACATTCAGGGACAATAAGATCCACAGGAATTGTCAATCGTCAAAGAAACATCAGGAAGTAGCTTCAGCAAATGATGAGCAGGAGGAGTCCAGGAGGGGACATTCCAACTTGGAACGATGGACAAGCCACAAGGAAAGTGATTTTGGTATTGATGCTATATCATCTTCCTGGAATATAAAAGACAACAACATAAGCAAGAACAGTGGTACTTCATTAGTTAACCAAAATCAAGACGAAACTTTAAAGATTAAGAATGCATTGGACAAACTGGACTAAATGTATACTGGAGAGGAGTCGCTTCCGAATTAATGGAGTCGCACATTTTTTTTTTAAATCTGAACTCATCAGTAAGGATTACAATACCCTCATAGACTCCAATCATGATACTACACTAAATATGTGTTATCTTTGTAGTATCAATAGAGAGTATATTGCATAGTCAACTCTTCATGAAAAATGAAATCCTTAATGGAAATTTTCTATGCCTTTTTTTTCTATTAGACCAAGTCAAAGCCAATGTTTCTACTTCTATTTAGAACAAGAGAGGATGATTTTAGGTTGGTAATGTGAAGAAGAAGTTGATAGTAACTTTTAGAAGTATATATGCACCCATTCCCAAGTATATATTATATCAAACATAATGTATGATTTTTTTTTTGAGGTTCATCCTGTAACTTTGTTTGGGATGTAATAATTTTCCATCACACAATGTCCTTTTATAATCAGTCTAATGAGAGTATTACTTCTTTTGTAATATAGTTTTGCTCTTTTAATATGTCTTAAACAGTCTAAGAAAACAGATGAATGAAATAAAAAGGGCTCTAACATACGTGCCTCGAGTCTAGCAAGCACAATCATGCGCTCAAAACCTTGGTTATTATGAGCTGGCTTAACAAAATTAGCTTCTAAGAAGCCTGTTTCACAGCACAAAGTGAAAAGAATATCAACCAAAAGCTCAAAAAGAAGATATCGGATCACTGAATCACTGATTACACATGAAAATAGTACCTATCGCGCCACGACCATCACTTCCAGCAGTATTCTATACCCACCAAAAGGCTGACAAAGAAGAAATGCATCAGCTAAGCAGTTTGTTGAAGAAAATATTGGAATCAAGCAGAAATGGGATATTTACAGACAGAAGTAGTTATGTCACAAGAGATAATAGTTTATCTAGCAAATAACAACAAAGATAATCCACATTTTCAGAAAAATACAGCTACTATGAACCAATCAAGCTTATAGAGACTACGCATTAGAACAAAAGAACTTGATAAATATGTGACTCCTTCAAATAAATTCGTTACACAATGCTTGCAAGAAAACCACAGAATATGAAAGTGTAGGCAGGCTAACACACAGATTTTGAAGATTATGGACACCAAACATCTTGACAACAAATACATATACTGTCATAGTGACACCAAAAAATGAAATCAGAAGTATATGAATTGATGAGAGTTTTAACATTGAAGGTGTGAATAACAAACAATTTATCTCACCTTTTATGAAATGAAATTGCTCTGCTATCTTTGTAGTATCAATAGAGAGTATATTGCATAGTTAACTCTTCATGAAAAATGAAATCCTTAATGGAAATTTTCTATGCCTTTTTTTTCTATTAGACCAAGTCAAAGCCAATGTTTCTACTTCTATTTAGAACAAGAGAGGATGATTTTAGGTTGGTAATGTGAAGAAGAAGTTGATAGTAACTTTTAGAAGTATATATGGACCCATTCCCAAGTATATTATATCAAACATAATGTATGATTTTCTTTTGAGGTTCATCCTGTCACTTTGTTTGGGATGTAATAATTTTCCATCACACAATGTCCTTTTATAATCAGTCTAATGAGAGTATTACTTCTTTTGTAATATAGTTTTGCTCTTTTAATATGTCTTAAACAGTCTAAGAAAACAGATGAATGAAATAAAAAGGGCTCTAACATACGTGCCTCGAGTCTAGCAAGCACAATCATGCGCTCAAAACCTTGGTTATTATGAGCTGGCTTAACAAAATTAGCTTCTAAGAAGCCTGTTTCACAGCACAAAGTGAAAAGAATATCAACCAAAAGCTCAAAAAGAAGATATCGGATCACTGAATCACTGATTACACATGAAAATAGTACCTATCGCGCCACGACCATCACTTCCAGCAGCATTCTATACCCACCAAAAGGCTGACAAAGAAGAAATGCATCAGCTAAGCAGTTTGTTGAAGAAAATATTGGAATCAAGCAGAAATGGGATATTTACAGACAGAAGTAGTTATGTCACAAGAGATAATAGTTTATCTAGCAAATAACAACAAAGATAATCCACATTTTCAGAAAAATACAGCTACTATGAACCAATCAAGCTTATAGAGACTACGCATTAGAACAAAAGAACTTGATAAATATGTGACTCCTTCAAATAAATTCGTTACACAATGCTTGCAAGAAAACCACAGAATATGAAAGTGTAGGCAGGCTAACACACAGATTTTGAAGATTATGGACACCAAACATCTTGACAACAAATACATATACTGTCATAGTGACACCAAAAAATGAAATCAGAAGTATATGAATTGATGAGAGTTTTAACATTGAAGGTGTGAATAACAAACAATTTATCTCACCTTTTATGAAATGAAATTGCTCTGCTATCTTTGTAGTATCAATAGAGAGTATATTGCATAGTAAACTCTTCATGAAAAATGAAATCCTTAATGGAAATTTTCTATGCCTTTTTTTTCTATTAGACCAAGTCAAAGCCAATGTTTCTACTTCTATTTAGAACAAGAGAGGATGATTTTAGGTTGGTAATGTGAAGAAGAAGTTGATAGTAACTTTTAGAAGTATATATGGACCCATTCCCAAGTATATTATATCAAACATAATGTATGATTTTTTTTTGAGGTTCATCCTGTCACTTTGTTTGGGATGTAATAATTTTCCATCACACAATGTCCTTTTATAATCAGTCTAATGAGAGTATTACTTCTTTTGTAATATAGTTTTGCTCTTTTAATATGTCTTAAACAGTCTAAGAAAACAGATGAATGAAATAAAAAGGGCTCTAACATACGTGCCTCGAGTCTAGCAAGCACAATCATGCGCTCAAAACCTTGGTTATTATGAGCTGGCTTAACAAAATTAGCTTCTAAGAAGCCTGTTTCACAGCACAAAGTGAAAAGAATATCAACCAAAAGCTCAAAAAGAAGATATCGGATCACTGAATCACTGATTACACATGAAAATAGTACCTATCGCGCCACGACCATCACTTCCAGCAGCATTCTATACCCACCAAAAGGCTGACAAAGAAGAAATGCATCAGCTAAGCAGTTTGTTGAAGAAAATATTGGAATCAAGCAGAAATGGGATATTTACAGACAGAAGTAGTTATGTCACAAGAGATAATAGTTTATCTAGCAAATAACAACAAAGATAATCCACATTTTCAGAAAAATACAGCTACTATGAACCAATCAAGCTTATAGAGACTACGCATTAGAACAAAAGAACTTGATAAATATGTGACTCCTTCAAATAAATTCGTTACACAATGCTTGCAAGAAAACCACAGAATATGAAAGTGTAGGCAGGCTAACACACAGATTTTGAAGATTATGGACACCAAACATCTTGACAACAAATACATATACTGTCATAGTGACACCAAAAAATGAAATCAGAAGTATATGAATTTATGAGAGTTTTAACATTGAAGGTGTGAATAACAAACAATTTATCTCACCTTTTATGAAATGAAATTGCTCTGCTATTGTTGATCTTTTTAAAAAAACATGTACATACATATTATTTCAGGCCGATACAGAGGGAGAAACTAAAAATTTTCTCCAAAAATTTTAGAGAGAGAGAGGGGAATTGTAGATTTCGAAAATGGCCGGAAGAGTAGATCTGGACGGTAATCCCATAAAGCTGATTATAATATGCATGATCGGTGACGATGGATTTATCGGGTCTCATTTATGTGAAAAGCTCATGTTGGGAACTCCTCATAAATTACTCGCTGTGGATGTTTACAGTGATAAGATTAAGCATCCACTTGAACCGATGACTGTTATCAAAATGGCAGATCACATGGTAACAATAAAAGCATAAAAAATTCTATCCAACCAAATAATCTCAAGTATAAAGTATCACTTACAATACATTTGGTACAATAATTAGATATAGCATGTCACATGAAACTTAATGACAATAATAGTGAAAAATATGCAAGATCTCATCGTTGATCAAAACAAAGTATCATACCTTGTATCTTTAACGTGTGGAAGACGATAATAGCTAACATGGTGAACCAAGTCAAGAAGAGTCTTTGCTTAATTTCTTGCAGAGATTTCACTACTGCAACACAAAAAGTACAAAAATCACTAAATAGTGAAAATATGATGGCTCATGCATAACATCAAACACCTAGGATGCACAATCCACTTGTAAAATTCGTTGAACTTTTGTAGCTCAAAAATTTTCATACAACGATTTAATTCTTCTATAATTAGTGGAAAATGTAGATGAAATTCATCAAAGAGATTTATGATACATGTGCGAATCAAGTATACAAATTCTAATGAGAAATTATATTTAAAAAATGGGAACTAACAAATACCCAGATTGTGATTATGAATAATAATAAAATAATATCAAGGAAAGCCTAACAAATATTTACCACAATCCACAGTTTGCTTGAATCTTGATGGTGCATCTTGGAAGCATCAATTTAGGGCACCCAGCATGCAACAACTTTTTGCAGAAAGAATTAGAAATGAAGAAGGAGTTAATTGAGATGAAAACTTACCTAAACCTATAAAACCGAATGAAAAACGAAGAGAAATTAGTGAGCTCTCTTGTTCTAAAGACATGAATAAGTTGCTGGATTAGAAGACTCATTCTTCCAGAATATTAGAGAAATGAGAGAAGGTAGATGAAAGAAATGAGAGAAGGTAGATGAAAGATTTTTTATTAAGTAAAATGACTCTTTTACCCTTTGTTCCTATTCTTCATGTTTCTATAGTAGAAATATTATGAAAATGCCCCTGGTTATTAAAAATATTACGAATATGCCACTGGTCGGCCTAGAATTGGCTTTTCTATATAGTATAAATATAGGTGTTGGGTTAGGTCCCAACTAACTTTTCAGGCAAAACATAAAACTCAAAAAAATTTAACTAAGCAGGACCGGGGACAGCACGCGGACTTGTCGCGCTTCCTACTAGTTTGCGCAATTTCACCTGAAAAAATATTTTTCAATATAAGTGACCTAAAAATCCAAGGTGACCCTTGTCCTATATAATTTAACCTCCTGAAAAATAATACAAAGTCAGATTTGTGAAATAATGCACAGATTTTAAGATATTCAAGAAGTATATCATAGGGTCTTTTCGAGCTACGCTGAGGGATGTTACAATTTCTTTTTCTTTTTGTCTTTCTTGTGACATCACAGATTTAAAAGTCATGTCCAATCACCTTTTTTTATTTTTCTTGAAAATGTTTGGCTACATATTTGTTTAAGAAATCCTTCAAGCTAATTTTCTTTTTACTTCAATAACTTTTTATAGTGGTAGTATTAATCTTATATTTGTTTAAGAAATCCTTCAAGCTAATTTTTTTACTTCAACAACTTTTTATTGTGGTAGTATTAATCTTATATTTGCTTATTAATTCTTCAAATATCACATTGAATAACCCTCACCCTAGATCCCACATTAGCAATTCCTCGACAAGGTCAATCTATTAGATGAAAGTTGATAGCTTTAAATCAGTTGTACAGTTTTTTCTCCATGTGTTAGCCCCTTGGTTCAACAAACACGAAAAACACAAATTCTAAAATTTACCATCGTTAAATAGCTACAAAATAATGAAAATAAATATATGCATGCACACTTCTTAGGGAGCACTAGACATTAAGCCTACTTGAAAGATAATCCTAGTTATGGGTTTATCTACACATACTTGTAACAATAATAATCAGTGACAAATAAATTATGTGTAATTATACATTTGAAAGATGGATAATAGGTATCAGAACCTTTGAATTGAAACTTAAAGTAAAATGTTAAGAATAAATATGTAAAATCTTTCCAAATTCAAGAACAAAAGTAAAGGGAATTCTTTCTCTATTTGTTTAGACCATAAAATGAGCTGCAAGTGTTAAAAAACCTAAGAGAAATATTTATAAACATCAAAAATCTATCCTAAACAAATTAAAATTTTAGCATAGGTAGCTTTTACAGACCCGTTTACGGGTCATGATTGGTGCATGGCTCATGGAAACTTCACATAAAAGGCAGTGACTGCATAGCCTCAAGACTATTTTCAAGGATAAAACTCCGGTCCATGAAAACTTCTATTGCTTCTAATTTATCTTCACAGAAATGAGACATTTTTCTCCGTTCTCTGAATCTCAACCATGATTATCATCTATGGTTCGTACAACTTTTTATGGCCCATACTGCTCACTCATAAAAATTAGTTTTTTTTTACAAGTCTCTGAATCTTCATCTATGAAATCATGTGCAGCTCATGGTTCAAACTACAGCTTGTGACTTCACTCGTGAATTGCAAAATTTAATGTACAATTCTTATTTTCTACACTTGGTTCCCAAAACCTGTTTTACTTGCAAAGCAACTATAAAACACATCAAATCTACTAAAAATGTTCGATAACTTATATAAATCATAAATTTTAAGCATCAAAAGTATTGTAAATTCATGACACATCAGCATTCTTAACTTAAAATTATTGTTTGTCCTCAAGCGATTAACACAACTATTATATAACAACACTATTAGTAGAAGAATGCCAAGAACCTATGGAAACACAAGGCTTTCAATAACAAATTTGGCTATTAGAGATAAATGATTTTGTCACTGGTTAATCATATTTTGTCACCAAAGATTTTGTGTGACGAAAACAATTTCGTCAATTAATCGTCTCTAAATGTGGCTCGTTGAAAGTATACAAAGACTTTTTGATGTGTCGTCACTAAAAAGGTTACATTAACTACAAAAAGTAAAATTGTCCCTAACTGCATCAATATTTGTGACAAATATATTTGTCACAAAAAAGTGTAATTTTTGTTGTAGTTCATTGTATGATTTTTTTCACTAAAGAGTTATTATCACCGATAAAATTACATTGTCACTAATTATTTAGTTCAATCACTGATGATATCAATTATCTTTAAAATTATATGTATTTCGTAGTTGAACAAATATAATTTTGTCACTAATGAATACTTATTATATAAAAAAATTATTTCATCCTAAAATATTTAAATTAGGGATAAATTTATCATTATAAAAAAGGTTAACAATTTTATAATTAAATCTATCATCTTGTCACGAAAAGTATTGCGGGACAAATATATTTTGGTTCTAAATGTAGTCAACTTATGGCGAGCTAATTTATTTTGTGAAAAATATTTTTCTTGAAAATTTGAATTTAGTCATTCCTAAAAGTTACCTTTGATGATAAAATCTTTTGTCACTAATTCACAATTATTTTATGACATTTAATTATGTCATATTGATATTAATTTTTTTTAATTAAAGTTGCATAAATTAAAAATTAAAGAATAAAATGTAAAATAATTATTAAATTCACCCATGATCATATAATTAAAAACAATAAATATTTGATGACATCCAAATTTGTAAATACTTATATTTCACTAGTTTCTCCTTCATCCAATAGTTTATTAATGGTGACAAATTTTCTCATATTTTACAAAATAACATAGTTCATCAATATAAAAATTTTAAACTCTTAATCGCAACAAGTAAATTAAAAAAATTATGAAATTGACTTCGTAGCTAATGTCAAATATATTCTTTAAACATAGTATACATCATGTAATAATATAAAGTGGACTAATATAAACATAAGAAAATATTTAAAAAATAACAAAAAGTGTCATCCATGGTCATTTAATTCAAAGCTAAAAAAAATATTGAGATAATATCTTATTACATTCTTTTTATATTATGCTAATGAAAGTACATGAATATAAGTTGTAAATTAAAAAAAAAAAAGATAAAATGTTACCTCTCATAAACTATAATGTAGGCTACTTATGTAATAACTTTACCCTTGATTCAATTTTTTCATTCAAGTACCTGTGTGAAAAAATATATAATTTTAATATGTACATGCTAGTATCATGATTTAAACATGATATACTAAAAATTTTGATCTTAGAATTAAATTTAGAATGAGAAATAAATAGAGAAGATCCTTACATAAAAAATATGGTAAAATTGTTCTTCATACCTTTTCTCAAGATACACACCTTGAGCTTTGCCTGCAAATAATTAAAAAAATCAAACAACTAAGACAAAAAAATATACTTAGTAGATCATATTCCGAAAGAAGTTCCTAAAAGTCTCTAACACGGAATTAATTTATAAGCTAAATATGACTAATTCGTAATTAGATTCATCATGTTGTTTTTTAAACAAGAACACTAGAGTAAGGAGAGACAAAATTCACAAATCAAAATAAATCTAAGAAGGACAGTGGAGATCCACAATGGGGTATAGACATGCTACAAAGTGTGAGACAGAGTTGCATATTATTTTTTTAGGAGTATAAATCTAATAGTAACACACTCAAAATTCAATTGAAAAAAATAAAAATAGAGATAATGGGGGGGGGGGGGGAGATAGGGGATGGGTGTGGCTAATAACTAAAAGAAGTAATTTGTGGAAAAGGAGAAAAAAAAAAAAGGGACGAGTGTATTTTTCTTTTTATTGTTTCTCTTTCCTCTTTACTTTAGAATTTTAGATTAGATAGACCTTTTATTTTCTATTATTCATTTTAATAAAATAATAAAAACACCTCTCATGACCTTGCTTTTAAAGGAAAACAAAGAATACTCCCTCTATTTTAATTTCGTCATCTGATTTAATAAATAATTTTATTTTATTTTAATTTGATATAAAATTGAAGAATAATTAAAAAACAATTCTCTATCTTTGACTTGACACAAAAATTTTAAAAAATAAAAACTTTATTTGATTTTTTACTTGGCACGAAATTTATGAAAGTACGCAAGACTTTTAAATCTTGTAATTTTAGACTAAAGATTTGCAGATTGTGTCAAAATATTATTTAATCTCTTAATATTAAATATATCATGTGAAAAAATAGAATTAAAGAGTTATCAAAAAAGAAAAAAAAAGAGGTATTCTTTTTTTAAACAACATAAGAAAAAAAATTAAGTAAAAAAAAAGTAAAACAAAGGAGATAATAAATATGAAAAAAACAGATGGGGAGAAAACTAATTATTTATCCTAATAAAAGAAGATATTTAATAGTTATGCATGAAAATGTATTGATTTCATTTTATTTTCACACTTTAAATTTTATTATATTATCATTAAAATATGGCTATAGGCATTAAAATTCGTGTCAAAAAAATAATAATTGAGAAAGAATTTTTTAAAAAAATTCATGTCAATAAAATAATAATTGAGGAAGAAAAATATTTTAAGTGTTACAATTTCTATAAATTTTTAAATTCTTCTTTTTCAATATAAATTTGTGAATCTTTTAGCTTGACCTAGAGTTTATGTTGAATTTGATATATTTTGATTTGAATTTAATTTGCGATAAACACTTTGATGACCGCCATAAATAAGTTCTCCTATAGTCAAGTGAATTTGATCTTAATTGTTTTGATATTTAATTGGCCTCCGTCATTTATCTTCAAGTTTTTAAAATTTCTAGATGAATATTTGAATGCTTGTAACTTGTAGAAAATTTATAATTTTTATCGATGAGCTTCCTCTAATTTTTTATTTGAGTTCTAATTACTTTTCTTAATTATGTCCTCCTATTTATTGTTGTACAACAGAAGAGGTATGATTAGTATAAATCATTTATGGCCTGTCAGGTTTAAGTGACATACTGATATTAACTGTTGGTACATGTGAGTTGTACACAGAATATATTTTTGTTGTTATTGAATTTGACTAGGTTATGCTATATTATTTTGACATGCAACATGATTTTATTGATTATTTTATTTGATTTGGTGTGCCACGTCAGTTGACATGTAGCGCCGAACCACACCCATAGGATAAAAATGACATTTTGGACTTAGCAAGTGGTCCAAGCTATCATTTATAGCCCAAGTAAATGAACTAATCCAATATTATGTTTGGAGATGATATGGTAGATATCCGGTCAAAATATTTTAAAACTGTGATTGTAGTATTATTGTAACACCCCAACTTTTTTTTAACTAAAATTGAGTCACCCTTCATATGATAGGATCAATCCCTAAGTATTTTAAGTATATTAGATGTGATTTAGAGTTATAAAGTATTTTTTACATCAAGTCAAGTCCAAAGAATTTCTAGTGACTAAGTTTTCATATGAGTTGATGGAAGGGTCAACTTCAAATGACCATATCTCCTAAATTATAATGAGTTAGGTAACCCATAATATATCAAACTAAAGATCTTTGAGTTAGCTTTCCAACGCATCTTCTTTCGCGTTAAACCGGAGTAAAAGGTTATGACCTACAGAGCTGCCTGAAGGTCTGCGATGGCTCCGTGACGCGTACCTATTGCGAACACTTTCTGGATAAGCTAAGCGACGTCCCTTTATTTTATTTTGAGGGTAACTTTATCCTAAAGTCTTTGGGGGTCTATTTAAGGTCCCAAAATGCATAAAACGTCAGCTTGATGAGTCAAAACCCTCTCCTTCACTCCTAAACATAAAACGCTCAAGAATCATCTAGAAAGTCTTTAAGTTAGGATTAACTTTCAATATTCATCATTAAGGTGAGTTATTCTTCATAAGCTTTAAGCTAATTTCTCTATCTATTCATGAAATCCCTAATAGAATATTAAATTATAACCTAGGGTTTCAAGAAAACGAATTCAAGAATCCCAAGAAAGGATTTATTGATTCTTCTTTTCATAATTAGGGTTCTTCATCAAGAACTTTAAAGATTCTAAGTCAAGAATTCAAAAATCAAAAAGAAGCTCTTCAAACAATGTTTTTCCAAGTTCTTCCACTATAAAAGAACTACCGAGATCGAGGATTTTCTCCAAGAAACGAGTATTCATCAAATTTTGATTGTAATATCAAATTTTCAGGTATGTAAGGCTAAACTAAAAGCATGAGATTGTTCTCTCATGTGCCTCATAGAGGTCAAAGATGAGTTGATGGTTGAAGAGTCTATGTGCATGAATACTTGAGAGTTTTTCATTGAAAATTTGATTTGAAATTATATGTTTTCTATGTTGGTGATCATCATACTAATTGTTTTCTTGAAGACAACACTTTTCATGAGATTTTGCATAACCCTATATGATTATTTGAAAAGCATGTATAATAAACTTAGGAGATGAGTCTAGAGCCTTAATGAGGATGATGTTGTGATGTTGTGATTGTGTTTCACATTTGATGAGAGTCTTGATGATGATGTTGATGAGAATGATGTTTATGATATCTTAAAACTGGAAGGTTAATTTCTAAAAGAGTATTTTGAGTCCATGATGTTGATGTTGATGTTAATGAGGTGAGGTGATGTTGATGTTGAGGCATTATATTATGTCCCCATGGGACTGATGTTGATATTGAGGTATCATATTATGTCCCCACGGGACTGATGTTGATGGTATTATGTCCCTATAGGACTGATGAGGTTGATGTTTTATGAGCACGTCGAGTTCTGGAGGAGTATTGAGCACCGAAATGGGTAAGAGTGAGTCCCACTCGAACTCATTAACTACGTAGCCAGCGTAGGAAGAGGGGATTGAACCGCAATGCAGATGACTCCTTTCTTGTCCCAAATAAGGACTGAGGCTTTTCTTGTGGATCCACTGAGGTTGATGTCCTTTACCTCGGGCAGGGTATTGGATGGATGTGGCAACGACATCGCTTCGTTGTATCATCACTGGCTCATGGGTGATGGTTGTCGGTTAGAGAAACTCCCAATTAGGTTCTATTTTGAGAAAACTCTGATGTTGATGTTGATGTGATGTTTTGAGTCAAGTTCCCTGAGTTGAGTTGATGTCGATGTTCCCTGAGCTGAGTTGATGTTGATGTTCCTTGAGTCGAGTTGAGTTGAATTGAGTTTCCTTGAGGTGAGTATGGTGTATTGATGATGCATTTATGAGATATTGATGAGTCATTTGTCTACTCTTTATTCTTTCTTTAAATAGACATTTGACATTTTGGTGGAGTATGATGTTGAGTTGATGTTATTCATATATTATTCTACTTGTTTCTGTTTCACTCAGCTATTTTACATACCAGTACATTCCATGTACTGATGTCCCCTTTTGGGACTGCATCATTTTATGATGCAAAGGCAGGTATTAGAGATTATTGATAGGCGCTTCGTTGGGGATCTATTCGCATTCAGCTGATCGGTGAGACCTCCTTGTTTTCGGAGGATTTTCATATTATTATCATCTTGCTTGAGTAGAACTTTATTTTTCTTGAGTTGGGTAATCATGGCCTATCATGGTACCATCTAGATGTTTGAGTTAGAGGCTTCATAGACACTGAGTAGAGGATGTGATGTATTTTTTTTTCCAACTATTCTTTGTTGGAAATTAACATTTTATATATAAAGACTTGATTACTTTAATTGCATTAAAGTCTTTTCCTTGAGGATGTTTATTCTGTTGTTGAGTATGAGGTGACGATGAGGCCAAGTGGTTCACTCGGGGACTAGCAATAGTCTTTGAGTGCCGGCCACGCCAAGGGTATCCTCCCGGGGCGTGACAATTATAGTATATGACATGGTATATATTATATACATTTTATTTTATTTTTTTATATAAGATATTTTTAAATATAATATAAATATTGAATTGATACTATACCGATCTATACTGTCTATATATATAATAAAAGAGAGTAGCTTGCAACGTAGTTAAGCCAAGTGGCAAGCTATTGAAAAACCACTTGGCAATTTTAGGAAAAAATTAATATACTTTGTAATTAAAAAGTTTAATGAAAAATTTTTAGATTTTTTTTAATCAATTTAAAAGTAGAAATTCATGGTTTGTAGAGTTGTAAATGAACTTCTACTATTTCATAAACTTACATTTTCATATGTTATAGAATATGTTTTATTTAAATATTAAACTAAAAAATATAAATATCATTGTAATAATAATATTAATAATAAAATTTTTGAAAACCTCCCATGAAAAAAGAGTTTTAAACATGCCTATTAATTTAATATTTACTAAAACATTTAATTGAAACAATATGAAAAGGAAATTTTGGACTAGTTATGAAAATTTAGTGTAAAATTAAAAGATATGATAATTTTTTTAGATAAAATTAAAGTTAAAATAGATTGTTGATAATGTTGGAAGGATATATAAAAATAGACTGGATATTTATATTCTGAAAATAAATTTTTATTTATTTTTTTTTTGTGAGAGAAAAAAGAAAAGAGAATAATATAATAATAATTGTAGCAGTAGTATATCTATATTATATTAAAAGTGTGAAGGTCCTTAGAAATGTTGTTTGAACTTTTTGCTCTTCATCAAAGACTTCCTTTAGACAAAATCATCTTTTCACTATTTTCTCAATTTATTAAGTATTTACTCTTTCATTTATTTAATTTCAAGATTCACTCTTGAATTGGAATTTCTTTATATTTAGAATTTATTCTTGATTTAGGACTCTTCTTTAAAAATAATATCTAGACTATGAAGGAAAAGAAAAATATTATTATTATTATTATTTAACTTTTTGCCCTTTATTAAAAGACTACCTATAGACAAAATCGTCTTTTCATTATTTTTTTAATTTATTAAGTAGATGGGTTCAAGTTATGGTATTGAGGTGGCTCTAGGGATAGAAATGGTGTAGGTATACTAGTAGACGAGGACCTTAGGGAATATGTGGTGGAGGTTAAGAGGTTTAATGATAGGATGATGTCTATCAAACTTGTGGTGGGTAAGCACATAGTGATTGTAGTTAGTGTATATGCACCTCAAGTGGGCCTAGACGAGGAAGTCAAGAGGCTCTTTTGGGAAGATTTGTGTCACGACCCGAAATTCGGACGTGATTGCACTCACCTAACCCACTAAGGCGAGTCAGCCCAATACTTACTGATCCAAACATAATAATAATAGCGGAAGAGAAAAATAGTCTAATATGACAAATAATCATAGGAAGATCAAACTACAACCATCCCAGAACTGGTGTCACTTGTACAAGCCTCTAAATACATAGTACCCAAATAAAATAAATGTCTCAAATGTCTAGTCCTCAAATAGGACGTAACATTCCTTGAAGGTCCACCGATGAGATAAACAGTTACTTTAAGGATAATCTGGAAGCTCGGTACTGAAATGAGAAAATTCAAACTAAAGGGACTTGGCTCGCAACCTACAAAAATGTAGCAAGGGGTGAGTACCAAAAACAACGCGGTACTCAGCAAATGGAACTAACCTAGAGTAAAACAACGAAGAACCAAGTAACTCCTTTACACCCAACCACATACCGCCGAACTACAAACCTGCACTCAGAAAAGTCCCAGCCCAGCAACACATAATACACAATAAAGGTAGTTTTTCAGTATATCACAATTATCAAATCACAAGACATAACTCCCAAGTGATAACATAATCAATCACATCAATAACACCATGCCACATAATAGTATGCAAGGATGAGATGCAATGCTTATGCAATAATTGTCGGAAATGACCTTCACATCACAACATCAATATGCAAGGATGAGATGCAATGCTTATGCAATAATTGCCGGCAATGACCTCAGCATCACAATATCAATAGCAAAGATCTCAGTATCACAATATCGCCGGCAAAGACCTTGGCATCACAATATCGCCGGCAAAGACCTCGGCATCACATCTCGACCGGTAAAGACCTCGGCCCTAATTTCGCTAATATCGCCGGCAAAGACCTCGGCATCACATCTCGACCGGTAAAGACCTCGGCCCCAATTTCTTTTTGTTTTTCTTTTCTTTACCATCTCACTCATATCAATATCCAGAACCTATGCAAAATATGTGTGACATAGAATGAATGAACATGAGATGAAGTCCACAAACAAATCAACTCATAATCACCAACCACAACAATATATCTCAAAAATAGAATTCTCATCACTTAGCCACATTTTCAATTCAAGTGTCACAACACTACACCAACTCACATTTATATTTAATTGCCTCATTTTTTTATAATATTAAAATATTTCACGCATAGCACATTAAAGAAGTTACAAGAATATGGGTATTACCCAATACCATAAATGTTGCAATATCCTTAATATCTCAATACCATCACAACCTCAATAACAGTCACATCTCAAAATAAGTACCAATTAAATATCAATATCAAATAATTCATTATTTCCCCTAAAATACATTTCCACAATTAATTCACAAATCAAACATCACTATAGGAATAAATATTCTATTCAAAATATTTTGATCAAAGCCTACATTAATCTATCTTTATCCCAAAATACTCAATTCTATATATAGTAGAGCATACAAGGTTCAACATATTTAACAAAAGATTAGAAATCCACTTGCCTTATATAAAGTCTCGAATCATATCAATTCCGCAGCTTTTCCCTCTCTACGATACTCCAAATCACCAAAATCTATTCAAGTATAACATCACAATCACATAACGAATCTAATGGCACTAAAATCAATTAATTCGGTGAAAAGGGCAAAATGGTCCAAAAATTTCATCATCGGAAAAATTCGTCGAAAATTTGAAAATTTATACATGAAATTGTTCCTCCAGTAATAAGGAATTCAATGGCGAAAACCGTTTAAAAAATGGAGCTAAAACGAGGTAGAAATCTCATATTTAAAGTTTCAAAAAAACAATCCGAACCAGCGAAAAATAGCAAATTTTACCTCGAACAGCGCACCAAAATTAATTTCTGAAACTCTCATGGTGTTCCTCTCGGAAAAATATACAATTTAGCCTTTTGAATCGCCAAAATCAGATCAAAATCGAGGGAGAAATCATTGATAGAAGTTTGTGAGAAATCCAGAAAATAATGAGAAGAAATCTGCATTTTTTTAAATATATTGCATCTGCCACGTGGCAGCATCTAATTGGGCCACGTCATCCCCGCTTCAGCATTTTCAGCAAACTCTCAAACTTAAATTCAATGCTCCGGCCTCATCTGGAGTCGAAAAAATACATTCCATATATGAAATCTGATCGGAAACAATGTTTCGGACTCAACGGTGTAGTCGAAATTCCCACTGGAGGTCGTTTTATTCCACTGTGGGTGTCATTTCCCAATATCGAAAACTATCAAAAGGACTGAAACTCACTCAGAAGCTTCGGAAACTGAACGAAGGGTCCTTCTAGACCAAAATCAATGTTTCGGATCCAACGGAATCATCAGAATTTGAATTTGAGGTCTCCTTGGCCCAAAACCCGAGAAAACTCATTTAAACTAGTTTCGGGCTAAAAAACTCAAAATATTCTCAGAAGCTCTAAAAATTGCAATGAAGTCATTTCTAGAATTATTTTCACCATTTGAAATAATTGGAACTGACGGAATTTCGATCCGAGCCTCTGAATTTTGTTAAAAATACAATAAATGACCTTCAGGGTCGTTACATTATCCACCACTGAAAACCATGTTCATCCTCGAACATAAGACAAAGAGAGGAGCCTCCCTAGAAGTAACTAAGAGTCTGACATACCCTTCTCAAGTCATTGATTACTTCCAAGTGACCTTATTCTTAAGAGTCATAACATCAAAACACACCAGCAAGAATAATACTTATGAGCCAACATGAAATTCTGCCCTCTAAGAGTAGCTACCAAGTCGGATACTAGCTAATGAACCAAATGATGAGTCATGAAAATACGACTTTTATGACGCTTAAGACATAGAATTATTGTGCGTTCTTAAGCGCTTTCGTTAGCTTAATGGGTGTGTTTTGATACTGTACAGGAAAATAGCAAAGGCATGGATCGACTGAGGGAATTACAAGGAACAAGTGGAAAACAAGGCCAAGTGTAGGACCACGGAAGGCCTACATGGGCCGTGTCACGCTACACGGTCTGTGTGGCCGACCGTGGCACTACACTTGGTGCAACGGCAAAAGAAAAGCGGAAACGTCACTCGCACGGACGGTCACACGGTCCATCTACCTTCAGACGGTCCGTGCCACGCGCCGTGTGGTTGACGTAGCTCGGAGAGCCTTTCACCGAAAATTAAGGAATTTGTGCAAGGAAACTCACACGGAACGGCAAACGAACCGTCTGATGCCTGACGGGCCGTGTCGTGTGCCGTGTGAGTGACGTAACTCAAAGGGCCCTCGTCGAAAATATCAGAATTTGTGCAAGTGGACCACACGAAAGGACAGACGGCCCGTCTCACGCGACACGGGGCGTGTCACGGATCGTGTAGGAGTAGTCGCTGAGTCAGACGGACCAGGTGACGGGCCATCTGACGTCAGACGGACGGACCGTGTCTTTTGCCGAGTCTATTTTTCCTAAATTGTATCGAATTAGTTTTACTTAGTATAAATGGTATATTATTTTATTTTATTAGGACTTCTATTTTTGACGGCAGAAAGAAGAGAGAAAAAGCAAAAAAACACTAGTTTGACTTTGTAATACGTGTGATTCGTGTTTGTGATCATTGTTCGAAGCTTGTAACACGGATTTTTGTTCTTTCAATTGTAAGTCAATCTTTATGTCTTCATCTAATTGTTGTGGGCAAGTTATCAATATTATGCTAGGTTAAACCCACAACTAGGGTTGTGGGAACCATGACGATTCAATAAGATAACGCAAACTGGGGTAATTCGTGAGAATGATTATTGCATGTATTTTTAGATTCTTCGTTCTAACTTCTCCTTAATGAGTCGACGCGTTAGGGTAAGCCTGTATTCGCTACATGCCCGAGAGGGATGTAGTGATTGGGAAAAGAGTTTAACAATAGAAATTCGGGGTTATGAACCTAGTCTAAGTGCCTAAGACTGAAAGGTGAAGGTACTCTGAGATCAAAAACAGCGTTTAGAATTGCATACGCTCTGAGACCGAAAGGAGATGAGTGAAATATAACTAGGAAGGACCGAAAGGTGAACTAGATATTAGCTAAGTTGTTGGATCTTACATGCACCATTAAGCGCGAGTTTACCAAACCAATTTAGTTGTCGTATTGGACGTCATGGGGAACACAACCCTAGCCTCTCTCTATCTGTTTGAAAATCAGAACAACGTTTTTGTTGGTTACATTACACAAGCATTTAAATTAAACAACACAATCCCCCATTTACTTTATGCATGTTTATCTTGGGAATATCATTTACATCTGAAAGCCGGTACTAATAGAACAATTCTTACGTGTTCCCTGTGGGATCGACCTCAACTCTGGTTGAGTTCTATATTTGACCAACGACCGCTTTACTCTTCTATTCGGGGTGTAATTTGGGCGTATCACAAAACTTGAACCAATAAAATTCAATTACAATCTACCAACCATCGCAAACCTCGTCCAAGTCCCATTCCCTTAACATAATCTTCCCTAAACTTAAGCTGGGCAATTTCAATACTTCAACAATATATATTCGTAAGAAAGAACCTAATTAAATTTGACAACTAATGAATGACACTCCCAAGATTATAAAACCTCAAATAATACAGCTCGAATGCTGGAGCAATAGCTGAACCAAGTATGGTTCTCTTTGCACGAGCTTCAACTATTTAATTAGAAATCAACATCAACCACATATAACCCTTCGAAGAGAAAAAATGCCTCAACGTCCACTCCAACAATCTTTCCCTCATGCCGAACTTAATAAATTCTTTATTACCCTAGGAATTCTGCATACCATGAGCACATAACCTTTACCACTAAGTACCAATATAATCCATCATGATAGTTTACATTAACCTCCATCAATGAAGTAGTATACATCTTATCCAAAGTCATCAGTGACACATATCAAATCATGAGTCCTTTTTGTATTGCTTCCATGAGTCACCTATTATGATTGAGCAATCCAACCTAACATGAACTGCATAATTTCTCACAGATCACTGTTTGTCATTCCAACCCAAACCAAACTTTCTAAAAAGAAGTTCATAGTCTCTCATACTCTGTTGATGAGTCAACCCCTCTCACATTATCACACGAACTCAAAGCAAAAATCCATACAATTTACAACTCTGAACCATGGACCCATAAATAATGTCTACTTTCCTTTACTTTTCTTGACTTGTATCTGTCATAAATGTTGCGAGGATGTTTGAATGCTAAACCCATATTCATGGCCTAATCCTAGGTGCTCAAACTCTTTGATGCCCAAGGCTTATGTACTCGCTCTTAACCCATTTATTGTTGTACTTTCTTAGAAAAACTTTCACAATAGATTATCTTTTACTTTACACCAAACTGCTCAAATGAAACTTCATTTAGTCCCTTCACCGTCAAAAGTAATAGAATCCATAATCGAAGACAAGCTCAAAACCCTTTAAAAATGCTTAATAACCAATATAACCGATTATTACATTAGACTAATCCATACATTGACAAAATCAATTATCGTGAACGCAACATACCATGAAATCCTGGATCCCAATTCACACTATGCAATTGATTTTCTTCTCAATCATGGTTAATATACATCTTGAAGATCTTTAGAGATTGCATACCCTATTTTTTTTATCAATCGCTTTCTCATATACGTTATCGTAATCGTTACTCGCAACCCAAGTCATACTAGTTACTGAATTGAATACCATAATGAAATCCATTCTCACACTCGAGCCAACCCATGTAGACTTCTTTCTCATACTTTACCAAACAATCTCTTAACTTTGCTGATACCAGTGTAACCATCTTACCATCATTGAATCAGGCAACTAAGGTCATGACATATAATAAAACTGTTGTTATGATTGATATGGTAGCCCAATTCCAAGCCATACCAGCAAAATTTACTCACTCAACCAATTATTAATATGTACTTTCTCACTATCATTTCCATTTCTATTTATGCAAGTGAACTCGTCGAAACCTTATCAGTCTATATGCTTGTTATCTCGATATCAAAGCACTCCTATTAGCTTACAATGAGGTCACCAATCCCCATATAGATCTATGGAATAAAATCACACTTAAACATATTTATACTCATTCTATGATTCACCACTACAATTTTCTTTATAACGGATTCCAAACCCAAGCATCCATAGTAACAACCAAATGGTTCTCCCCAAATATAACGGTAATTCCAAACTCCACTACCTGAGGAAGTGCAACAATTCATAACTCCTAAGTAACTAGTGTCTGCACTCAATGATCAGTGCCTCTGTCCTTGTATATTATCCGTACCACATCAAAAGTCCCACGATATTCACCACTAGAATGCACCATATTCTCGTAGAAGTTGGTGCTCGAATGGTCCACACTTTTGTCTCATTGAATTCATCTCTCACCAAACAATATACCTTCTTCCATAGAAAAGATGGGTAGCAGAAGCAGCACAACCCATAGCCCTATCCAAATAGACATTGACACCACCATAACAATTGTATTATAGTCATTCATGCAGCATATCCACTCCAAAAAGACTTAGCAGAGGTCCTGATTTTAATAAATACAATGTCATCCTCTGTCCATACCAGTCAACCCTCATTTGAAAACTTAACAACTGGAATCCCATAATTATTACATCGATAACATAGTCATTACATTAATGACGTTATGCCACATTTACGAATCACCCGGACATCTAGTAGACTAGGAAAGCACCACCCTCGACGCTGAAGTCTACACTCTTACCAATCCATTGGCCAATTTCTAAATATATCTAGCTAATGGTCACTCCTTTACCTGAATAGCTACAAGACCCCCGAAGCTTGAGGCCTTCCTACTCAAAGCATTATCCACCGCATTGGCCTTCCCAGATGATATAAGATACAACAACAACAACATACCCAGAAATGCCACCGAACTCAGCTGAACTCACATTTGGAAAAATTTTCCATATAACCTCTCCTCTCTAATCTATTGAAGTACAATCCTCAAATGCCGCTCATAATCCTCTTTGGCATTGATGTGGTCCAATATATTATTAATTAAAACAAAAAAACAAGGAACCCAAATATAGTTGAAATACATTATTTATCAACTCTCTAAATGCGGCAAGGGCATTGGTTATCCCAAAGGACATCATAAGGAACTCATAGTGGCCACACCTCGTCCATAATGCTGGCTTAGGAATGTTAGAATCCCTGATCCGTAGCTGATGATATTCGAATCTCAAATCAATCTTGGAAAACATGGTTTCACCTGAAGTTGGTCGAAAGATCATCAATTATAGGGAGATGATACTTCCTCTTAACGATCACTTTTTCAACTATCTGTATTCAATACACATTCTCATAGAACCATCATTTTTCTTTACAAACAAAACAGGGCACCCCATGGAGACACACTAGGGCATATGAACTCTTAACTCAAGAGATCTTAAAGTTGCTCCTTCAATTCAACTTCTCTGTTCGATACTAACCTTTGACATACCCCATCGGACCTCATCCACACCCAAATCGTTTCAAATCAAGGGACAATCCAAGGTTGACTACACATTCATCCCTTAAATCCATTACCTCTAAGCTGGATCGAATTTCAAACCACGCAATGTATAGACACCTACAACAATCACACACGACAGGAATCGAAAGAATAAGAGGAAATTTCCTAACAATCTCTGTAGCCTCTCAAGGATAAGTGACAAACGTCTCTGCACCGATCCTTAAGACTCTACTCGATTGGGCTTGTACACATGTGAGACCTATGAACCTGAGGCTCTGATACCAACTGTCACGACCCGAAATTCGGGCGTGATGGCACTCACCTAACCCACTAAGGCGAGTCAGCCCAATACTTACTGATCCAAACATAATAATAATAGCGGATGAGAAAAATAGTCTAATATGACAAATAATCATAGGAAGATCAAACTACAACCATCCCAGAACTGGTGTCACATGTACAAGCCTCTAAATACATAGTACCCAAATAAAATAAATATCTCAAATGTCTAGTCCTCAAATAGGACATAACATCATAATGGATTCCTTGAAGGTCCACCGATGAGATAAGCAGCTACCTTAAGGATAATCCGGAAGCTCGGTCCTGAAATGAGAAAATTTAAACTAAAGGGACCGGGCTCGCAACCTATAAATGTGTAGCAACAAGTGAGTACCAAAAATAACACGGTACTCAGCAAATGGAACTAACTTAGAGTAAAACAATGAAGAATCAAGTAACTCCTTCACACCCATCCACATACCGCCGAACTACAAACCTGCACTCAGAAAAGTCCCAGCCCAGCAACACATAATACTCAATAAAGATAGTTTTTTAGTATATCACAATTATCGAATCACAAGTCATAACTCCCAAGTGATAACATAATCAATCACATGAATAACACCATGCCACATAATAGTATGCAAGGATGAGATACAATGCTTATGCAATAATTGTCGGCAATGACCTTGACATCACAACATCAATAAGTAAGGATGAGATGCAATGCTTATGCAATAATTGTCGGCAATGACCTCGGCATCACAATATCAATAGCAAAGATCTCAGTATCACAATATCACCGGCAAAGACCTCGGCATCACAATATTACCGGCAAAGACCTCGGCATCACAATATCGCCGGCAAAGACCTTGGCATCATAATATCGTTGGAAAAGACTTCGGCATCATATCTCAACCAGTAAAGACCTCGGCCCCAATTTCGCTAATATCGCCGGCAAAGACCTCGGCATCACATCTCGACCAGTAAAGACCTCGGCTCTAATTTCTTTTTGTTTTTCTTTTCTTTACCATCTCACTCATATCAATATCCAGAACCTATGCAAAATATGTGTGACATAGAATGAATGAACATGAGATGAAGTCCACAAACAAATCAACTCATAATCACCAACCACAACAACATATCTCAAAAATAGAATTCTCATCACTTAGCCACATTTTCAATTCAAGTGTCACAACACCACACCAACTCACATTTATATTTAATTGCCTCATTTTTTTATAATATTAAAATATTTCATGCATCACACATAGAAAAAGTTACAAGAATATGGGTATTACCCAATACCATAAATGTTGCAATATCCTTAATATCTCAATGCCATCACAACCTCGATGACAGTCACATATCAAAATAAGTACCAATTAAATATCAATACCAAATAATTCATTATTTCCCCTAAACTACATTTTCACAATTAATTCACAAGTCAAATATCACTATAGGAATAATTATTCAATTCAAAATATTTTGATCAAAGCCTACATTAATCCATCTTTATCCCAAAATACTCAATTCTATATATATTAGAGCATACAAGGTTCAACATATTTAACAAAAGATTAGAAACCCACTTGCCTTATATAAAGTCTCGAATCATGTCAATTCCGCAGCTTTTCCCTCTCTACGATACTCCAAATCAGCAAAATCTATTCAAGTATAATATCACAATCACATAACAAATCTAATGACACTAAAATGAATTAATTCGGTGAAAAGGGCAAAATGGTCCAAAAATTTCATCATCGGAAAAATTCATCGGAAATTTGAAAATTTATACAGAAAATGTTCTCCCAGTAATAAGAAATTCAATGGCGAAAATCATTTAAAATGGAGTTAAAACGAGGTAGAAATATCATATTTAAAGTTTCCAAAAAAAAACATCCGGACCAGCAAAAAATAGCAAATTTTACCTCGAACAGCACACCAAAATTAATTTCTGAAACTCCCATGGTGTTCCTCTTGGAAAAATACACAATTTAGTCTTTTGAATCGCCCAAATCGGACCAAAATCAAGGGAGAAATCGTTTATGGAAGTTTGTGAGAAACCCAGAAAATTTTGAGAAGAAATCTGCATTTTTTTTAAATATATTGTGTCTGCCACGTGGCAGCATCTAATTAGGCCACGTCATCCCCGCTTCCGCATTTTCAGCAAACTCTCATACTTAAATTCAATGCTCCGGCCTCATCCGGAGTCGAAAAAATACATTCCATATATGAAATCTGATCGGAAACAATGTTTCGGACTCAATGGTGTAGTTGAAATTCCCACCGGAGGTCGTTTTATTCCCTTGCGGATCCTATTTCCCAATATCGAAAACTATCAAAAGGACTGAAACTCACCTGGAAGCTTCGGAAACTGAATGAAGGGTCCTTGTAGGCCAAAATCGATATTCTGGATCCAACAGAATCATCAGAATTTGAATTTGAATTTGTGGTCTCCTTGGCCCAAAACCCGAGAAAACTCATTTAAACTAGTTTTGGGCTCAAAAACTCAAAATATTCTCAGAAGCTCTAAAAATTACAATGAAGTCATTTCTAGCATTAGTTTCACCATTTGGAATAATTGAAACTAACGAAATTTTGATCCGAGCCTCTGAATTTTGTCAAAAATACAATAAATGACCTTCAGGGTCGTTACAATTTGGATGAGGTGGTGAGAGGCATACCAGCGACGAAAAAACTTTTCATTGGGGGAGACTTTAATGGGCATATTGGGGCTACCACTAACAGGTTTGAAGATGTCCATGGAGGTTTTGATTTCGGAGAAAGAAACGGGGGTGGGACGTCTCTCTTGGAATTTGCTAGAGCCTTTGAGTTAGTTATTGCTAACTCATGTTTCCAAAAGAGGGAACATCACTTGATAAACTTCCAGAGTGCGGCAGGTAAAACTCAAATTGATTACCTACTTCTCCGGAAGGGTGATAGAAGCCTTTGTAAAAATTGCAAAGTTATTCCGAGTGAAAATATTTCCACTCAACATAGGCTCTTAGTGATGGATTTAGAGATTAAGAGAGAAAAGAAGAGGAAGGGTGTCTACGCCCGACCTGAGGATTAGATGGGGAGGCCTGACTCCTGCCCCATCTAATGAGATAGAAGAAAAGTTGAGAAACTTAGAGGTTTAGAGTAATGATAGAAATGTGAATAATATATGGGACACTACTATTGGTTGCATTAGAAAGGTAGCTATCGAGGTTCCAGGGGTTTTGAGAGGGACCTTCGGTGGACGTCAGGGCAATTGGTGGTGGAATAACGATGTTCAAGGCAAAGTGATAGCTAAGAAGGTGGCCTATACGAAGTGGTTGGAGTGTAGGGACGAGGATGAAAAACAAATGCTTAAGGAGATTTATAAGATGGCTTAAGTCAGTAGCAAAAATGGCGGTGACGAGTGCTAAAACAACAGCATTTGAGCGCCTATATGAGGAGCTAAGTGATAAAGGCGCGGATAAGAGAATGTATAGGCTTGATAAAGAGAGAGAAGGAAAGCTCGCGACTTGGACCAAGTGAAGTGCATCAAGGACGAGGAAGGTAAGGTGTTGGTGGAGAAGACTTCTATTAAACCAAAGTGGCAAGCTTACTTTCATAAACTCTTAAACGAAAACGGAGATAGAGATATTGAGCTGGGTAAGTTGGCAAACTCCAAAAATTATCGAGCTTTTGGTTACTGTAGGCGGTTCAGAGTTAAGGAGGTTATAAGGGCTATTAGTAGGATGAAGAAAGGGAGGGCAATCAGACCTGATGAGATCCCAGTGGATATTTGGAAGAACATGGTCAAGGATGGCATAGAGTGGATGACTAGACTATTGAATGCTATTATGAAGACTGCGAAGATGCCGGATGAATGAAGGAGGAGTACAATGGTTCCACTGTACAAGAACAAGGGTGACATTCAAAACTGTAATAACTACAGGGGTATCAAGTTGTTAAATCACACTATGAAGGTATGGGAGAGAGTGGTGGAGATGAGGGTGAGAAAAGTAGTGTCTCTATCAGAGAATCAGTTTGGATTCATGCTAGGGCGGTCGACTACTAAAGCAATTCACCTTGTTCGAAGATTAATGGAGAAATATAGGGAAAGAAAGAAGGACCTGCATATGGTGTTCATCGATCTCGAGAAGGCCTACGATAAAGTCCCGAAGGATGTCCTATGGAGGTGTTTAGAGGTGAAAAGAGTTTCGATGGCATTTATTAGGGTGATAAAGGACATGTACGATGGAGCCAAAATTCAGGTGAGAACGGTGGGAGGAGACTCAGAATATTTTCCTGTTGAGATGTGACTATGTTGAGCTCTTTTCTGTTTGCTTTGGTGATGGATAAGCTGACGCGATCTATCCAGGAGGAGGTTCCATGGTGTATGTTATTTGCAGATGACATAGTCCTAATTGATGAGACTTGGACCAAAGTTAATGATAGGTTGGAGGTTTGGAGACACGCCTTGAAGTCCAAAGGATTCAAACTAAGCAGCACCAAAACAGAATGCTAGGAGTGCAAATTCAGTATTGCGAGGGATAAAGCAAACATGGATGTGAGGCTTGCCACTCACCTTATCCCCAAGAGGGAAAGCTTTAAGTTAGGGTCCATCATCCAGAGTAATAGGGATATCGACGATGATGTTACACATCGTATTGGGGCAGCATGGACAAAATGGACGCTTGCCTCTGGAGTATTGTGTGATAAGAAGATACCACCTAAACTCAAAAGTAAGTTTTATAGAATGGTGGTTAGACCATCTTTGCTGTATGGGGTGGAGTGTTGGCCGATAAAGAGTGCACATGTTCAGAAGATGCAGGTCGCAGAGATGAGGATGTTGAGATGAATGTGTAGTCACACCAGGAGTGATAAGATAAGGAATGATACCATTCAGGAGAAGCTAGAGGTGGCCCCTATAGCTTACAAGATGAGGGAAGTGAGACTGCGATGGTTTGGACATATGGAGAGAAGAAGTACCGATGCTCCTATTAGGAGGTGCGAGAGGCTGGATTTGGGAGTTACACGAAGGGGTAAAGTTAGACCGAAGAAGTATTTGGGGGGAGCTGATCAGATAAGACATGGTGAAACTTGATCTCACCGAGGACATGACCTTAGATAGGAAGGAGTGGTGGTTACAAATTAGAGTAGCAGGCTAATAGGTTAGATAGGTACGAGTTTTCTGTTTTGTATTTACTTGTTATCGTGCTTTCGTTATTAATCTCTCTTTCTGTGTATTTTCTCTCTCTCTCTCTTCCTTTCCAGTTTACTTTTCATATCTAGCTATTTCTGCTTTTGAGAGTTGTGACGAGGGTCCCCAGGAAACAGCCTCTTCATCTCTATGAGGAAGTGGCAAGGTCTGCATACATTCTACCCTCCCCAGACCCCACTTGTGGGATTCCACTGGGTATGTTGTTGTTGATTAAGTATTTACTCTTTTTCTCTATTTAATTTCAAGATTCACTTTTGTGTTAGAATTTCTTTATATTGAGAATGGATTCTTGATTTAGGACTATTTTATATAAATAATTGTCTAGACTATGAATATAAAGAAAAGGAAAAATATTACTATAATTTTTTCAATATTGAAGACTTTGAAATTAATTAAAATTTAAATTATTAAATATTTTGTTAATAAAACTATGAAATATAACAAATTTAAAAAAAGAAAAAGAGTAATTAAAATTGTGTTGGAAACATTAAACTACTCATTTTATAATTAAATTTTAATTAATAAATTATTTAGTTCCTAACTATTCAAATTCAAATTATTACATTTGCACTCATAAACTATTAACATATCTACCGAAATGAGTAATTGAATTGATTTTTTTATGTACATAATAGATTAAACTATTACATCAAATTAATGGTATTTATTTAATTTGGTTATATGAATATTATATTTATTTTAATAACAAGTACTAATTATAAATAATTTTTAAATTGATGTAATACATACGTGCAAAGCGCGTACACTAAACTAGTACTATATTAAAAGCGTGCAGACCATTAGAAATATGTTTGAACTTTTTGCCCTTCATTAAAAGACTTCTCTCTAGACAAAATAGTCTTTTTACTATTTTTCTTAATTTATTATTTTATGTTTTATTTATTTAATTTCAAGATTCATTTTTAAATTAGAATTTATTTATATTTAGAATTCACTTTTGATTCAGGACTATTCTATATAAATAATTGTCTAGGCTATGAAGGAAAGGAAACGAAAAATATTATTATTGTTCTCATTTTGTTTATCAAATATTTTGTTAATAAAAGTATGTAATATAACAAATTTAAAAAGAAAAAATAATCAGTAAAATTATGTTGAAAACTATTGCTTTTATATTTAGAAATATTTTGTTATAATAAATTTTAATCAGTTAGTTATTTAGCTTTTAATTATTCAATAATTATTACTTTATGTGTTATAAAACTATTAATAGATCTTTATATAAGCTGTTGACACCCAATTTTGACCGACCTAAAACCCATTTGGGATTGTCATCTGATTAAATAGATATCTTTTAAAAAAAATTTAAAAAAATTTGAGTTTATTTTCAATTTTGTCCGAATCATTACGTATTTTAAAATGCATTTAAAATAAAATAAAAAAATAAAATTCCAAAACTTATTCGTGTATTACAAATTATATTTATTGTTATATTCAACATAGTATTCATTATCCTTATAACTAATTTTAGCTATTATCATTTTAAGTATTTATTCATTTTTTTTACTTAGTATTAGTAATATATTTATTATTATTATTGTTATTGTTATTGTTATTATTGTTATTATTATTATTATTATTATTATTATATTTATTATTATTATTATTATTATTATTATTATTATTATTATTATTATTATTATTATTATTATTATTATTATTATTATTATTATTATTATGATCATGATCATGATCATCATCATCATCATCATATTATTATTATTATTATTATTATTATTATTATTATTATTATTATTATTATTATTATTATTATTATTATTATTATTATTATTATTATTATCTCCTATGTCATTTTTTTACCATTTTATTTTTTATTATTATTTTTAATTAAAAAATATAATAATAATATTTAATATTGTCAAATATTTTGTACAATTATTATATTATGTATTTTCATTACGTCAAAATTATCATTTTTAAATATTGAATATCTCATTTGTGAGTACATCAATATTTAATTAGATGACAATTTATTCAATTTATCCTAATTTGTAGCCTTTTCTACCTAATTCATTTTGATTCAAGTCAATTTCTTTGAAATTTATTTTAATTCTAGTCAATTCTTTACAATTTATTTCAATTCTAACCAACTTTTTTTTAGCCTAAATTAAGTCAATTTGTGGCTTTATTTAAATATTCAATTTTTTGAATTGGGTAATTTAATCCTAGTTGTTCATCACGTTTGATCTAATGGCAAGGATTAATTCCTATTTTATTTTTCTTTTTTCAACTCCTAACCCCCAAAACCTAAAACTATTTTCATTCTTCCCCTTTTCCAATCAACCACATCCGCCCCTCTCCCTCTCCCTTTCCCTCATTTTTTTTCTTCTGGCGAAACCATAGCCAACTTGCGACCCTCTTTTTTCGTCGGAAAACCCATAACCACCAGCGTCACCTCCTCCTTCTCCTATCTTCTTCTTCCCTTTTCTCCCTCGTCCCGTTTTCGTTCGTCGGAGAACAACCGCCAAAGCATCGACGGATACGCCTCTCCCTTATCGTCTCTGCCGCACCACCAAGCACCAACGCCGACCTCCCCCATCTCCTCTTCTCCATCAAAAAACCCGGACCTGGCATCCCCGCCCTTTGCCAAAAAAAAAAACCATGCAACCACCAAACACCCTTCTCTCCTCTTTTTCCCTCACCCTTGTCCGAAACCCACCTGCAAATCCCATCATCGTCTCCTCCTCCACCCCGTTGGCGAGATTGCTCCGACCAACAATTTGGGTCAAAACCAAATGGTCAAAATGTTCTTGAAAATATGGAGTTCGGTTCGATTTTCCTACACATTACCATTATTATTTTGAGTATTATGTGGTTAACATACCTTAGTTGTCCCAGCCATATTTTTAGGTTCATGCCTTTTTTGTTTCAAATTTTCTGATATAGATAGTTGATTAATGATCGGAGAATCAACTATTGTCTTCCTCAAATTTTTAGATCCTTACTTGTGCAATTAGTGGATTTTTGTCTTAAATTAGCCTGTGATTGTGTAAATCCATTCGTATTTCATATCAATTTCCTTATAATTATTGGAATGTTTCTATTAAAGTTAATGTGTTTATTTGATATAAACTTGATCAATAGGTTGATTTGTTCAATTGATTGCCGGTATATTTTTGTGATTTATTTAGGAAGGCAATTATTGATAATTAGTCAAGTATCAAGTTGTTTTGTTTAAATATGGTATTTTATTATATGTGTTAGAGAGTTTGTTTTGACAATCTCGTTATTTCTCTACCATGTAGAAAAAGAAGATTTTTTTTTATTTATGCTTTGTTGTGATTATATTGGCCCATAATAGAGATTGTTGCCTCATTAGGAATATAATAATATGTTAGTACTTTGTTATTTATGGTAAAATGTAGTGATTGATTTTATTCATTATATATGGAAAAATATAGTGAGGGGTCTTATTTAAAATATAGTGATTGATTATTTACTAAATTTTGGTGATTGTTATGGAAAATTTTTATTTGCCCAAATCCCGTAATTTGAAGGATCAATTTATAATTATTTTAATTTGCTAAATATCCCTTAATTTATTCCCCTGTCTCTTTTAATTGATCCTGAAAAGTTTTTGTTCCTTAATTGTTTTCCTAACCCTTGCTATATAAACATGTCTTTTTCATTCTGCTAAAAAAAGAACCGTTCATACTCTGATTCGAAATATATATATATATATATATATATATATATATATATATATATATAATACTTCTACTCTTTAATGCAGAAAAACTGGAGTTCTCTTTTGCATTCTTATCTTCTCAATCAAAAGATACATCTAAATATTTACTTTCTTCGTGAATTGCATTCTGTCAAATCCAAAGAGCAAGCTGGCTTCAAGTAATTGGTTGATTTCATTGGTGAGCGTTTATTCTTTTTGTACGTATGTATATTTTCGCATCTTATTTATTTATTGGTACGACTAGTTCTTGTTTTTTTTGTGATTGCAGGTTATTTTAGTTTCTCACATATAGAAAGAGAAGAGTTGCCGGACAGGGATGGATTTGGAGAAAGACGTTACATGTTCTTTTTGTCATGATGTGTTTTAATGTTTCTACGAATCTTGTAAACAAAAATAAAAGTGAAATTGGGGATCTAGTTTAAAGGGGGTGGGGAAATTTACGTGCTACTTATTTTTTTTTTAATTTTAATTTTCTATTTTTATGTGAGTGTGTGATAGAAAGCATGCCTATAGAAATTAATTGTTTACCTATTTTTCTTTAAAAAAAGAATCACTTAGATTAATTCTCTAGGAATTCATTTAAAAATGGCATAAAAAGTTGATTAGTTAACTTTAATATAGCTCTGGTGCCAGCTTCATGTATAAGCTTGTTTTAAACTTGCAAAAGTTGTGTTTTTATTTTCTTAAAAAAAATTATAAATCATCTTGGCAACTTTTTGTTAGTTAAATTTAACCGGATAAATATTTTTTCATTAGGGTCATGTATACATTTTAGAAATCATGAGATAGAATCGTAATCAAATATAAGTTCGAAAAGAAACATAAAATAAAATAAAATAAATTTCTGAGTCACAAAAATTATTAATATTATGTTCATATTCTTCATGATCTATAAAATAAAATTTATTTCTCAAAGTATTTTTGGTATGTTGTAATATTTAACTACATATTTTGGAAGTTAGAATATTTAATATTTTAAAAAGTTATATTTTAATTTGGACAAATGTTTTGATTTTTTTTAGTAAATCGATCTGTTGTGTTTCTTTTCTAAAAAAATAAAAAATAAAAAATAAAAAACTAATCAAGCCTTCTTGTGGCACAGTTATCAATTTTTTTTGGCACTTTTACTTGTGCTTGTTGACTTATTTGGAGGCGTATTGAGATTTTAAATGCTAACTGTTAGTCCTATTTGTTCTGTTGTGATGTGAGTTAATAGGAGCCTACATTCTCCTTAAGTCTAGAACTATCCTTAGAAAGAAGTCCAATGCCTCTTGGACATTAGGAGGGACGCAAGGCACTTTAGGAAGCGTTAGATTTTTCATTTTTTTCTTTTAGTACGCCTTTAAGTTAAATAAATAAATTAATTTAGGAGGGGTAGGGGTTAATATGACTTTCGAAAATGATGACTCTAAACTCGTGCTTAAAATATGACAAAACCTTGATTTTTGTCCTTAGGATTAATCAAGCCGTGCGAGCTAAATGACACTTTTGTAAAGCCAAGTAAACTGATCCGAGCGGAATAATAAATCGCTTCGTCTTTAATATGTATTTCTCTAAATATGTGGGATAGATAGTTATTTAATTGCTTAACACGTTTATTTAATTCCTATCTTATTTGATCATTTAGAATTAATTAAAACTTATAAACAGGGACCCTATTTGTTAAACCCCCACACAAATGCGAGATACGGTCGGGACTCGCATTTGCGGACCTCGAAGGGTACTTAACACCTTCCCTTCGAGCTAGCTTGAACCCTTACCCATTCTCTGGCGACTTGACCCTTAGACTAGTTTTTAGACTTAGAATGGTTTCTTAATGCACCTTAAATCATTAGGTGGCAACTCTTCAATATTTTAAATTCCAAAAGAGTCGTTGTCACGACGTCGTCCAGGTTCCCATTTCTTCGCGAGAAAAAATGGGGCGTGACAGAATGACGACTCTGCTGGGGACTTCTAGATTCTGACCATTATGTGTCCCTTTTACGTGGGTTTTTCTAGTTGCCTTATATTGCTTAAATTACTTTATCATTGTTGTTTATCCTTACTAACTTATTTTTCTTTTTCCTTTTTCCTTAATCCCCTCCAACTCCCTCCCCTTTTCCCTCTAACTCCCGTCCCTTAATCCCCTCTAACTCCCTTTCCCTTTTCCCTCTAACTCCCCTCCCTTAATCCCCTCTAACTCTCTTTCCCTTATCCCTCTAACATCCCCTTCCTTATTCTCCCTAATCTAACTTTTATCGCCCCATCCTACTTGTTTACTGCTTTAAGTTGCTTATATAACTGTCTTAAGTGCTAATTGTTTATTATTTAAATAACTGGCATACCGTTCATATATTTCCCCACTTGGGATCCTCTTTTTTGTTTAAGGTGATATCGTGCCTTTGCACTTCTCCAACTTTCTTTTCAAATCCAAATGTTAGAGAGTAAGAACATGCGCGGTGAATGGCGGATAGTCTTATTACCATTGGACTATGTGCTTCTCGCATAGGAATACCCAGTCTGTGTCTGACCCCGCTCTTTAGAAACCTAGGATAGAACTATCCACCCCAAAGTTAAGGTTATGCATGCATAAACCCTAGGTAGTTTGGCCCCATGGGTTCAATCTATATAATCGTAGCCACCTTGTTAAGTCTAGAGGGTCCAATCACCCTCCAAGACAAAATACTGCATATTATGTGTCTATGTGGTCACAATAGTTTAATCCAAGCCTAAATATTGTTAAAAAATTGAATTTAGAACTTTTTTTTTGTACGCAGAAAGAACTTAATGGCTTCCCCAAACTTTGCCAACACTCAGATGGTGGTAGGTGTAGACCATAGACTCAGGAGATGGTGGGAGAACATTAAAAGGTATCGCACCATAGAGGTTGCTCAGCTCTTAGGAGGGTTGACATATCTGATATATGTTATCCCAGACCACTATTTGATCAAGGCACTGCTAAAATTTTAGGACCCTGCCAGGACAATCTTCAAATTCCGTGACTTTGAGTTGGCCTCCACAACTGAGGAGATTAGTGGGTTCATTGACCGGCCTTACTGGGAGAGGGGCATGATCATCCCGCATAGACAAACTCCAAAGAAGTTCATGAAGAATTTGGGCCTAGTTTATAAACCTAAGCTGGCTTGCCTGGATTTTGAATGGATTTCATTGGACTATTTGTATGCCCGCTTTGGTCATCAAGATAGCTATGAGAACTTTAAGAATGATTTTTCCTGGTCAGCAGCAAAGTGGGAGGTGCATCGTGTGAATGCCTTTGCGGCCGCACTACTGGGAACTCTAGTCTTCCCTAGAGAAGACAGAAACATAGATACCCACCTAATCTACATCGTGCACACTTTAGCTAAGGGAAGAATTGTTGGAGGGAACACCATCGTACCCATGATAGTAGCAGAAATGACAAGGGTGTTGTCCAAATGTGTTCGGGGAAGGAGGTTCTTTGAAGGATGCAATTTCCTGTTACAACTATGGGTAGTCGAGCACTTTTACAAAAGGGGAAACCTGATAGATGTCCTTGATGGAGTGGGAAACTGAATTCATACCCATCCATCAAGAATGCGTATATTTGCCACACTAGTAGGTGCCGAAGAGTGGTTTGGATTCATGAGAGCTCTATCAGGTTACAACATCTAGTGGAAATAATATTGGTTGAACCCCTCACGGGCGATAGCTAAGGGAGACGAGCCTTACTATATTGAGTTCATCGACTTGAAGGGAGTCCAACCCTACGCCCCTTTACGGTCCTTAGACAATTCGGCCTGGTTCAAGTGATTCCATTGCGATCCAATATGAGCTTTCCCGAGTATGAGTTTGGAATGAGATCCCACAAGTGCATAACATATGTTGAAGGTGGGACAAAGTACTGACTCTCGTCGTCCAAGAAGATCGCCCTTATTGCACCCTCGAGTACTATGTGTGGATTTTGGAAGATGCCAAGAGAGTAGATCTGGATCAAGGAGGACGACTCGAGTACAAGGATTTGGAGGAGAGAGTCTAGGCTTAAAAATTATTGCACAAGGATTACAACATCACCCCGGAGATGAGAGAGCAAATCGTCCCAACATATGGAGGGTTTCACATTTGAAGATTTCGTTTTGTTATACTTATTTTCCCCTCTTGTTATCCCTTCCACCCTTAAGTTTTATTTTTCGGAAATTATTTCCTATGTTGTAATGGTTGTTTTTTTAATAAAACAGTTTGTTTACTTTCTTTTTATCTTTAACTCTAAATTTCAATTACCAATTTAAAGCTTGGATTAACTATCACGCACCATTTGCTTGTCATATTAGGCCTACTTCTGGCTCAATGAGGTCCCTTGCATTTTAGGGCGATTGTTTGTTGAAATACGTGTTTATCATGTCTATTATCCTAATATCTAACAAGGTTTTTTGTTGATTTTGTTTTTCTCCTTCCTAAGGTTGATCTGTTCTCATATTCTGGCCTATTACACCAGATCAAAAGGGATCCTCCTCCTCCTCCACCACTCCAAAGTCTGAACAACAAGAAGAAAGGTAAGATGGCTGACAACAACAACAATAAGAACTCCAATAGAGGGGCTCACTTCACCGACCTGGCATTGAGATTGGAGCGGAAGATTTTAGAACTTGATGAAGAAATGGCAAGCATGCCCCTTTCGGGGATAACATAGAAGAGCAAGTCACTGCTACCCAAACCACACTCCCAATTACACAACCCACTCCCCAAATACAACCAAACCCCATCAGTTTGCCACCCACAAATACTCAACTTCCTATCCAACACTTACGAAACTCGTATCAGGCAGGCCCTTCTAAGCCAAAATTATACCCGTTAAGTGCTAGCCACATCCCAATCATACCTCCCAAGACCGCTGTCAATACCTTCTATGCCCATGTTCCTGGAAACCATAACCAAAATCCTATTTTCATAGAAACTTCTCCTTATACCCATGAATACCATGAATCAGAATCTTCTCAAAAGGATATGCTGATCAAATCCATGGCCGAGATATTAGACAACTTCACCAATCACTTGCAACAAGTTGAATTGAGTAAGAGGATAGTTGACTTGAATTACAGGGATTTATGCATACATCCTGATGTACAATCGCCCGAAAGATACAAACCCCCCAAGTTCGAGTTATTTAAAAGTATTGGAGATCCCAAAGCCCATTTGCGCATGTATTGCGACAAGCTTGCGGGGGTTGGAAGAGATGAAAGGATCAGAATGAAGCTGTTTATGAGGAGTCTCACGGGAGAAGCCCTGACCTAGTATATTAACCAAGATTCCCGAAAGTGGTCAAGTTGGTAGAGATGGCTTCCGACTTCATGGACCAATTCGAGTTCAACACAGAAAATGCACCCAATTGGTTCTACATCTAGAATTTGAAGAAGAAGCCTGGTGAGACATTTAGGGACTATGCGGTAAGGTGAAGGTCTGAGGCTGCCAGGGCCAGGCTTCCCATGGATGAGTCCTAGATGAAAGATTATTTCATTCGTGCACATGAGCCTCAGTATTATGACAAGATGATGCTGGTTGTGGAGAAAAGTTTTCCCGACATCATCAGATTAGGTGAGAGGATCGAGAAAGGTATCAAGAATGGTAACATCATCAATTTGGAAGCTCTACAAGCCACCAACAAGGCGCTACAATCAGGAAACTTGCCTGAAAACCGTAAAAAGAAGGAAATGGGTGTGGTCATGCTGGTGCACAAAAGCCCCATTAAGTTACAAATTCCAATCCCACCTCTCTCTCATTATCCAACATCACCTTACCCTATGCCTTACTCTTCTTGACCAATATATACTCCTTACCAAGCTCCCTCCCCACAATACCAACAACCCACATATCCCATTTATAACACTTAGCCAGCATATTACCAAACCCCTCTACCGCCATCGCTATCTCTTCAATAGCCAAATTATAGAAACCGTCCCAACTTCGACAGGAGGCCCGTGAAAACCTACACTTTTCTAGCTGAACCTATTGCCCAACTCTATGAAAGACTAAAAGAAGCCAGTTATATCACACCAATTCCTGCTTTACCCGTGGATACCCAAGCCAAATGGTATGATCCCAATAAGGTGTGCGCCTATCATCTGGAATGAAAGGACATACCACTGAGGTTTGTCAATCCCTGCGATACAAGATCCAAGAACTCATAGATACCAAGACCATCCAGCTCAAAGAACTGGTGCTCGATGTGTCCAACAACCCACTTCCTAATCACCAAGTAAACATGTTGAAAGTAGGAAAATCAACAAGTGTAGAAGTGCCATATGGTTGGTAGAGCAAGATGAGTTAGTTGATGTGATAACTCAAGCACCTTTTATGGTACAAGGGCGCAAACCATTTGAGGTAGAGGTTGTCGCGCCCAAGCTTCCTTTTGTAGTCACAAGAGCCCCTCAAACAAGCTTTCACACTCACCCTGTTCCTTGGAGCTATGAAAAGAAAAAGACAATAGTGGAAGAGGATGATGTTTACCAGTGGGTAACCCACTCCGAAAAGATAGACACTTTGGAATGCATGACTCGAGAAAGTTCGAGCAAAACCAAGCCCCCTGTCATAGAAGTAGAAGAGAGTGGTGTGTAGAAGAAGATACAAGCCAAAGTGTACCTACTCACTAAGCAGTTGAGTAAGGTACCTGCTCAAGTCTCCATCCTGTCCCTCCTGCAGACTTCAGAACTTCATCAAAAGGCCTTGATGAGAGTGTTGAGCGAGGCCTATGTTCCAACCAACATTACTTAAGGAGAAATGGCCCACATGGTGGGGCAAGTGTTCGAAGCATATATGATATCTTTTCATGAGGATGAACTCCCGCCTGAAGGGACCACACATAATCGAGATCTTTACATCACCACCCCGGTACCAAAATAGAATGATTACCAAGGCCTTGGTTGACTCGGGCTCCGGATTGAACATTTGTCCACTTGGAGCTATCACAAGGTTAGATGTGGACTTGGAAAAGATTCAATCTTATAAGATGAATGTGTAGGCCTTCAATGGATTCTAAAGGGACATTATAGGGGAGATCACCCTGGACATGACTATCGGTCCAGCAACCTTCTCTATTGCTTTCCAAGTGATGGACATCTGTACTTCTTACAAACTATTGCTCGGGAACTCATGGATTCACATGGATGGAGCAGTGCCATCCACCCTCTACCAATGCCTAAAGTTTGAACGGGAACATGAAGAGGTAGTGATGCACGGTGAGAAGGGGCATCTCATTTACACCGTTGAAGGACAAGGTCATATGGACAGATGAATGTCTCACACTGTGGCATTCGTAGGAGATATCGAGCCAAAGCCATGGTATAGCCAGAAGATCTTAAGCATACTGCTATGGTTAGGTTATGAACCAAGTAAAGGGATGGGAGGCAGACTCCAAGGTATTCCCGAACCTATTTCTCAGCATTTCAAAAATGACACCATCGGTTTGGGGTATGAAGGAGAAATTCCCATGAGAAAAGGGGAGTTGGATTTCGAGCTGCAACATACTCTACCATCATTATATCAAACATTCCAATGCTGGGTTCCTTAAAAGTGGTCTAAAGGGAGAAGAAGACGACCTGCTAAAAAGTGTGAGGAATTTATTCATCACGGAAGACTTTCTTTTTGGGGTAAGAGGGGATTTGATAGAAGAAGAAATAGATGCAGAAGAAGAAAAAGCAGGGATAATGGACGTGATGAGTATGATACTGAATTCAGGTTATGAGCTAGGGAAGGGTCTAGGAGCCAGATTCCAAAGGGTCACTGAGCCTATAAAGCCTTTATGTCATTCAACCACTTTTGGCATGGGATATGCTTGTACTTTAGAAGAATATCTTGACTGGGAACCACTTCCAGCTGGGAGCTATTATCCTCTACCAAGTCCCTTGCACCCTTGCGTCAGACTTTTCGATCTGCCGGGTTCATGAATGATGATATTAAAGGCTTGCTAAATGGGTTGCAAGGTTTTTCCCTGTCAGAATTCAAAGAAGGAAGCGGTAATGTCATAATCAACAAGGAGGAGGAGAAAGCCCCAATGACAAAAAAGGTCACGAAGACCATCATCAGCAGTTGGACCACTATCCCATCCAGACCACGTCGGGCACTTGGATAGAAATGGAAATTGTCATCCTTCTTTATGTTTTCAAAATAATGACTTTTCAATTCAGATATTTTGTTTATTCTAGTATTATAACAAACTCATAGTTTGGCTATGCCTTTCGTAATAATAAAGTTTTCATTTACTTATTAACAATGTTATTTTATGTTTACTTTGTTGTTTCTTTCAGAAAAATTACTTTTAATAATGTTGAATCTAAGACTGTGGCACATAATGAGACTGCCCAACATAGCATAACTGAGATAGAGGCAATGCATGACACTGGCGATGAAGTTGCTAGAAAGATTGAGGAGTTTGAGAAAAAGCCTAAGGCAAATCTGGAAGAAACAGAAGTGGTGAATCTGGGTGATTCTGAAATGGTCCAAGAGATATGAATCAACATTCATATGTCTGAGGAAGAGAAAAGGGAATACACCCAATTCCTGTAAAAGAACAAGGATGTCTTTACTTGGTCCTATGTGGATATGACAGAGTTGAGCACCTCAATAGTAGCCCACCAATTTCCCACCAATCCATCGTGCCCGCCGGTGAAGCAAAAGCTTAGAAAATACAAGCTGGATCTGAGTCTGAAAATCAAGGAAGAAGTATCAAAGCAGTTGGAGGCCGGAATTCTTTGAGTAACCAAATATCCGACCTAGCTCGCCAATATTGTACCCGTACCTAAGAAAGATGGTAAGGTTAGGGTCTGCATGGATTACCGAGACCTCAACAAAGCAAGCCCTGAAGATGATTTTCCACTCCCGAACATACGCATTCTAATAAATAATTGTGCTAAGCATGAAACACAGTCATTTGTGGACTACTTTGCTGGATACCATCAAATCAAGATGCATGAGGATGACGCTGAGAAAACGGCCTTCATTACACCCTGGGATGTTTACAACTACAAGGTAATGCCGTTCGGACTGAAGAATGTTGGGGCTACCTACATGAGAACCATGACCACTTTGTTCCATGACATGATCTACAAAGAAATTGAGGTCTATGTGCATGATGTCATCATCAAGTCGAGGAAAGGATGTGACCATTTTGTTGATCTTCAAAAATGCTTTGACAGGCTACGAAGGCATAACTTAAAGTTGAATCGCAAAGTGTGCTTTTGGGGTCCCTGTCGGGAAGCTGTTGGGTTTTATTGTTAGTCGTTGAGGTATAGAGTTGGATCTAATAAAAATCAAGGCCATCCATGATCTCCCTCCTTCGAAGAGAAAGAAAGAAGTGATGAGTTTCTTGGGTAGACTCAACTACATTAGTCATTTCATAGCCCAGTACACTGTTATCTATGAGACAATCCTCAAGTTACTAAAGAAGGACGCCGGTATCAAATTGACCCCAGAATGTCAAGAAGAATTTGACAAGATCAAAGACTATTTGTCCAACCCTCCGGTGCTGGTTCCTCCTAAGTTTGGTCGCCCTTTGCTACTATACTTGTCGATCATGGATCATGCATTCGGATGTATTTTGGGACAACATGATGAAACGTGAAGGAAAGAGCAGGCAATCTACTATATGAGTAAGAAGTTTACGTCGTATGAAGCCCCATACTCCTTGCTTGAGCGCACCTGTTGTGCTTTGACTTGGGTGGCCCAGAAGTTGTGACATTATCTCTCAGCACGCACGACATATTTGATCTCACAGATGGATTCTTTGAAGTATATCTTTCCAAAACCCATTCCCATGAGTAAGTTGGCCAAATGGCAGATATTGCTAAGTGAATTCGACATAGTCTATGTCACACAAAAAGCAGTGAAAGCACAAGCATTAGCAGATCATCTGGTAGAAAATCCAGTAGATGAAGAGTACAAGCTTTTGAAGACTTATTTTCATAATGAAGAAGTAGCCTTCGTAGGAGAATATATCTTTGAAGAATACAATTGCTGGAGGATGTTCTTAGATGGAGCCAAGAATATCAATAGATTAGACATTGGGGCTGTTTTGGTCTCACCAACAAGCCAACACTACCCGGTATCAACAAAGCTCAGATTTCATTGCTCCAATAACATGGCTCAATATAAGGCTTGCATCTTAGGTCTTCGATTAACAATCAATTTGGACGTCCAAGAGATTTTGGTAATAGGGGAATCAGATTTATTGATTCGCTAGGCCCAAGGCGAGTGGTTGGTAAGGAATCGAAAACTTCAACCATATTCGAACTACGTGCAAAAGATTTGCAAAAGATTCACTAAAGTGGAATTCAAACACATTCCACGAATCTAGAATGAGTTTGCAGATGCTTTGGCCACATTATTTGTCCGTTCATAATCTAAGATTTAGATGAGAGGAACAAGCTATCCAAAAAGCAGCTCAATCAGAAAAGAAACAAAGCGGGAATTATAATTCAAAGTTTACTATTATTGTAGCTAAAAATTTTGGGCAAAAATCTGCACTCGTTTCTCTATCTTTAACAACCAAAATCTCTTTTGTGGATTATGAATTAGTGAAATATGACCTAAAAAGATCTATATATATTCCTCATAGTATTAGGCCTATAGACAAAAATAGCTTGATCTAATATGAGCTTAATTTATCCACATAGGAAGAAACAAATGTGGAATTTTCATAAACAACCATCTAGTGAAACATAATAGGTTAAAATAGCTACAGTTTCTAAAATTACATTTTATATCTTATAGTCATGAATCTTAATTTGTATAAAGCGTGTATGCAGTCTGACTTTATATAAAAACGTTGAGCTGGCATTTAATGTTGATTAGGTATTGCTTAGATGCAATAAAAGGAAACGTTCCCTTAAATAATGAAAGGTCAATGTAATCAATATTATTACCTACTATGAATCTGTTAACGAAAAACAAACTTCATAGTTGCCTGGTTTTGGACTGAAGCTACAGGAATATTACAAGAAAAATTTAGCGTCATTATACGAAATCTGTTGAGGTAACAGAGAGATTTGATTTCATTTTGATACGTCTGCTCGTGTGAGTTGACGATATTAGACGAATTACTTATCTTATTCAAGTCCTGTAGAATTTTTATGTTGTTTTTTTAAACTTTTGACCTTTTGTTACTATTTGTTTCTATTCCTCCGAAAAACCCTATTATTTTGAGTGTGTGTGTTGATCTGTATGTTAGGAATATGAACAGTTGATGGTTTTGTTGCACGAATGTGTATGGCATAAACTTAATTTTGCTTGTATAAACAATTACAAATTTTTTTGTCTTGATAAATTCGTTCGCGTACAAACACAGATGTATATAGTTTTTGATTAATTTATAAAACAATTACGACATATGTAGATTCATAGATGAAAAGTTGAACGAGTTGAACGAAGTCGCATGCAAACTTTTGAATATAATGTATATACTTACACATCCAATTATCAATGTATAAGAACAGTGTTGGTTTTGTTAAAAGGAATAATGGGACAACAAAATAGGGTTGAAAAACTCTCTCAACGAATTGAAATGCTTTCAATAGCTTTCAATGGCTTTCAATAATTTTATTAAGCATTGAGGGGCTTCAAATAGCCAACATAAAATAAAAATCAGCATAATTTGAAATTTAAACTAACCTAAAATATCTCAACAACTTAACTAAAATTTAAAATTCAAATTTATTTAAACTAAGTAACTTATTTTGCTAAAAACTAGTGTAGTAACTAAAAATAAATTTCAACACTCCTCTTTTGCTTTAGTTACTGCAATTTTAAAAAGTTGTTGCTCCTCAATTTCTGCTTCTTCTACTTTTGCCCGAAGATTGTATTTATGTTTGCACACTTTTGTAACATGACCTGCTTGTTTGCAATTTCCACATATTGCATCAGGTCTCCACTAACAAGAATTTTCCAAGTATGTTTTTCTTTTACAGTGTTTGCAAAAATGATAATTACCTCTTTCTTTTCTGCTTTGTGCCTAAAGAGCACCCTCAATAATATTGCCTTGTTTGAAAGCTCTTCTTTGCTCTTGTGCTTGAAGTGCACTTATTAATTCTTCAACAGATATAGTAGAGAGATCTTTAGACTCTTCCAAAGATGAAATTTTAGACTCAAATCTCTCTGGAATTGTCACAAGAATTTTTTCTACTATTCTGTCATCTTTGAAATCTTCGCCAAGCAACCTCATTTTATTAACAATCAAAGATATCTTGTCAAAATAGTTAACAATAGTTTCATTATTTTGCATTCTAATAGATTCAAAATCTCTTTTCAAATTAAAAATCTGGATTTGTATGACTCGATCACTTCCCTGGTATTCCTTTTTTAGTTTTTCCCAGGCTTCTTTTGTTGTCTCACAAGCAATGATTTTAGAAAAAAATGAATCCACAACTGAATTTTGAATTATAGTTTTGACTTTGAATATTTTGGGTTTTTCATCCGAATGAGCTTTAATCTGAGTAAGAGAAGTATTTGCAGGAAGAGGTTGTAAGAGTATATCTTCCATCACAACTTCCCACAAATCATAGGCTTCAAGATATGATTTCATTTTTACTGACCAAATCTGATAGTTTTTGCTAGTAAAATTTTTTGGGGCATTAAAGGAGAGACTGTTGCTTGCCATTCTTTGTTTAAAAAAACCTGTGCGTTCAAAAGAGCACAGAAAATAGCCCTGACAGGTTAAAATGAGTTAAAAAGTAGCCCTTGCGGGTTAAAAATAGCCCTCATAGGTTAAAAAAGGTAGCCCTCACGGGCTAAAAAGGTAGCCCTTGTGGGTTGAAAATAGTATGGTAATTCTTTGGAAGAACTCACAGATCCCGTAAGATCAATGAGGCTCTTGATACCACTGTTGGTTCTTTTTAAAAGGAAGAATGGGGCAACAAAACAGGGTTGAAAACGTCTCTCAATGGATTGAAATGCTTTCAATAGCTTTCAATAATTTTATTAAGCATTGAGGGGCTTTAAATAGCCAACATAAAACAAAAATCAACATAATTTGAAATTTAAACTAACCTAAAATATCTCAACAACTTAACTAAAATTTAAAATTCAAATTTATTTAAACTAAATAACTTGTTTTGCTAAAAACTAGTGCAGTAACTAAAAGCAAATTTCAACAAACGGTTTTTTTAATGTTAGCATAATTTTCGTGTGTATTGGTGTGTGAATTAAATATTATATGTATATGTATATGTATGATTTTGTAAAAAATATTTTGTATATTGTGTTTTGTTGTATAAATTCGCTAGTCAGATATGTATAAAAGAATTAAAAAATTCAGTGCTGCAATATTCGTGTTAATTTATGTTGTTTTATAGTAAATGTTTGCTCAATTATGAAATTTTTCATTTTTGAATTGTAGCATAATATTCGTGTGTATTGGTTTGTAAATTAAATATTAGATGTATAACATGCTTTGTATATTGTATTTTGTTGTATAAATTTGCTAGTCAAATATGTATATAAGAATTAAAAACTTTAGTGTTGCAATATACCTGTATTTTTATTAGCTTAAATGTAATTTGTTGTATATGTTACTTGTCTTTGTTAATGTATATAATGTGTTGTTTATAGCAATGACTTCAATAGCTCTTATGGTGATGCATTCGGTATGGTGGGATGCTGAAAATTGTTACGTTGACTATATTTTGGAGGCTGTTGTCTTTAAAGAGCATGCAACCTAACTGGAACTGTATATGCTAACTGCAAACCAAGTTGGTGTTGATCTTACTAAGAATATAATCACAATGGAATACAAAGTCGACCAATGGAGATATGCCAATGGTGATACACAATGATATGGGTATGAGGGTTTATGTTATATTGAAGAAATCTAGTAATGATTTCAATAGATATCCAATTTGTGCAAAAAATTTTATAAGGAAATGTGCGATATCGATATTGGTGGAAGTTCTTCAGAACGATCACTTTCAGTGCTGGGGCAAATCCATTAGTTGAATTGGATGATTTTGAAAATCGTGATCTGTCTGTGGATAAGTTTGTTGAGCCCCTGCATGCTTTTGGTCCCGGGGACATGAATGGAGTCATATGTGATCCTTTGCATAAGTATGTGGAGGTAGACCAGATATACATAAACAAGGCTACGTCAAAAGCTATTATAGCTCAATATGCAATTGCGTAAAGGTTCCAATTCAAGTCAACGAGGTCGAATGCAATAAGGTATATACAAATTATACATAGATTGTTTGTACTATCATTATTTTGTTTTTATATTTTTTTTGTAGAAATTTCTATAAACAAGTTTCTATGATTTAATTGGTGGGTGAAAAATACATTTATCGTGTGGTGGATTTATTTTTATGTAAATGAGTCCAGTTATACTATTATGTATAAAACTGGGGAATGTGAATAGTTGATGAAAGCTTCTACAATTAATAAATCTGCCATGTTTCGGATTAGAACATTCAACATGGGTCATATGTGTTCGTTAAAAGATTGAGTATACTCCTAAAGGTAGGCAACCAGTAATATGATTGGTGGACTTGTGAGGCCTAGATTGAAAACTCACAAGCGAAAGTACACGACTTCAGATATAAGAAATGATGTCAAACAGGATCTTGGGGTTGATATTATGTACATGTTAGCATGGAGGGAAAAGGAGAAAGGATTGAATTATTTAAGAGGGACTCCATCTGGATCGTATAACAAATTACCTGCTTATTTATATGTGTTGTCAAGTACGTATCCGAGCTCACACATACATTTAAAGAAGACAGAAGAAGGTGAGTTCCTTTACATGTTCGCTGCTCTGCATGTTTTTATAAGGGGGTTTAATCACTGTAGATATGTGATTGTTGTGGATGGGAGTCACCTTAGAGGTCCATATATGGCCAGTTCCTTTCGGCAACTATCATGGATGGAGCAGGTATGATGCCATGTGTTTATGTGTATAATTCTAATTCATGTATTAGTTATACTATGTGTATCTTTTTAACTTGAAAGAATGGGTTTATTGTATGCACAGGACACATATTTCCACTAGCCTATGGAGTCGTGGATTCAGAAAATGATGCTTCCTGGACTTGGGTTTTTCGGCAGTTTAAAGAAGCCTATGGACAAAGAGATGGGATGTGTGTAGTTTCTGATAGAAATGAGAGCATCATAAAGGCTGTTATAATGATATATGATGAAATTCCTCATTATGCTTTTATCTGGCACTTATGGAATAATGTCCAGACAAGGTACCAGAAGTCGCATGCAAAGTTGAACGAGGTGTTTTATACAATGGCAGAGGCTTATACACAGACTGATTTTGATAGGCTGATGGAAGCGGTGGAAAAAGTTGATATAAGAGTTAAAGAGTACTTGCAACTGGCTAGGTATAATAAGTGGGCTAGGATTTATGCACCCTCTCGTTGGGAGTGGTGTATGGCTTCGAACTTGCAAAAAGTATTAATTCGGCTTTGGTGTCAGCACGCGAGTTATCGATTTTTGACTTTTTGGAAGAAGTGCGATTGATGTTTGGCAGATGGAACTGTGAAAATCAAAATGAGGCAACCTATACGTTTACCTCACTTATGAGTAAATTCCAGGATATACTTGTGAAAAACGAAATCAAGAGTACGAGGATGACGATAACTTTTTTTTTTGTATAAATATAGATAAGTCATAATTTTTTTATTTTATATTTTATGTGTTTTCCTTGTAATTCTGTATAGGTTGTATCGCCAAGTGCCCACATGCACAACGTTAGTGATGAAGGGAGAACGTATATAGCCTGTCTTTAAAATAGAACATGTATCTGCGGTCAATTTTGGATTGATGAAATACCATGTGCACATGCCTGGGCTGTGTTGAAGTATAAACAGCTAGAACCATATGAATATTGCTCTGATCTATATAAATCAGAAACAGTGTTGAAAACTTATGAGATGTCAATCAATCCTTTGCCGGATAGAACGGATTGGGTCATACTTGACCATGTGTTGGCTGATATGGTTCTACCGCTTGTATTTAAAAGACCTCCAGGAGGGCCAAAGAAAAAGACTAGAGATAAGTCATTCTCGGAGCTGCTAGCAACCAAGTGTAAAAATACATGTAGTATATGTGGAATTGCAAGTCATAACAAGCGTTCATGTAGGAATAGGCCCCATAGTATTTAGCGTGGAATAATATATATGATTTATGGAAGTAGTTTTGCTTGTCAGCCGATTTAAATAAAATACATTGACTTATATGTCAAGTTTGTGCTTCTATCATTTCAAACGGAGTGATTTTTTAGTTGTCAATTGATATGTATAATTTAATTTTATAATTTTTTTGAATTTAAGGAAATAGTTCAATTGGTTATACGGGAGAAATCAATATAAAGATAGAATGTGCAATTTTGTTATGTGATTTTGTATATGTGCTTGTGTGTATCGAAGCTAAAAATTTTGTACTTAATGTATGTCGTATAAAATATATGTATTTTTTTAATAAGTGGATGTATGCCAGGCTTATATATTAACATAAGATGTATAAAAAAAATTGATATGAAAAAAAATCCTTTTGAGGTAAATGAATTTTAGTATACATTTTTATGTATAAAATTTTTTGAATGTGTAAAATATGCATCGTAAGCAGAGATACTTAACTAAATATGAAGTTATTTTGTATAAAGAATGCTTAATTGTGCATGAAGATGTATTCATTTATACATTTTGGTATTTTCTTGTTTTCTTATGTAGTTTGTGTAATCATATGACTATATTAATGAATGTAATATGTATAATGATTGTGTTTTCAACTATTGGATGTATAATAGGTTTATAGTTTAAGTGTTAAATCTTTTGTCAATCGTATAAAAAGTATAATTTTGTCTTTATTTATACATTTTGATATTTATATATTTTCCTTATGTATAAACATGTGAATGATTCCCTTGTTTGTAAAAATTTGTATATGAACTATTTGCATGGTTAACTCACATTAAGAGAAAATAAAAGATCATTTGGAAATTAAACAAATTTCATGGTGTGACCAAAGCCTAAAATATTTTCCTTCTTTCATTGGCAAAAAGCTACACCATCCACAAAAAGGAGAAAATGAAACACTTAGCAAATATTAAGTTAATCTATGTGTACAAAAGATGAGTTCAGCAGAAACTGATGATAAACTAGATTCCAATTGTTTCACTGTCGCTGCCAGCAAACATCCTATTTGGCTTCGGCGGTGCCTCATTATCACTGATCGCGTCTTGTTGTATCTTCCTCATACCGTAGTCCCACAAAAGAGTTGCATATCGAGTGTGCATTTTTTCTGAATCAATGGTGGTTACTAGAATGCCATTCCCATCACTTAAAAATTCAGCAAATGCAGCCAAATATACTCCACATTCCCTGAAGAAGAGACCCCCAAAACGAAACAGGAAAGGCCGTATATATAATCATGTAATTGTATAAAAATGATAACTGGATAAGATTTTTAGGTAACTCACAAGCTATCTTCAGGCTGTAGGGGTAGGTTATTCACATGAACTATGTCAAATGGATCGTATTCAGAGTGCAGCTTATAACGTGGGTGCTCTTGTACGTCCAACCCCTTCTTTTCATAAAAGTCCTCAGTTGTCAAGTACATTGGTATAAGTTCTGCATACTTGTTAACCTCTTTAGCTACAAACCAATCGTGGACAAAGGATCTGGTGGAATCGTATACGTAAATGGTGCAGTCGGTGAAACATATGAATAAGAGAAACCAATGGAATTTATCCTTCGTATTCACTGGAATGAAGATGTTGTCAACTGTGTGCCATGCCGCTGCGGCTTGCAACATGAATCCATTTATGTATGCATGTACAGTCTGTTCTGAGTTAGCATTGCACGCACCATTTTTAGAATCAGCATACGAAGCCCAGATGCCATGTAACGGTGCTCTAAAATTACAGTCTACAGTGGTGAATCGATATGTATTGCTCATGGAATACTTTGACTTTTAACTGAGATAATACATGATCACATCTATATGCTAGAAAAAATGTATAAAAAGCAAATACATTAAATATAAGTATTATGCAATTTGAAATTACATTTTTTAGGTGTGGACTAAATATATATTCGATACATACTGAGTCATTGATCACTTGCCCCACACTTGCCCGTTTGTAAAACTGGTTTTTGTTTGATATTGTTGCTACACCAAAATCAAGCGGCACAGGCAAGGCAACCTTGTGTCCTGTAGTGATCTTATTTGTGTTTCCTACTGTATTGGTATTAAATGAAACAATTTTCAGATAACTGGTAGTATTTGAATAATAATATATAGACACGAACAATAATAAAAAAGACTTACTTGTTTTGATAGGCCAACTAACAACCAGTCCCATAGTTGCTTATACAGAGAAGCATCATATATGGCATATATTAAGCTGAATGGGTGCTTTTGATGAAAGATGTTGGGCCTATTTAATGAACTAGATGTATATAGAAAACTATGGTTGTATATTAGTCAATGTGTGTATAATGTTTGTGTGTGTATTTTTTTAACAAACACACAATATGCTTAAAACATTTTTAGATAACATGAATTTCACATTCCCTCGACTCTTGCGTTGGAGATATCCAATTTGTGGGGGATTGATTTTATGGGCCCATTTTTTAGTTAGTTTGGGAATCACTATATGTTGCTAGTTATGGACTATGTGTCAAAGTGGTTGGAATGGTAAAGGCATTGTATATGTTTTGAAAAGGAACATCCTCACCCATGTTGGAACCCTTAGAGCCATTATATCATATAGGGATTCACACTATTGTAATCAGATGTTTGGGTTGTTGTTGAGCAATTCTGGATTGAAACATTGTGTGAGGACTTTATATCATTCCTAAGAAAATGGGAAGGTCGAAGTATCGAGTAGGGAGATCAAGGCGATTCTTGCAAAAACAGTGAATGGAAATTTGAATTAATTGGGCTAGTAAACTTGACGATGCCTTGTGGGCTTACTATACATCATACAAAGTGAGCATCGAGCCTTGTAGGCTCTAAAGAGGTTGAACTTTGAATATGATGAGGCTTTAGAGTCCTGGGTCACTCAAATTCACTTTGAGATCTCAGCCTTGTACAAAGAAAAGATGAAGAGATGGCACAAACTGACGATTTAGAAAAGGGAATTAAATGAGGGAGACTTTGTAATGTTGTGTAACTCATGAATGACATTGTTTCTATATAAACTAAAGTCCAAATGGTCGGGGCCATTCAAGGTTACCAAAGTGCTCGCAAATGTTGTCATTGAAGTTGAGAACCAAAAGGAGGAGAGGTTCAAAGTAAATAGGTAGAGATTAAAAAAGTACTATGGCAAACCACCCAGTGTTAGGGTGGTTGATGTCATCATACAAATGAAGCTTGATTTGTAATGAATACCATCATGCAATAACGTTAAATAAGGCATTTCTTAAGAGGCAATCCAAGGTGTTAGTGAGTAAAATAATGTGTGTTACTTGTTATAGGTGTGTATAAATTGAAATTTCACAGAGGATACAAAGGGCAACGGTATAAGCAGTTCGATGGATCGCTTTTCACTGCCTCTTAGGTCATCTGATGATCCTTGAGTTTCTGTTAATTTTTGTGGTCAAAAGTTCAAATTGGCGAATCGCCAAAATGAAACGATGACCTTCATTTTTCCCACCTTTTGGGTCAACTGATGCCCTTAGTGGTGCTGGCAATTTAGGTAGTCTATGTTGAAACTCGACGCATCGTCGAGCTGAAATGGAGGCCCTAATATTGACCACCCTTTGGGTCAGCTGATGGCCATCAGGTGCTGTAAATTTTAGCTGTCAATGTTGCAAATCGATGAATCACTGAGTTGGTTTTGCGGTGCACAGTTTCTCCACCCTTTGGTATAGTTTGATGAGCTTCAAATGATATAAGAAAAAGAAGTCTTGAACACATTTGGAAGATCGCCAATGTGTTCAGTAGTGTCACTCAGTATCACAGAAGTTGCACCACCTCACCGACATATTTCTCTAAATACACTCTTACTTTCCTCTTTCATCTCCTCAACTACTTTACTTCTTAAACACTCTTCACACTTCTAGAAAGTTACTTTTTGTATTTTCCTTGTGATTGAGTTCAACAACACTAATAAGATCCGTTTCCTTATCCTCATTGTCTCTATATGATTCCTCTGGTATGTATTTGTGCCCTTCACTTTGTTTCGTGCTGTTGTGGGACTTGGTATTGCCTGTTTCTATGTGTAGTAGCTTGTGATCTTTGGGGATCCTTGCTAAATCACTGAAAAATGTTGGTAAAGGTGATTGGAGTAAAATATATGAGGCCCTAGGAGTTGCTTGAGTTTGAGGATTGGGGCTTTTCGATTTTACCGCCTTTGTTAAAATTGTCTAAGAATGTGTGATAAAATATGAGCTATGAATGCTTAATGTAGTGCTTGATCATTGCGTGAAAATATATTGTCCCTAAATGTGCTCAAGTGTCAGTTGTATGTCATGATGAGTAGGCTTATGAACTTCATTTCTTGAGAAATTGATATGAAAGCAAGTCTATGGGTTTGTTTGCTTTGTGTGATAAGGGTGAAGTCTGAGTAACTCGTGAGTTTGGTCAGATGACTTGAACTTGTCCGATGATAGAATGGTGACGTCTTTCTTAAGGGTAAAGTCATTATTGAAAATAAAAACAAAACTTTTGCAAGTTTAAAACAAGCTTATACATGAAGATGACACTAGAGCTATATTAAAGTTAACAAATCAACTTTGTATGCCATTTTAAGTGATTTCCTAGAGAATTAATCTAAGTGACTTTTTTTAAAAGAAAAATAGGTAAACAATTTATCTCTATAGGCATGTTTTCTACCACACACTCACATAAAAAATAGAAAATTAAAATAAAAAACACTAGCACATAAATTTCCCCTCCCCCTTTAAACTAGATCCCCAATTTCACTATTATTTTTGTTTACAAGATTTGTAAAAACATTAAAACACAACATAATGAAAAGAAAATTTAATGTCTTCTCTGAATCCATCCCCGTCCGGCGACTCTTCTCTTTCTATGTGCGAGAAACTAAAATAACCTGCAATCACTGAAAAAAAGAACTAGTCGTACCAATAAATAAATAAATAAGGTTCGAAAATATACATGCGCACCAACTGGTCTTTTAATTGATTGGTCCGTCATAAGCAACCTCATCAATTTTGGAGAAAACGTATCCAAGCCCAATTGCTCAAAAATGGACAAAGGCATAAGATTAATGCTAGCTTGGCTTTGAAAAATTTACAAACCCCAATAGTACATGGGATAGTAAAAGCACTTGGGTCTTCTCTCTTTTCCACCAAGTTGTTTGTTACCATCGCAGTACAATGACATGATATTTTGATTGTCTCAAATTCAAGAGTCCTTTTCTTGGTCACGAGCTCTTTCATAAATATTGCATAGCTAGGCATGTTCACGAGAGCTTCAACCAATGGCACATTAATTGAGAGAGAGTTAAACATTGAAAGAAACTTTTGAACTTTTGTGTCATCACGCTTCTTCTTCAGCCTTTCGAGAAAAGGAGGATCATTCTTGGAAATATTTTTGGGGCACACCTTTTTAGCTTTACTCGAATTACCCCTTACTTAGACATTGTAATCACTCTCGGGTTTTCCAAGAGAGTTACTTTCTTCATTCACCATCGTGCCACCTTCTTTTGTTTGTTCATTGTTCCCCCCCCAAATAAAGGAGTCTTGGCAGCTAAGTTTGGCTCAATAACCTTGCCACTTTGCATTTTGTAATGGCCATGCACAGTTCATTATCAATTTTTTGTTGGTGGTTTAAATAAGCTACGATTGTGCCTAATTGAGTTTCCAAGTGATTTATAGAAGCCGAATGGGACATCAGTGTTCTGACTCAATTGGGAAAAGTCCGACTTCAACTCTTTTGGTGCTTTATTTGAAGCCTCAACCTTATTTAGGATTCTCATAAGCATATCATCAGTACAAAAGCTTTTCGGATTCACAATAGGCTCTTTAGGATTCATCCTATCATGAAGGGGGATGTATCTATTTCTTTCACCTTCTCTTTCTATCCACCCTCCATTTCGGTCGCTCCACTCTCTTTCTCACTAACCACCATCGTTGTTCCAACCTCGATTTCGTGGGGGGATTTGGAAAGGCTGATCAAGAACCCATTACTTGGTTTCCCATGGAGTGTAACTCCTTATTGTAAGCAGAATCATAAGGAACACCATCAAAAGAAGCACCACTAGCACAACCAACAACATCTACCCTCTAACAACCACCACCCATTACGTGCTTCGTCAATAGATCTAGTTAAGTCATCATCTTAGCCATGTTCTCATCTCTTTCTTGATCCCTTCCAATTATTCTTTGGATGGTCCTCTAGGCATAGAGGAAAGAAGGTCGTCACAGGTAAACCATACTCGATTAATCTTTGTCATGTCATCGAGCAACATCGAGGCTGAAGTAAAAAATTATTTCATTATGCCGCCTCTCACCAATTGATCAGCAATTTCTCTATTCACTGCATCAAGGTTGACATAAAATTATTGAAGAGGATTGTCCAGCACACCATGATTCGAATATTGAAGCAAAAGCTTTTGGAACCTCAACCAAATTTCATGCAATAGTAATTCTTTTGAATTTTTTAGTGCTCCTCCTAAGCCTCACCATTTTTGAAGAAGGAAAGAATCTTTCAAAAAATTCCTCAAGTAAGTCCTCCCATAAGGTGATAGAATCTTGTGGTAGCTCTGCCAACCATCTCACAACTTCTCCGAATAAAGAAATGGAAATAATCTGAATCAGATAGATTTCTGAGTCACTCCCTTGAAGATAAATGGAGAACATACATCCACAAAATTGTAGGTATGCTTATGTGGATTCTCATGTGCTAGGCTACACAATAATACCTTCAATTGGAGCAATAAGAGCATAGTTCTTGTAACATGGAATATCGCATTTCCCAAAAGTGGGGGCAATTAAAAGCACCCGTGCTACAAATTTGGTCCCAGTTGACATCATTTATGTTCTCAATATCATTGCCATTTGTACTTCCCTCGGTACTCATAGTTTCACCTATAAAGAAAACCAAAATAACAAAAAAGAAAAGAAAATAAGTAAGAAAGTTCAAACTACAAAAGATTAGTTCAATCAAACATGCCTAACAAGGATACAACACCGTTCCCTAACAACGGAGACATTTTGATGTCCACCTTAACATACCTCAAAAATATTAAGAAGGTATTACGGTCATTATCGCATATTTACCCAACAAAGGAGTCGTGTCGAATCCATATGGAACAGTTGTTCAAGTCTAGAAGTATTTATTTAAACCAAAGGATTATATCTTTTCTAAAAATGGTTTTAAATAATAATTAAAGTAGCTATGATTTGTCGCGATTCCTTTGTATACCAACGGAAGAGAAGATGCCAGTGGTGTGTTAACATAGGAGAAGAATTAAACAGATGGGCCTCTGTAAAGACCCAGATATTTTCTCTCACCGACATTACCTTGAGGTCCTGAAATTTAACCTAGGAAAAACTGCCAGACATCACTCCACGGAGGAGCCTACACGGCCCGTGTGAAGCCACACGGTCTGTATGGCCTCCCGTGGAGTGACACTTGATCAGTTCCCCATTGGGGAAAATTTGAGACATGGGAAATTGTGAAGTGAAGGTACATGGACCTTCACATGATTCGTGTGAGGCAACATGGTCCGTGTGGCCTTCCGTGTGGAAAATATTCTAAGTATAAAATAACCGTCTCGCAACTTTGCCATGCAAAATTTATCCCAAGTGTCTTCACATGGACAGTGGCACGGTCCGTATTATGTCAGATGGTTCGTGAATACATTCGTGTGGCACCACTTAGTTTTGTAGGAATTTCCTTCTACAAACTCTAAGCCATGGGACACGACACTGTTCACGGTCCGTGTGACTATACATGGACCAATAACCGGACCATGTGACCCAAACGGATCAAATTCAGGTATGTTTTATTAATGACATTTATGATATTACGCTTTGTTTAGAATGTGGATTATGACTTTTTACCTGTCCTAAACCCTTAATTCACCTGAAACCCCCTCCCCTCTTCACTCCTTCACCTAGATCACTCTACCCTTCCTAAGATTAATTTCCTATTCCTCCCCACTTCTCTTGCAAAGATCAAAACTAGGGTCTCTATTGGAGTTAATTCAAGTCTGGTTTCTACTCCTCAAATCAGGTGTGTGGGATTGATTCTTGGTCCCTTTCAGCCAAGAAGATCCAAAATTCCTTTCACTTGATTTTATGAATTTTAGTCACTTTGAATGTGAGGTTTCTTTGAATGTGAGATTTCCATATTGAGTTTTTACTAAATATAATCAGTGCATGGGTTGCATCTTACCTTTGATTTAAGTTCATTTTTTATTACTATTATGATGATTTACAATAAAATTATGAACATGCATGTTCCCTTAAATTTATTTATGCATGGATGACTAATACTATGATTTAGATGTTGATTTAAATAATGGATTTGTTCAATTTCACATTACAATGTTGATTTTAACTTGAATCTATGTTACACAAGTTATCCTCACATCATGCATTGCATCACATTCATGAGCATTGATATATGGGAATTATGAAGTAGGTTAAGCCCAATTATGTTTTTGAAATGATTATGATATGATTTTAATAAGGCATTGGTTATGACAAGAAGGTGATCACGGGTATGTATATGATTATGGCTCTTTGAGCATCTTGGGTGCTTGCACCACCTTATATATGTGGATGAGCTATTCCTTGCATGAGCATTATGATTATGATCTTGTGATTTGACATTTGAGCCTAGATGTGCATTGAACGTTTTGAAATGGATACTTGACTCTCTTGAAAACACATATGTACATATATACAAGTATTCATGTGGGATGTTTGACTTAGCACCGATGGATTGAGGGCCCTCTCCCTCTCCTTGAACTATGTGCCAACATAGGAATGATTGCCATTACCAAAATAATCGGGTCGTGAGGAATGTTTATTTGTCTATTATGATTTTTTTTCTTGATATGACCTTCTTGTAAAATCCTTCCGAAATGGTGGTTCCCGTAAGAAAGGTGACCATCCATCGAAATGGTGATTTCCATAAGGTGTGATGTAGATTACCTTTGGCAAGTAATCTTCCCCCTACTGGTGGGAGGTCCCAATTGATCTAATTCATGTAATACCTCACATGGATTTGGTTTGTCGGTTATAGTTCATCCCCGCTATATAGGAGCATTATCGCATTGCATGCATAATAAATTTCATGGCATCTTGTATACTACTTTTCTTTGGATATGTATATATATGATTCTTTCTATATTATGTGCCCTTGTCATCTAACATTGAAATGCAGGTTAGGTAAGTCATATGCATTGCATGCCCGCATAATTAGTACATTCAAACGTACTAATGCATACTCGATGCCTACATAATTTTACCATGTAGGGGCCGAGCACTTTGAGTACCAACCATTTGAAGACTAGTTCACTCAAGGAATCCTTGTGGTAAGTCCTGTCTTTCGAGGGCAAGCTAGCTATCTTCCTTTATTTCTTATTTTTGGATGTTTCTTTTTTTCTTATTTGAGGGTGAGCCCGGGATTTGTCCTGGCCCCCGACCCTTTGACTAGAGGCACTGTTGGGCATTGTGTACTTTGACTATTGTATTTGTTACCGTGTTCTCTATATGACTCTCAAGTTATGTTGTGATTGCTATCATGTGCTTGAGTGCTAATCTTAAACTGATGATGTGGTTATGGTTACCTGAGGCTTGTTTGGGGGCTCTTGGTCCCCAATCGCCATGTCACGTCTAGGACCCCACCCTGGGTCATGAAAAAAGATGGTATCAGAATCCTAGGTTTATAATGGTCCTCGGAGTCCAACTGTCACGTTGATTAGAGTCCTATTTATGGGTGTGTACCTATGAGTGGGAGGCTACGGAGACATTTTAGGAATTACCTCACTTGTTCATGTCTTGTGTCGTGCTATGATCGGTATGTGTAACTCCTCTACTTAATGGTGTCATTGATCTATTTCAGCAAATGCCTCGACGAAGACCCCCTCTACCTAGACCGGCTCCGGCTGACGAAGATCAGGTTCCTCACAAGCCTATGGAGGAGCCTATCTCTAACGGTGAATTCCGCACCGCTTTCCCCATGCTTACTCAGGTGGTGACTACGCAGGCAAGGCAAGCTAACTTGCCACGGTATCCTATACCTGCTTCTAGGATAAGGGATTTCAGGCGGATGAGTCCTCCCGAGTTCTACGGTCAAGGGCTAACGAGGATGCTCAGGAGTTCATTGATGAGCTCTCAAAGATACTGAATATTATGGGCGTCTCTTCTGAGGAAAAAGTTGGATTGGCTGCTTACCAGCTGAAGGATGTAGCTCAAGTGTGGTACACTCAGTGGGCTTTGGAAAGGGTCTGTGGTGGTGATGTCAACTAGGAGGAGTTCAAATTTGCCTTCCTTGATCGTTTCTTTCCGCTTAAGCTGAGGGAGGCTAGAATGACTGACTTTATCAACCTCAAGCAGGGGAGTATAAGTGTAAGGGATTATGCCCTCAAGTTCACCAGGCTTTCCAAATATGCTCCGTCCCTAGTGATCGATCCCCATGCAAGGATGCACAAGTTTATTTCGGGTGTATCTGATTTGCTTGTGAAGGAATGTCGTACTGCTGTGCTGATTCGGGACATGGATATTGCCAGGCTCATGGTGTATGCTAAGCAGATCGAAGGGGAGAAACTCAAACAGAAAAGAGCACACGATCCCAAGAGAGCCCATTTTGACGGTCGATTCTCCGGTGTCCAAAATGCTGGTTTTAGTCATTTTCAGCAGGGGCAAGGTTTGGGAACTCGGGTAGCCAATGCTTGGGCACCTCCCTTCAGGGCATCGGTGGGTGGTGGTCAAGGGTATCCTATGTGTGATAAGTGTGGGAAACCTCATACAGGTGCCTGTCAGAGGGATTTGGGACTTTGTTTTGGATGCGGGAGTAAGGATCATAAGGTTGTGGATCGACCGAGGAATGCACGCAGAGGCCAAGGTCAGGTAGCCCAAGGCATGCAAGGTCAACAAAGGGATCCCAAGGTGTTGCCCAAAGGAACAATAGCTTCTATGCACTCCATGCCCGCTAGGATGTCAAGGAAGCTCCAGACGTCGTGATTGGTATGTTAAAAGTCTTTGATTTTGATGTTTATGCTTCGCTTGACCTGGGTGCAAATTTGTCTTTTGTGTCTCCGCTGTTGGCTGTTAAGTTCCATTTGAGTCTCAGATTTTAAAGGATCCCATTTTGGTCTACACCCCCGTGGGTGAATCTGTTGTTGCTCATTGAGTCTATCAAGGTTTCCCTGTTGCTATGTTGCATAAAATGTTTCCATGTGATCTTGTGGAACTTGAGATGTTTGATTGTGATGTGATCCTTTGAATGGATTGGCTACATGCATCATATGCTTCTATAGATTGTAGAACCCGGAAGGTCCAATTCCAACCTCCCGGTGAGCTCGTTCTTGAATGGAAGAGTGCAGATTCCTCTATTAAAGGTCGGTTTATTTCCTACCTCAAGGCGTGAAGAATGAATTCCAAGGGGTTCATTTATCATATTGTGAGGGTCAAGTATCTAGAGTCTGAAGTGCCCACTCTTGAGTCAGTCCTGTGGTGAACGAGTTTTCGGATGTGTTTCCCGAAGACTTACCAGGCATTCCTCTGGAGAGAGAGGTAGACTTCGGCGTACACCTTCTTCCAGATACTCAACCTATTTCTGTTCCTCCCTATCATATGGCACCAGCAGAACTAAAAGAATTAAAAGAGTAGTTAAAGGATATACTAGAGATGGGTTTCATTCGGCCTAGTATATCACCGTGGGGTGCTCCCGTATTGTTTGTAAGGAAGAAGGACGAGTCTCTCCAGATGTGTATAGACTACCGGCAGCTGAATAAGGTGACTGTCAAGAATAAGTACCCACTGCCCAGGATTGATGACTTGTTTGACCAGCTTCAAGGTGCTACTCATTTCTCAAAGATTAATCTCCGTTCTGAGTATCATCAGTTGAAGGTTAGGGAGTGTGATATTCCCAAAACAACGTTTTAGACGAGGTATGGGCATTCCAAATTTGTGGTAATGTTGTTTGGCCTAACCAATGCTCCAGCCGTATTTATGGATATGATGAACCGAGTGTTTAAGCTATTCCTAGATAGTTTTGTGGTGGTCTTCATCGATGATATCCTCATTTACTCCCGAAGTGGGCAGGAGCACGGGAACCACTTGAGGATGGTTCTCCAAACTCTAAGGGAAAAGAAATTATATTCCAAGTTTAGCAAGTGTGAATTCTGGTTGAGTGAAGTGGCCTTCCTTGGTCACGTGGTGTCCGGTGATGGTATCAAAGTGGACCCGAAGAAAATCGAGGCTGTGAAGAATTGGCCTAGACCATTGACTCCTTTGAATATTTGCAGTTTCCTCGGGTTAGTTGGGTATTATCGAAGGTTTGTGGAAGGGTTCTAATCTATTGCATCTCTATTGACCAAGTTGACCCAAAAGCAGGCTAAGTTTGTATGGCCGGGTGAATGCGAGACTTTGAAGGATCGACTTACATCAGCCTCTATCTTGACCTTACCAAATGGTATAGAGGGATTTGTGGTGTATTGTGATGCCTCGTGGATCGGATTGGGTTGTGTGCTTATGCAGAATGGTAAGGTGATTGTGTATATATCCAGGCAGTTGAAGGTGCATGAACATAACTACCCCACGCATGCCCTTGAACAAGCAGCGGTGGTTTTTGCTTTAAAATTTTGTAGATATTATTTTTACGGGGTTCATGTTGTTGTTTTCACCGATCACAAGAGTTTGCAATATGTTTTCACCCAGAGGAATCTTAACTTGAGACAAGGGAGGTGGTTAGAGCTCCTGAAAGATTATGACATGAGCGTTCTATATCACCCGGGTTGTGGTCGACGCTCTCAGTTGGTTATCTATGGGGAGTGTGGCGCATGAGAGGCAGGAGAAGAAGGAATTGGAATGAGATGTCCACCAGTTGGTTAGGTTGGGTGTCAAGTTGGCTGATTCCAGAGAGGGTGGTGTTCGGGTTCAGAATGGGGCAAAATCTTCCGTGGTGAATGAGGTAAAAGCTAAGAAAGATCTAGACCCATCATTGCTTGAGTTGAAGAAGTTGGTTGCTGCAATGGAGATTGAGGTGTTCTCCCAAGGAGGAGATGGTTTACTCCGATACCAAGACCGGTTTTGTGTTCCTGATGTGGATGACCTTAGAAGAGTGATTATGAGTGAGGCTCACAGCTCTCATTACTCTATTCACCCGTGGTCTACCAAGATGTACTGGGATCAGAAGGAGGTGTATTGGTGGCGTGGTATGAAGAAGGATATTAATGAGTTCATGTCTTAATGCTCGAGTTGTCAACAGGTGAAGGTGGAACACCAAAGGCCTGGCGGTTTGGCATAGGACATAGAGTTTCCCACCTAGTAATGGAGGATGTGAACATGGACTTTGTGGTTGGATTGCCTCGGACCCAAAGGCAATTCGACTCTATCTGGGTTGTTGTGGATTGGATGACGAAGTCGGCTTATTTTCTACCGATTAAGACTACTTTCAGTGCCGAGGACTACGCGAGGTTGTACATCCAGGAGATGGTAAGGTTACATGGTGTACCTAAGTCCCTTATATTGGATAGGGGTACCCAATTCACTTCCCAATTTTGGAGGTCTTTTCAAAAGGGGCGTGGGATTAAGATTAAATTGAGCACCGCTTTCCACCCTCAGACCGATGGCCAAGCGAAAAGAACTATTCAAACCTTGGAGGATATGTTGAGGGCTTATGTGTTGGAGTTTAAGGGAAATTGGGATGACCATCTTCTACTCATTGAGTTTGCTTATAACAATAGCTTCCATGCTAGCAATGGTATGGCGCCATTTGAAGCTTTGTATGGGAGAAGGTGTAGATCACCGATGGGGTGGTTTGAGTTGAGAGAGATGGCCTTAGTTAGCCCAGATTTGGTGATGGAGGCCATGAGAAAAGTGAAGGTGATTAGGGAAAGATTGAAAGCAGCCTAAAGTCGTCAAAAGTCTTATTCAGATGTTAGGAGGGACCTTGAATTTCACGTCGGTGATTGGGTGTATGTGAAAGTTTCTCCTATGAAGGGTGTGATGCATTTTGGTAAGAAGGGAAAACTAAGTCCCTGGTATGTTGGCCCATACGAGGTTATTGAGCGGATTGGAGGTGTGGCTTACAAGTTGGATCTACCTCCGGATTTAAGTTCCATTCATCCAGTCTTCCATATGCCTATGTTGAGAAAGCTAGTTGGGGATCCTAGCACCATTGTGCCTTTGGAGGGTATGGAGATGGAGGAAAACTTGTCTTATGAGGAAGTGCTGGCGGCAATCTTGGCTAGGCAAGTAAAGCGGCTTCGTAACAAGGAGGTGGCGTCAGTGAAGGTATGTTGGAGAAATCAACAAGTGGAGACCGCTACTTGGGAGGTGGAGCTGGACATGGTGAAATGATACCCTCATCTTTTTCGATCTACTCAAGCCTAAGGTACTAGGATTCTTCCTTGTCTAATGAAGCCATTTTTTGCCCTCTTGAGTCTAATGACATGACATGCATGCATGTGCACCAAAATAGATATTTTTTTATATAATTGTTTTGGATCGATTTGGATATAATTTTGAAATGAATTTAGTAGTCATTAACGATGATTTTGCATAACGCTTTTGGTACGATTTTCATCCTTGGTAGAGGACTGTGCATTTTACCTTGTATGGCGTGTTTCTTGCTCAAGTTCTAACCTTCCAAGCCTTGATCTTGCACATTCAGGGACGAATATTCCGAAGAGGGAGATGATGTAAAGACCAAGATTTTTTCTCTCATCGGCATTACCTTGAGGTCATGAAATGTTCCCCAGGAAAAACTGCTAGGCATCACTCCACGGAGGAGCCTACACGGCCCGTGTGAAGCAACATGGTCCGTATGGCCTCCCGTGGAGTGACACTTGATCAGTTCCCTGTTTGGGCAAATTTGGGACATGGGAAATTGCCAAGTGACGGTACACAGACCTTCACACGGTCCGTGTGACGCAACATGGTCTATGTAGCCGTCCATGTGGCTTACTGTGTGCAAAATATTCTAAGTATAAAATCATTGTCTCGTAACTTTGCCGTGCAAAATTTATCCCAAGTGTCTTCACACGGACAGTGGCACGGTTCGTGTCATGTTAGATGGTTCGTGAATCCATCCGTGTGGCACCACTCGGTTCTGTAGGAATTTCCTTCTGCAAACTCTAAGTCATGGGCCACGACACTATTCACGGTCGGTGTGACTATACATGGACCATATACCGGACCGTGTCCCCCAGACGGATCAAATTCAGGTCTGTTTTATTAATGGTATTTATGATATTACGATTTGTTTAGAACATGGATTACGACGTTTTACCTGTCCTAAACCCTTAATTCACCTGAAAACTCCCTCCCCTCTTCACTTCTTCACCTAGATCACTTTACTCTTCCTAAGATCACTTTCCAATTCCTCCCCACTTCTCTTGCAAGGATCAAAACTAGGGTCTCTATTGGAGTCAATTCAAGTCTGGTTTCTACTCCTCAAATCAGGTATGTGGGATTTATTCTTGGTCGCTTTCAACCAAGAAGACCCATAATTCCTTTCACTTGATTTTATGAATTTTAGTCACTTTGAGTGTGAGATTTCCTTATTGGGTTTTTTACTAAATATAATCAGTGCATGGGATGCATCTTACCTTTGATTTAAGTTCATTTTCGATTACTATTATGATGATTTACATTGAGTTGTGAAATTATGAATATGTATGTCCCCTTAAATTTATTTATGCATGGGTGACTATTACTATGATCTAGATGTTGATTTAAATTATGGATTTGTTCAATTTCACATTACAATGTTGATTTTACCTTGAATCTATGTTACCCATTTTATCCTCACATCATGAATTGCATCACATTCATGCGCATTGATATATGAGAATTATGAAGTGGGTTAAGCCCAATTATGTTTTTGAAATGATTATGATATGATTTTGATAAGGCATTGGTTATGACAAGAAGATAATCACCAGTATGTCTATGATTATGGCTCTTTGAGCATCTTGGGTGCTTGCACTACCTTGTATATGTAGATGAGCTATTCTTTGCATGAGCCTTATGATTATGATCTTGTGATTTGACATTTGAGCCTGGATGTGCATTGAACGTTTTGAAAAGGATACTTGACTCTCTTGAAAGCACGTATGTACATATATACAAGTATTCATGTGGGATGTTTGACTTAGCACCGATGGATTGGGGGCCCTCTCCATATCCTTGATCTATGTGCCAACATAGGAACGATTGCCATTACCGAAATGACCAAGTCGTAAGGAATGGTTATTCGTCTATTATGATTTTGTCTTGATATGACCTTCTTGTAAAATCCTTCCAAAATGGTGATTCACGTAAGGAAGGTGGCCATCCATCGAAATGGTGATTTTTGTAAGGTGTGATGTAGATTACCTTTGGCAAGTAATCTTCTCCCTACCAGTGGGAGGTCCCAATCGGTCTTAATTCATGTAATAGCTCGCATGGATTTGGTTTGTTGGTTATAGTCCATCCCCGCTATATAAGAGCATTATCGCATTGCATGCATCATAAATTTCATGGCATCTTGTATACTGCTTTTCCTTGGATATATATATGATTCTTTCTATATTATGAGCCCTTGTCATCTAACATTGAAATGCAGGTTAGGTAAGTCATATGTATTGCATGCCCGCATACTTAGTACATTCAAACGACTAACGCATACTCTATGCCTACATAATATTTTACCGTGTAGGGACCGAGCACTTTGAGTACCAACCATTTTAAGACTAGTTTACTCTCGGAATCCTTGTGGTGAGTCCTGTCTTTCGGGCGCAAGCCGGCTATCTTCCTTTATTTGTTATTTTCGAATATTTCCTTTTTTCTTATTTGAGGGTGAGCTCGGGATTTGTCCGGGCCCTAGACCCTTTCATTAGAGGCACTGTTTGGCACTGTGTACTTTGACTATTGTATTTGTTACCGTGTTCTCTGTATGACCCTCGAGTTATTTTGTGATTGCTATCATGTGCTTGAGTGCTAATCTTGAACTGATGATGTGGTTATGGTCCTTTGAGGCTTGTTTGAGGGCTCTTGGGTCCCCAATCGTCGTGTCACATCTAGGCCCTCACCCCGAGTCGTGACAGCCGCACTACTAGAATAAATGTGTTAATCGCAATGTGAGTAGACTAGAATGCTTTTAACCACTAATTTTGATCGACAATAGTGGTGTATCACATGAACTTATTACAGCTTTATATGCAAAATTGCACTAGAAAATGCTTGGCCTAAGAAATTTATGAACAAATCTTTTACTACCTTAGCTATTGAACCCAAATTTGGCATTCAACCAAAACCCAGAAGGTTTTATGTTATCACACTCATTTCCTACTTTAGTCATTCATAATTAATGCAACAATTGAAGATCTAAACATAGCCAAGAGTTTACAACCTCATGATTTCAGTTAAATATAGCATTGACTATGAACTCATTTCCAATTAACAATAAAACATTCAAAATAAATAAGACTCAATTATAAATCAAGTAACCATGTCAAGTACACACCCTTAACATTAAAGGTTTTAGCTAGACATAACTAAAACATAGAATTCAATACCAATGTCAGCTTTCATAACAGTGGGTAAAGAGAAATTAAAAAAATTAGAAAGAATCTCTTCTTTTCTTGCTCCTATTCCTCTTGCCCAAGCTTCAAATTCCAAAAACCCTCTTCTAAAGGATTTGTACTTCTCTATCAGTGTACAATCTATGAAATGGTCTCAAATATGATCTAAAGTGTTGTACCACTTAGTCCTCTAAAATTATCGTTTATATCTTATACAAAATTTGCTCAGGTTCTACAAGTTTTCATCATTTCGCAGTCAAGTCGTCCATCTCTGAGCACTTCTGTGATACATTGAATGTGCACATGATCGCCTTTTAATGCATCAGTTGAAGGCCCTACCTTTACAACATTGGCCGATGCTATTGCACGTCGTTAATCATGTTCGATGATCTGCCAAACCTTCATCAGCATTGCCTTTTAGCTCCACATTTGAGGGGTTGGACTTTGCAACATTAGACGGTCAATGTCGCCCTTTAGCGATCCGCCGAACCTGTCAATGACATTGATTATGATCGCGTTTTAGGCACTTTAGCTCTTTTGTCCTATGTTGTTGAGTATTGTCCTTCCATGCTCTTTCATCTTGAATAATTACATTACACACACAGATTAGTAAGCATACAAGGCATAATAGTACATTGAGGACAATATTTTCTTGCTCTCTAAGCTCTATATGAGTCCAAAACATAGGCTCATCAAAGTTCTTTGTTATTCATGACCGTAGTTCATCATACACTAGGGTAATTATGTGGGTTTCAATCTCAAATTAAATTTAAAATGTTTAATTTTAATAAAACCATACATTATTACAATGAATATCATCAATTCAAATTATAATGAAAGAATAGATCATGAAATTTATGAACCCTAGGTATTTTGAAGAGAAATTTTTATAAATCATGAAAAAATATGAAACTAAAAATAATTCATGCTTATTTAAGTCAATCAATATCAATTGAAACTTTTTCATGCAATTGAGAGAGAATTGAACAAACTCATAATAGGAATTACGAACCCTAGATATCATTGTAGGAAATTTTAATGAAAAATTATCAATTCCATGTAAATATCAATTCATGTTGAAATAGATCAATAATCATTATATAAATCATAATTTATGTAATTGAGTAAAATTCAGGAAGACCCACAAAAATACAATATGAATTTCATTTAAATACTGAAGGATTCTTTGAGTTTCATGGGTACAAAGGACCCATGGATGAATGCCCACATACCTTAGTGTAGAATCTTGAAGAAATCTAGAAATTTGAGAACTTGAAAATGTTCCTTGTCTATCTTCAATGAAGAATTAAGCACTTTTATAGAGAGGGATATTTTGCAGTAGAAGAATTATAAGAGAATGAGAGAAATTCGAGATTCTTTTGGGCAGTAAAAAGCTTAGAAAAATAGTCCAAAATGATGTGGTATAGTGATGGGTAGGTAGAGAAAAAACCACAATGCCTTTATTTAGAAACTAATATGAATGAAAATATGTTTCAAGATTCGTGTTGCGGACCTACTCTGTCTTTGTTCATTTTTGACTGAAATTTCCCAAGATGAATTTTTGAACTAACTTGAACCATATTTGCGATGCACACATGGCACATACTCTTCTGTTTAAGAAATTTTTTCAAATCATTTTTGAAAAATTCTTCACCAAAAATTCCATCCATGTAATTTTTCCAAAGTTTTTCCTTTTTCATTCTTAGTCCAACTCTCCATCTTATGGGATATTACGTTATTATACTTGCTTTTATATGATTCTCTTTATGATTTCCTTGTGCAATGGTCATTCTAATGTTTACTTATATTTTCTGACTACTTCTCTTATCATGATATTTACTTGGTCATTGTATAATATGAACTATCATTCCTTGCATTGCCTACATACTTAGTACATTCAAACTTACTAATGCATCCTCTTTGGCTACACTATTTTATAATGTAGGGGAGGACTCTCATTTTACTTCTCACTCATGTGGCTAGCTTTGATCTACATTTCAATATTTGTGGTAGGTCTTCATACGTTTAGGGCAAGCCAAGTCTATCTTCCTTTTCTTGTCATTCTTATCATATGATGATACTTTGAGACTATTTCATCTTATTTCATTTGATGAAGGTGATATAGAAACATGCCCTTAGCCCCATATATGTTTCTAATAGAGGGATGTTGGATGTATGGAGTGCATATCGTCTTATTTCTTTTCTTTCTATATTGTGCTTCTTAGTTCCATATGAGTTTTTTGCATTATTATTTTCTTATTTATTTACTTATGTATACTTGATATGCTAAGATGCTTGGTTGGGAGTTTTTCAGGAAATCTAATTGTCGTATCATACCTAAGGCCTAACTTGGGTTGTGATATAAACTATACAGAATGATTTAGAGTACAAAAGAAGGGTTATATTCCCTAATGTCTTAAATCTCCCTATTACAAATATGATGTACTTATTGCTAATAAGGACTCTACTAGACAAGACTTAATAAACATCTTAGGATACTTGAACTATGTGCAATTATATCATGTTTGTTATATCCCAATTCTACACCCTAGGTACGATCGGCACTCAAAAGTCATTTCTGATTGTCAAGCGAAGCCTTCACTTAGCTGATTACTGTATGAAAGACTACCTTAAATATAAACCTAATTAAACAATGAGCATATAATAAAACATCTTAAGGGAAATATTTGTGCTATAGTCTAAAACGTATTCAAATGATTATAATCAATTAAAAGTTTTAACATCTCAAAATAGAAGAAATCGGTCTAACTCAACTCTGTCTATGAAGCCTCTAATATCATAAAAACAAATGGCAAGACAAATCCTAGGGCTGCCTAAAAATAAAAACTACTAAAGTTGAAAGAAAATAAATGAATGAAATTCTTCGAAAGCAAGACGGTCTTACCAAAAATCGAAAAAGTGGTCTCAATGGAGTACATGTTGATGATCTTTAGTACCTATATTTGTATCATAAAAGAATGCAGTGTTGAATGAAATTAGTACATGAAATATGTGATATGTAGAATGGCTAAAAAAAGTACTTAATTGAACTATTTACTCATGTTGAAAGAATTACTGAAAATAACTAGAATAATAATAAAGAATGCATGTATATTAAATAAACAAAACTTTTCACCTCGGGAGTTTCTCTAACCGAGTACATTAATATAAGCCTCATGGTAATACAACATGCTACTCACATTGCGAGGACCATCCCAATACACTGCTACAGTAAGGGACACATAGATCCATCTAAAAGTCCTCAGAGAAGCTAAGTGAGGAGTTTTTCTAATCAACAGAACGATCCTATCTAGATTGATAACACGGGTTATGGGATTGATGTTATCTTAGCTCGTACACAAATAAATCCTAAATACTACTTTCAAAAAATGCAATAACTCTCATGCTATTCTCATGTTCAGTAACTACTCAAATTACTCCTTTAAGGCATAGTTGAGCTCTTCTTATGTTTACTAAAAACACTTTCTTAAACTTATTGTACTTTCTAAAAAATGTAATGACCTAGTTGGTCATTTTTTTTTATTTGTGAAAATTACTGTTTTATCCTTTTGTAAGTTTCTTTGGGACTATTTTGAAATATCTATATTTTTGGAACTGAAATCTTGAATTTTAAAAAGTGAAAATTTGATTTTTGGCATTTTTGGAAGCTTTAAGTTGTCGAAAAAGTGAGTTTTGATACCATTTTGAGTTAAGAGTGTTAGATCAGAAATCCATCAATTCTATTAGCTCTGAAATGTCAAATCTTGTCTTGGAGAAGTTATAGAACTGAATTTGGAGTTAGAATGAGGTTTTTAGGCCCAAAGTTTTTTTAGTCGTATTTTGAGCCAAAGTTTGACTTTGGTCAACATTCGGAGTTCGGAAGCTCAGACAGAAATTCTGACAATTCTAATAGTCCTGGATGGTGAAACTAACCCTAGAAATAGTCTCGTCATAATTTTTGGAGTTGCCAAGGGAAATTTTGGTATTTGGAGTTTTAAACTACTTTATTTGACTTGTACTGGTAAATGTATTGTGGAGACCTAAGAATCGAATTTTAATTACTTTATTGAGTCCAAGTAAATATTCCATTATGGATACATGTTTGATTTATGAAATCCTTTTTCAGAATGAGTTCCGAGGGTTCATTTTGAGTTAGGAATTGGACTACGCATTGCTGATATATCTGATAATTGATGCAGGCACATCTCTTCTCTGCATTTGTGGATATCTAAACATTTTTATCCTCCAAATTTGCCAAGGATCTATCCGCATTCATGGATGTGTCATGCTAATCCACTTCTCTGAGTTCACGGGATGAGCTACGCGATCACGAAGTGCACGTGTGCGTGGACCGCCCCAGATTCTTCTCCACGATCGCGGGTTAGTCTCCGCATTTGTGGAGGTCATTTGGTTAACCTCCTACCTGTTCAAAGTTCCCCACCTGCATTTGCGGAGTGTTTTTTGTCACCTACACTGCTATAAATTCGAAACCCAAAATTGTTATCCCATTTTTTACCTCACAGATCGATGTGTAGACATCTACACCCATCTTCGGGATGTTATGAGGCACTTGATTAGGAAAATCTTTCATGTCTTGATTCTATTTGTTTCTTCATATACCAATTTTGAAAGAATCTAATCTACTCCTTCTATGCAGATGCTAGTTACTAGATCTCGATGATCAGTGAGAGAGCCCGGGTCAGCTTATATGACTCCCACTCGAGGCCGAGGGATGCTCGTGATAGGGCCAAGGGAAAAGGACTTGCTAGAGGGGCAACTCTACCCAGAGGATGGACTAGATTGTCTTCTTCAGAGCCAGCTTATGAGCTAATGGGGCCTACAAATCCTATTTCATCACCCTCAGTCCCAAATGCTACACCCTTGATTCAGGGATTACTTTTGACAGTACTGGCTAGATTGGAGGGAGCACCTTCCGCCCGAGCTATTATTGAGTGCCAATTTCTATAGCATTGGTAGGTCCTTCTATAGCTCCATTTGAGCTAGCTATGATTGATGTTGGTCATTCTTTAGCTCTAGCGGATCCTCCTATGATTGCTATAGTTCCACTATAGACATCTTGATGGAGTTTGGGTTCTCAGCTTCAGAGTTTGGCTATTGCTCCATCTATCACATCCTATGTATTAAAGGTGCCACCATCTTCTGCCAGCCCAGCCATGTCCATAGCTGAGTAGAAGAGCTTTAAGTGATTTGTACGGTTGGCTCCTCTTAGGTTTGATGTTACCCCCAGTGATAGAGCTTATGATTTCCTATTGGCGTGACAGGACTGGTTATGTAACCAGGTTATTCTAGAGTCGCATGGAGTTGCTTATATCTCTTACCATTTCATCGGCCTATCCAAGGAGTTGTAGACATCAGTTCAAGATTGTCGACCTGTTGGATCTCCATCTATGACATAAGAGCAGTTCACAGGGGTATTTCAGGGGAGATTCGTTCCATATAGCCTTTAAGACAACTGCGGGGATGAGTTTTTGTAGGCTTCAACAGGGTTTTATGTACATTTCTGACTAAGAGCCTAGATTTCATACATTGTCCAGATAAGCCTAGTCCAGCATCCCTACTGAGTTTGAAAGGATTTGGTGCTTTGCCCAGGGATTAGTAGAGTATCTTTAGGAGGCTACATCTTCCTTGGTTCTGGCTGGAGGCACGTTTCAAAGTGTAGTGGATCACGCTCATATGCTAGAGCGCATCAAGCATGAGAGACAAGGTGGCGGGAAGAGTTCTGCCAGCACGACCTATTTAGTGGACACACACCGTGTCACGATGAGTTTCAAAGGTAGTCCCATCATAGTTACGTAGTCGACACAGCCATCCCAGCTTATAATAGTGTTTATAGGCCTTGGTCTACTCAGGCAGGTCGTTATAGTTCCTTCGGTGCACCCAAGCATGGTAGCTTTTCAGGGCAGCCCTGTCAAAGGCAGGAGACTAGGGCTTGTTATTATTGTGATGAGATCAAGCACTTGGCTTATCATTGTCCTCACCGTGCACCTCCTGCTCAGGATTCGGGCTAGCTCTTCCAGCTACAACACCGACGCCGAGGGACACACCTTAGGCTGTGAGGGATGGTACTAGAGGGGCTTATGGTATAGTAAGAGGAAATGCTCATGGGGACCCACAGACTAGTGGCGGGCATAGAGTTTATTATGTTGTTCCAGATAAAACCGAGGCAAAGGCCTCAAATGTGGTTATCACAGTTGGTTCCAGTGCGCCATCACTCATCTTCAGTTTTATTTGATCCAGGATCTACTTACTCCTATATGCCAACTTATTTTGCTTCTGATGTTGATATTATGTGTGAGCCGCTTGCCGAGCCTATTTGTGTTTCCACCCCAGTAAGTGAATCGTTAGTGGTGGATTGGGTATATCAGTGTTGTATTGTGTTTTTTTGGGGAGAGATATTGTGGCTAACTTAATATTGTTGGATATGGTTGATTTCAATGTGATATTAGGCATGGGTTGGTTGTCAGCTTTTAATGTTATTCTTGGCTACCATGTGAAAACCGTGATCTTATCTTGCCCCGACTTACCTTAGTTGGTGTGGACTGGAGCACCTAGCTCCTATCCTAAGGGTGTTATTCCTAATATGCATGCGTGTTGGTTGACATAGAACGATGCTTAGCATATTTGGCTTATATTCGAGCCTGTTCGCAAGAGCCACCATCATTGGAGACTACCAAGAATGCTAGAGAGTTTATGGATGTATTTTTGATGTCGCCTAAGCTACACCTCCTTTTTTAGGCTAAAGTTGTCATTTTCAAGATATAGAACCTAACCAAGGTTAGGGTTGAACTCAAGGGAATATGGTACACTTAGAAAAATTCAATGGTGCAATTCGGGTTTATTAACCAACTTATCTCCCTAAGGGAGGGGGTTTTAAAAATAACTAGTAAAAAGAAATCCTAACTAACACAAGTGTTTAACTAATCTGGAGAGGAACTAGGGTAGTGTGTCAACTTAGTATCACAAAATAACTAAAACATTTTCTAGTGTGTAGCATGCAAAATGGTAAATTAAGTTCACCAAACGCTTTGGCCTAAGTGAGAGGCGAATTTCACTACGTGATTTGGTCCATCCTCGCAATGTGACATTACTAACCCTTACCTATTGTCCTAGTACAACCTCCCCTTGGCCCAGTTCGGTTGATTAGATTAGAAACATCAATCGAATCCTGTTAGTTAATCTCTTTTCCTATTCATTACTACCTTGGTCCAGTGCGAGTTCTAATGTTTGGAACCATTAGAAAACATGCAAAACGAAGAGAATTAATTAATACATGCATGCACACTTTTCAAGAATTATGAATTATCTGGTTTTAACTTGTTAGTTCTTCATAGTTCCCATAACCTTAGTTGTGGATATAGAAAGTTGTGATTTGTATAGATGAAAGACTCATCAATTTGAATAACATGATAGAGCACTTACACAATTGAATTAAGAACAAGAAAATCTAGAGCTTCAGTGAGATTCACTAGATTGTAACTAGAAGATGAAATTAAAGTTTACAAGTGTTTCTCAAACTCTCTCTACTAACTTTTTGTCGTTCTCCCCTCTCACAAAACACAACCAGAAAGCTATCCAGCAAAACCAATATAGACTAATGCATGTGACTATATAACTATGACAAGCGAGGCAATCATCAATAAGCTACACTCATTGAATAAGTCTAATGTCAACAATGCAATACAAGTGCCCTCACGGAATGAAGTCCACATCTCACTCTCAAAGATGTATTCATGTATAATCCTGGGACTGTGCAAGATCACTCAATCTCACAAAAGACATTCATATATCATGCTCAATACCATATTCTTGCCCCTATACTCATGACTAACACCTTTGACTACTTGGACTAGGATCACTTTAGGACTTTACAGGTTTGTAACGTAGGCTCAGAGGGCTCTGGTATGAAATTTTGGGAACATAGTGACTGAAGGCCCTCCTTTACACTGCGTTTTTCTACACTTTTGCCCTACCAACACTGTTACTTTCATTCCATTCTCCCTTTCTCCTATTTCAAGCTTTTCTAGTTGCTTTCTTTTCATTTTTCAGCTTTTTGCCTTGTATGTACACTTGATTTTTCTTTTAAGCTCATAACTAAGGCATCACTTATTTTTCTTGCACCCAGTACACATTTTTACTCCTTTTCCATGTATCACTAACTTTTCCCCTCATTTTGTGTTTTACCCTTACACCATCCACCCTAAACTTAGGCTTTTGGCCTGAGTTGAGGTGCACATTATCCAACCTCGGAACCAGGGCCACTTTTGGTATCTACCCTCTACTTAGGCTTTTTTGCCTCAGTCAAGGTGCATAATGTTCAAAGAAGCACCAGGGCCAATTTCTGGATTTTACAACTAATAAAGCTAGGTCACTCAAAAATTTTACAAAGAAACAGTATATGTCATGCTCAAACATTAGGATCAAGGGATATTCTACACATTTGGCCGGTCATTTAGGCTAAGTGGATCGTTATGAACATTGGCCTAAGATCCTTCCCTAATTAACTAACCGATAGTCTAAATCAGAGTAAGAGGGCAAGTTCCAAATTAAAACATATTACATGAATTTAGAAAATTAAGCTCACACTCACATGGCACTGATTACATTACTAACATAAACTCACACATCATACAGTTTATCTCAATTCTATCCTCACTTCTCAGAACATACACTATTACCACACTTAAACATGCATGGTTGCTCTCTAGACTAACTTGCTCAAAAATTTGGTGGGTATCATTTTTCACAAAAAAGCATAAAAAACATATATACCACAAATATCAGTACTATATACTACTAACACTACTTAACATCCTAAACATGTCAGTTCAACAAAAAATAAATATCCATGGGGAAAAAGAACACGGGCAAGAAAACCCCTAGGATTCAAAAATTGGGGTAGTTATAGGTCAAGGCTACGCAGACTTCACTAAGGCCCATAACTACCCACACCCCATTGAAAAAGAGGTGCATTATCCTCAATGCACACAATTAGAACACAATAAAGTAGCGGGATCAACAAGACATACCTGGACACCTATACACCAGTGTCTACCTTGGGTTGCCTCCCAAGAAACACTTGATTTATTATCACGGCACAACTTGGACAATTTGGTAACTCGGACTTCACCAAGTGCCCAAACTTCATTCTTCAGATCATTTGGCCTCTTCATGAGCTAACAGATATTGAAGACAACTTCTTCATCGTTCAATATAAACCAGAGTTTGACTACCTTCCATATCTACTAGTGCTCGACCAGTGGCTAGGAATGGTCTTCCCAAGTTAATTGGGATATCAAAGTCAACTTCACAAACTAGGGTCACAAAGTCTGCGGGGAATATGAATTTTTTAACTTTAACAAGCACATCATAGAGTATCCCCATAGGCTTCTTCACCGTGCAATCAACCCTTAACAACCACATTCTCGTCGGATTGGGGGCTCAAAGTCCTAGCTTCTTAAAGACCGCAAGGGGCATTAGATTTATGCTGGCACTAAGATCACACAATGCCCTTGCGGAGTCCATATCTCCGATAATGTAGGGTATAGTAAAAGCATTTGGATCTTCTCGCTTTTGAACCAAGGACCTTGTGGCAATTGCACTGTAATGTTGAAACTCTTGGGAGAGCTCCTGGCACACAGTGCGCTTCTTTGTAACTGGATCCTTCATAAACTTAGCATACCCTAGCATCTTATCCAATGCCTCAATGAGTGGAATATTGATGGGAAGTTATTTTAGCACAGAGAGAAAGTGCTTGAACTTGCCCTCCTCCTCCTTCTTTTTGATTCTTTGGGGGAAGGAAAGAGGGGGTCTGGGAATGGGCTTTATCTTCTGCGGCATCTCTGCAGCATCATTCACCCCATCTTTGAGACAATCATCTTCGATATCTACATCCTTAACCTCCTCTACTTCCACTCGAATATCATCATCTACTGGCATGGGAGAATCAGTGGTACTTTTGCCACCACAAGTAGTAACCGCCATGCACTACCCTTCATTCTTTGCGTTCTGAACTATGTTGCTAGGCAGTGTACCTCTCAGACGCTGGTTTAGTTTAGTTGACACTTGACCAAATTATTGCTCAAGTTGTTTGGTAGCAATAGAATGAGACTTGATTTTCTAAGTTGTATTGGAGATCGCAGATTTCATCCTTCTCATAGTCTCATCCTAAGTCTCAGCTTTCTTCAACAGGTGATCAAACATCTCCTGAACTCTTGAGCTACCCGCACCTGTGTTGTAGTTATGTGGTAGCACATAAGGGCAATTTCTGTAACCATCTCTATGGCCCCAATCTGCATCTCTGTCTTGGCCTTGATTCCTGTCATAACACCCTCAATGGTTGTCTCCATTTCTATTAAAGTTCCGACCTTGGTATCCTTGACCTTGGCACCAATAGTCCTAATTGGACCCTTGGGCGTTGGTCGGAAAACCACCCGTCTGATCATCAATGAAACTAGTGTCCTCCTAGTGTCCTCCTCATAGTAGGGATCATCATACATGGGTTCTCATGGAGGTTGATAAACAACTACATTGACTCATTCCTGAATCTGGTTTATTATCACTTTCGTACCTATATGGATTCGAGCAAGCTCTTGCATAATCTCTTCATTTATTTTGGCTTGCTCCGAACCATCACTAATAGCCTACGAACTTTTGCTAGATGCTCTTCTCTCTAACCCCATACAACATTTCTCATGACCACCCTTTTTATCCTTTTAGTGCTCCTTGCAAATGATTGTCTAAGAACATGTCCCCCATAATGGTATCAGCACAGGCTTGGCTGTTCTCATCCAGGGCACGGTAGAAGATTTCCACCAAGGCATCATCAATAATCTTGTAATTCAGGACAATCCTCAAGCATTTAATGAACTACTCCCATGTAGTACTGATCGAGTCACTAGGAAGTTGCTCAAAGTTGTTGATCTAATACTTCAACTTGAGCTTCTTCGATCTCAGGAAGTACCTCTCCAAAAGGCTCTCTACAGCTCAGCCCAACTAGTGATCAAACTCTTCGGGAGCTCCGATAGCTATAGTGTTGCATTGCCTACCAGAGACAATGGGAAGACACGAAGTCCCATAGTTTCCATAGACGGATTCTATGTTGCCATCAAACTCTTACAGGCAAATACAACATTGTGTAGATAGTTATGTAGATCCTTTTATGGTAGGCCCGCAAACAACCCATGGTTCAATAGGATCTAAAGTGACCCATTTGAAACCTAGAACTTTGTGTCAATCGATAGTGGTGACAACACAATAGCTCGAGTCACCTACATAGCCATAGGGTTCAACCGATACTAATTCCACTAGTAAGCATCGGCGTTGAAGCCTTGTGGCTCTGGAGCAATGTCCTCAAGAGAAAATGGGTTTTCATTATTGGCATTCTTATTCTCATTCCAGTTTAGAGCTGCATTAGCCGCGTTGTTGGCATTATCTTGGGCCATTCTTCTCAGTCTTCTTTGGATCTCTGGGTTAAACAAAGTCAAGGGTATGCCATGACTTCGCATGTTGTGCATACACTACACTTACACCCTGAAAGAAAACAAAAGCAACAAAAAACATAAAATAAGGGAAATGAGGATTAATTCCCAAATTACTTGCATTAGACAAGTGTAGCCATATTCCCCGGCAACGGCGCCAAAATCTTAGTTGTCGCCCAAGCTACACCTCTTTTTTGAGGCTAAAGCAGTCGTTGTCAAGATATGAAACCTAACCAAGGTTAAGGTTGAACCCAAAGGAAAATGGTAGACTTAGAAGAATTTAATGGTGCAATTCGGGTTTATTAACCAACTTATCTCCCCAAACGGGAGGATTTTAAAAATGACTGGTAAAAAGAAATCCTAACTAACACAAGTATTTAACCAATATGGAGAGGAACTAGGGTGTTGTTTTCCCCATGATTCCCTAACTTAGTATCACCGAATAACCGAATTCTTTTCTAGTGTGTAGCATGCAAAATTGTAAGTTAAGTTCACCAAACCCTTTGGCAAGGCGGGAGAAAACTTTCACTACGTCATTTGGTCCATCTCCATAGTGTGACATTACTAACCCTGACCTAATGTCCCTGTACAACCTCCCCTTGGCCCAGTTCGGTTGATTAGACGAGAAAAATCAATCGAAACCAGTTATTAATCTCTTTTTCTATTCATTACTACCTTGGTCAAGTCGGTAACATTAGGCGAGTTCTAATGTTTGTAACCATTAGAAAACATTATAAATAAATAAATAAATAAATTAATACGTGCATACACACTTTTAAAGAATTACGAATTATCAGATTTTATCGTGTTAGCTCTTCATGGTTCCCACAATACTAGTTCTGAATTTAGCTACTCATGATTTGTTTAGATGCAAGACTCATGAATTTAAATAACATGATAGAGCACTTACACAATTGAATTAAGCACAAGAAAATCGAAAGCATCAGTGAGATTCACAAGATCGTAATTAGAAGATGAAATTAAAGTTTACAAATGTTTCTCAAACTCTCTCTACTAATTTTCTATCGTTCTCTCATCTCTCCACTAATATTCTATCATTCTCCCCTCTCTCTTTTATAAAAATAACCTAAAAACCTATTTAATGTGTTTAAAATATAACTCCAAAATAAAATAGGATAACTGGATAGGCAGGCTCCATGAGGTGCTCAACGGGCCGTATAGTAATTTACGGCCCGTAGTTGGGCTCTCATAAATTTTTGCTTCAATTTTGGACTTGGCTTCTACGATACCCCTCGACGGCCCGTAAAAGGTTCTATTGCTCATATGGGGTTTTGTTTGATGAAATTTCTGTAAGTCTTCACTTTTTTATCCTCTAGGTATAAGCCTAGGTCTACGACTTGTAAAGTGTTCCATGACTCGTCTGCATATTCGTAGACCAAACTTTAGAAATCTATCCTTTACAGGAATTACACACAAAACCTCCTCACGGCCCGTAGACTACACTACGGCTCGTAAAGGGTCTCGTGAATCCTCAAAGTCAGCAACTTCTGCATATTTTGCCCAAAAACAATGCCAACCCTGAAATCTTGCAAAACAAACACAAAACACATAAAACCTACGAACATCACATTGAGAACACACAAAATTTCAAATTTCAAGCATAAAAAATGTTGTATTTTGAAAGCACAGCAATTTTCGACTAACTTACCTGGTCCCTTCGGACCATGATATTAACTTTTTTATAGATGTGGAGCTGTGCACTAAGCCCATATCTATTGCTCCTTATCAGATAGCCCGGATGAATTGAAGGAGTTAAAGGAATAAATAGAAGATCTGTTAAAGAAGGGATTCGTCTGAGTATATCTCCCTGGGGTGCTCCTATATTATTTCTGAAGAAGAAGAATGGCACTCTACGTATATGTATTGATAATCGCTAGTTGAACAAAGTGACCATCAAGAACAAATATCCTTTACCTCGCATTGATGATATTTTTGACCGGTTGCAGAGTGTCTCAAATTTCTCTAAGATTGATTTGAGGTCCGGCTATCATCAATTGAGAGTTTGGAAGTCTGGTATCTCAAAGACAGTTTTTAGGACTCATTACGGGCATTATGAATTTGTGATTATGTCTTTTGGGTTGACTAATGCCCCCACTGCTTTTAAGAAGTTGATGAAATGAGTGTTCACCCTATCTAGACATCTTTGTGATTGTGTTTATAAATGATATCTTTGTTTATTTCAAGAGTGAGGCCAATTATGTTAAGCACTTGAGGACAGTACTTCAGAGATTGAGGGAAGAGAAGTTGTATGCCAAGTTCTCAAAGTATGAGTTTTGGCTGATTATGTTGCATTTCTTGGGCATGTAGTGTCAAAAGAGGGCATTATGGTTTATCTAGCCAAGGTGGTAGTTGTTCGTGAGTGAACTAGGCTTACTTCAGTGACCAAAATTTGGTGTTTCATTGGTTTGGGGGCATATTATCAGTTTTTTGTTCAAGGATTCTCCTCTATAGCAGCCCTATTGACCAAATTGACTAACAAGGATATGGCATTTTAGTGGTAAGAGAAGTGTGAGGTGAGCCTCCGAAGGAAAGAGGATTTATTGACTTTAGCACCGATTCTTGCTTTACCTGAGGAGGGAGTGCCATTCATGGTATATTGTAATGTTTCTAGTGTGGGTTTGGGTGGTGTATTGATGCAACTTGAGAAGGTGCCTATGATTCTAGACAATTGAACGTTCATGAAAGGAACTACCCTACCCATGATATGGAGCTGGCTTTGGTTGTGTTTGTGCTTAAGTTATGGTGACATTATTTTTATGGGGTGCATTATGAGATGTTTACTGATCACTAGAGTCTTTAATACATCTTTTATCGACATAATCTAAACATGAGATGGCATAGGTGGTTTGAGTTGATCAAGGACTATGATATAACTATTCTATATCACCCCGGGAAGGCCAATGTGGTGGCAGATGCTTTGAACCAGAAGGCTACTAGCATGGGGATTTTTGCATTCTTGAGGGCTAAGGAGAGGCCCTTACCTTGGGAGGTTTAGTTGTTTGCTAGACAGATAGTTCGTTTAGATATTTCTCCTCCTAACAGTATTTTGGCCTTTGTTAAGGCTAGATCTTCCTTACTTGATCAGACATGTGCTTATTAGTTTGAGGATCCTAGGTTGTGTCTGAATCATGACAACATATTTAGAGTTGAAGCCAAGGTGGGTACTATTGATTCTAAAGGTATTTTGAGGATAAATGGTAGTATTTGTGTGCCTATGGTTGTGGATTGGGTGAGATTGATATTAGTGAAGGCCCTTTGTGCTAGATATTACATTCATTCAGGTGTAACAAAGATGTATCAGTTTCTAAAACAACACTATTGGTGGTTTGATATGAGGAGAGACACAGTTAAGTTCGTGGCAAGTGTTTGAATTGTCAACAGGTCAAGTATGAGCACCAAAAGCCCAGAGGATCGATGCAAAAAATGCCCATTCCTGAGTAGAAGTGGGAGAGAGTGACTATGAATTTCCTTACATGTCTACCCATGGTCGTGGGCAAGTTTGACTCAGTTTGGGTGGCATTGACCATTTGACTAAGCAAGCACACTTCTTACCAATGAAGATTGGCTACAATGCGGAGCACTTGGCTAGGGTGTATATTCGAGACGTGGTGAGATTGCATGATGTGTCAGCGTCTATATTATCATACAGAGAGTCTGTGCTCACCTTCCACTTTTGGCGAGCTCTACAACATGGTTTGGGTACTAGAGTGGATTTGAGTTTAGCTTTCCACCCACAGACAGATGACCAGTCCGAGCGAATGATTTAGGGGGCTTGTGTGATATATTTTAGGGCTCGGTGGGACTAACACTTACCATTGACAGAGTTTGCATATAATAACAGCTACCACTCCAGCATCCAAATGGCACCAATTGAGGTCTTTTATGGTCAGAGGTGCAGATCGCCCATTGGATGGTTTGACTCAGGTTTAGCAGATGTGTTGAGTGTAGATCTACTCAGAGATGCCATGGATCAGGTTCGTTTGATTTAGGGTAGACTATTGATAGCTCAAAGTTGCTAGAAGAGTTATGCTTATTGGAGGACTAGGCCTCTTAATTCTCTGTTGGTGATAGTGTTTGGCTAAATGTGTCACCCATGAAAGGTGTGATGAGATTCAGGAAAAGGAGCAAGCTCAGTCCCAGATTCATTGGCCCATTTGAAATTTTGAGGAGAGTTGGTGAGGTGTCTTATGAGTTAGCCTTACCACCGAGATTATCATCAGTGCATCCTATTTTTCATGTTTCTATGCTCCGCGGGTATATTCCTAATGAGTCCCATGTAATCTCTTATGATCCTCTTAAGTTGGGCCTAGATTTGTCCTATGAGGAGGAGCCAGTAGCTATATTAGACATGTAGGACCAGAGATTGAAATTCAAGGACATACCTTAAGTGAAGGTTCAATGACGGCCCCATTCTATTGATGAGGCTACTCGGGAGTTGGAGTTAGATGTGTGGGCCAGATATCCTCACCTTTATAGGCTCCAGGTACCTCTTTTTCCTTTATGTTCGAGGATGAACATCATTTTTTAGTGGTGAATGATGTAATGACTAGGTTGGTCATTTTTGAGTTATATGTAAAAATCACACTTTTACCCTTTCGTAAGTTGCTTTGGGCCTATTTTGAACATCCGTATTATAGGATTAAAAGTTGAAAATTTGAGTTTTGGCATTTTTGGAAGCTTAAGTTGTTGAAAAAGTGAGTTTTTGGTGTCATTTTGAGTTTCAAGGGTTGGACTGGAAATTCGTCGATTCCATCAGCTTTGGAATGTCCAATTTAGTTTAGAAGGAGTTTCAGAACTGAATTCGGAGTCAAAATGAGATTTTGAGGCCCAAAGTTACCTTTTTAGTCATTTTTGGAGCGAAATTTCGAGTTTGCAACATTCAGGGTTCAGAAGTTTGGATCAAAATTTTGATAATTCCAATAGTTCCAAGTGGTGAAACTGACGCTAGAAATGGTCTCGTCATAATTTTGTGAGTTGTCGAGGACAGTTTTGATATTTTAAGTTTTAAATTAGTTTATTTGACTTGCATTTGTAAATATATTGTGGATACCTCAAAATTGAATTATGATTATTTTGTTAAGTCCGGATTGCCATTTTCGGTTTGAATACATGTTTGGCATGTGAAATTCTATTTCCGGATAAGTTTCAAGGGTCCATTCTGAGTTGAGAATTGGACTAGGCATTGTTGATATATCTGATAACTGGTGCAGGCACATCTCTTCTCCGCGTTCGTGAATAAGCCTTCGCATTTGTGATGGTCTGGACATATTTACCCTCCGCATTCGCGGAGGATCGATTTGTGATCGCGAATGTGTCATGCTAATCCATATCCCTGCATTTGCATGATGGACTCTATGATAGCAGAGTGCACGTGTGAGTGTGGGTCCGCATCCAGGGCGCGACACGGCCCTAACACGCACCAACACTATTTTTAGATTTTGCATCAAAAAATTATCTTTTGATCTGATCACTGTAAAAATCGATCGAGATCATTTTCCCGCTCAATTTTTCATGTTGATCACAAATCCTGTCTCGAATTTGTCATCCGAGCATGGGAAGATTCATTATGCGCACATCTCTCCTCTAAAGATATTTCGATAATTTCACCGGGCGTTACATTATCTCCCTTTTGGGATCACTCGTCCTCGAATAATGAGTAGAAGTGGTATTATGGAACAAATAGACTCAAGATCATCTCAATACTCACTCAACAACTCAAACTCTCAACTCTTCATCGACCTCGATAAATTTACTCTAGTTTCAAGAATGGACACATCAATTCAAGAATAGAAACATCAATTAGGTCAAGGATAGGAATTACCTTCAGCATCCTCAATATTAGGCACGAATAGATACGGGTATTTGGCTCTCATCTCTTTCTCAGCTTCCCACATGGCTTCCTCAACAAATTGATTTCTCCATAGAACCTTGACGGAAGCTATCTTTTTGTTTCTCAGCTTGTGAACCTGTCGATTAAGGATTTGGACTGGAATCTTCTCATAAGATAAGCTATCCTTTACTCTAATACTCTCAACAGGGATCACCAAACCATGATCTCTCAAGCACTTCTTCAATATCGAAACGTGGAATACCGGATGGATTTCGTCTAACTTGGAAGGCAATTCTAATTCATAAGCAACCTTCCCAATCCTCCTCACAATTTTATAGGGAATGATATAGCGAGGACTCAACTTTTACTTCTTTAAAAAACCTCATGATACCCTTCATAAATGAGACTTTAAGTATACCCAATCATTAACCTCAAACTCTAAGTCCCTTCTCCTTACATCGGTGTAAGACTTCTGATATCTTTGTGCAGTCTTCAACCTCTCCCTAATAACCTTCACCTTCTCCATGTACTGGTGGACATGGTCAGGTCCAATCAACTCAGTTTCTCCAACCTCAAACCACTCGATAGGTGTTCTACATCTCTTCCCATACAAGGCCTCATAGGGGGCCATTTAAATACTTGCATGATAATTATTTTTATATACAAATTTGATTAGTGGCAAGTGGTCATCCCAATTTCCTTTGAAGTTGAGGACACAGGCTCTCAACATGTCGTCTAATGTCTAAATGGTATGCTTTGCCTGACCATTTGTCGGTGGATGAAAAGTTGTACTCTGATTTACCTTTGTACCCAGTCCTTTATGGAAAGATCTCCAAAATAGGGAGGTGAATTGGGCTCCTCTATCTGAGATGATAGACGGGGGAACTCCATGGAACCTCACAATCTCACGAATGTATAACTTGGCATACTCTTATGTAGTGTTAGTAGTCTTGACTGCTAAGAAGTGAGTTGATTTGGTCATCCTATCCACAATCACCCATATTGAATCATGCTACTTTTGGGACCTCGGTACACCAATAATGAAGTCAATGTTGATCATCTCCCACTTCCATTAAGGAATTGCAAAGCTCTGAGCCAATCCATATGGTCTTTGATGCTCAACCTTGACTTTTTGACAATTGGGACACTTAGCAACAAATTCAGCAATATCCTTCTTCATTCTATTCCACTAATAGACTTCTCTCAAGTCATGGTACATCTTGGTGGATCCAATATGAATGGAATATCTCGAGCTATGAGCTTTGTCCATGATTCTCTCTCTAACGCCATCAACATCGGGAACACACAACCTACTCTGGTATCTCAACACTCCATCTCCCCCTTTGGAGAAGACCATCACTTTTTGCTTGTGGACAACTTCTTTCAATTGGAGTAAAATAGGATCTTGGTCTTGTTTTTCTTTCACATCTGACACCAAAGATGAAGCAGACCCATTTTGAACATTAACCCCACCTTGGCTATTCTCTTTAAGTTAAACTCCTAATCGGGCCAATCTATGCACTTCCTTAGCCAATTCTCTCTTTTTTCCTCCACATGGGCAGTGCTACCCATAGATAACCTACTAAGAGATTCACCAACAATATTAGCCTTACCTGGGTGGTAGAGAATGCTCATGTCATAATCCTTGAGCAACTCCAGTCATCTCCTCTGCTGCAGGTTGAGCTCTTTCGGACTGAAGATATATTGCAAGCTCTTGTGGTCTGTGAACACATCTACATGCAATCCATACAAGTAGTGGCGCCAAATTTTAAGTGCGAACACTACTGCTGCTAACTCGAGGTCATGGTTGGATAGTTCCTCTCATGAAGCTTCAGTTTCCTGGAAGCATAGGCTATCACCTTCCCCTCTATATCAACAAACAACCCAACCCGACTCTTGACGCATTACAATATATCATAAAATCCTTCGTTCCATCGGGCAAAGTCTAAATAGGTGCAGTAGTCAATCTAGTCTTCAACTTAGGGAGCTCTTTTGACATTCCTTAGACCACTGAAACTTGACCTTTTACTGAGTCAACTTGGTCAATGGGGCAGATAGGAAAGAAAACCCATCAACAAATCCGCGGTGGTAGTCTGCCAACCCCAAGAAACTTCTTATGTCAGTTGGAGAGATCGATCTAGGCCAGTTCTTAACTGCTTGAATATTTTGGGCGGCCACTCGAATACCATCACCCTAGACAACATGACCTAGAAAGGCCACTGACTTGAGCCAAAACTCACATTTCAAAAACTGTGCATACAACTCATGGTCCTTAAGAGTCTGAAGGACAATTCTGAGTGATTGACATGCTCCTCCTCATCCTTCCAATACACCAGAATGTCGTCGATGAACACAATCACAAATATAACCAACTATGGTCTGAACATCCTATTTGTCAAGTCCATGAAGATTACAGGTGCATTAGTCAACCCAAAAGACATGACCAAGAACTCAAAATGGCCATATCTAGTACGAAAGGTTGTCTTTGGGACATCACATTCCCTCACCTTCAACTGATAGTAGCCAAATTGGAGGTCTATATTTTAGAAGCAGAAGGCACCTTGAAGTTAGTCAAACAGATCATCTATCCTAGGGAGAGGGTATTTATTCTTTATCATGAACGTATTCAGTTGCCTATAATAAATGCACATTCTAAGAGACCCAGCTTTCTTACGCAAGAATAGGACAAGAGCATCCCAAGGAGAAACATTTGGCCTAATAAATCATATTCTAACATATCCCTCAATTGCTCTTTCAACCCTTTCAACTCGGGGGGCTATCCTATAAGGTGGAGCTGAGATCGGATGGGTATTGGGAAGAACATCAATCTCAAAGTAAATCTTCCTATCAGGAGGGACTCCAGGTAAATCCTCAAGGAACAATTCAGGAAACTCACTCACAATCAGAACTAACTCAAGGGTAGGAGGTTCAACATCATCAGGCTTAACACGCACGAGATGGTCGATACAACCTATAGAGATTAGCTTTCTGGCTGTAAGATAGGAGATAAACTTGCTCGTAGGTGAAACAGAATTCCCCTTCCATTCTATGACTAGATTATTAGGATATTGGAACTTAACAATTTGGGTCCTACAATCAACAGAGGTATAACAAGTGTGAAGCCAATCCATGCCAAGGATACATCAAAATCAACCATCTCCAACTCTACCAAGTCAGCCAAGGTATCCCTATAATAGATGCATACTACACACTCTCGATAGACCCTCTCAGCTAGGATATACTCACCAATAGGATTGGAAATAGTATAGGGTTCAAGCAAACACTTTGGGAGAATCTCAAATCTATGTGCCAAATAGGGAGTCACACTAGATAAAGTGACACCCCAATCAAGCAATGCATAACAATCATAAGTAAAGACTCGAAGCACACCCGTAACAACATCTGGTGTAACCACTTGATCCTGTCGATTACCTATTGCATACAGACGGTTTGTCCCGCCTCCTGGACCCATAGTAGTACCCCTCTGATGATGCCAGCTGGGAGTTCTGCTGAGGACTGTGCTTTATTACTTCCATCAGCCTGTCTTCTTATAGGACACTCATTCTTGAAGTGACTAGTCTGTCCACATATGTAACAAGCATTTGTGCTATCATGACACTTACCTAGGTGAAGTTTGCCACACTTGCCACAGGGTGGCTTTTCCCACAAAACTTGGGTCATGCTAGCTTCGGACCGAGAACCCTTGAAATTCTGGTGGCCATAAGATTTCTGATCATACCTATTTTGTTAGATGGGCGCACTTGTTGCAGAGGGTGCATAACTAGAAGACCTCTTCTAAAAGTAAGATTTATCACCCTTATTCTGCTTGTGTTGGCTAGGCTCATGCCTTGCTGATTTGGCTTTCTTTCTTAGTTGCTCTTCTTTGTCTTTCTTCTTATCCTCTTTGGTTTGTTGGGCATAAACCATAATTTTGGAGATTTACATACCTGGGATCAGCAATGCTGCCTTGCACTCCTTCTTTAAATGTCTGCCCAATCCAGATAAAATTTTTTTCATTCTAGCCCTCATGTCCTGGACCATCTCTAGGGCATACCAGGACAGTTGAATAAATTTGAGGTTGTACTCCTTGACAGTCATCTATTCTTGCTTCAGATTCACGAACTCATCAACCTATGCCTTTCTCAATTCTAGGGTAAAGAAGTGATCGAGGAAAACACTCTCAAACTCATCCCACTCAGTAGGCTCAACATCCTTACCTCGAATATCTTCCTATTGGTTATACCAAACGATTGTAAATCCATAAGCTGATAGGAGGCAAGTTCAACTCCCTCAACCTCATTCGCATGCATAGCCCTCAGGACCTTGCACATCTCATCAATAAAGTTATGTGGGTCCTCCTCAACCTTTGACCCCATATAGGCTTCATCCTCAAGAATTCTCTAAGCCTGGTTGCAGTGGTGGGCTCTTCGGAGCTGGAGATAGGGGCCTAGGACCTTAGCCACTATTCTGAGATATGCACCCCTAAAGTTTGCCTCTGAGATGGAGGTTGGCTGATCAAAAGGTGCCTATGGAATCTCAGCAGCTCTGGCAGGTCGACCCCGACTCCTCATCCCAATCTGTGTAGGGACCTTTGGTGGGGAATCTTAGAGTTTGGGGTTAAGGCATCTCTTTGTGAAGTATTATGTTTAGGGGGCATGATCTGCAAACGTGTAACTCTCGAATTAGAAAAGAGTTTTATAGAGTTAAAACTCTATCAACGAACCCAGAATACAGAAGAAATGTAAGCATTACTAATATCCTATAGCCTCCTGTTTATGAAGTGTGGTGCACAACACACACATAAACAAGACACTACTAAACACAGCTTCATAGACTCCCCAAGGAACTTGAACTCTATGCGCAGATACCAAGTTTGTCATGCCCTGGGAGGGTACCCCAGACGTGGCCGACACTATGAGACTAGTACTAGTCCCCAAGTGAACCACTCGGTCTCAAGACAGTCATTCAGTCATTAGATATAGCAAAAAGTATTAGAATAAGTGAAATAGGACAGTGGGAATCTTAGTTACTTCTACCTCAATGAATAAGGACAATAGGCCAATAAGAATCAATCTCGACATCTATGATATAATAATGATTTTCAAAAAAACTCAATTCAAAGAGGAAATGACCTTAGTATCAAAATATCATTTTCTAGTTTATGATGCCTCTAACCTCTACAGTCTAGAATGGTACCATGACAAGCCATGGCTACCCAGCTCAAAGAAAATAAAAATAATAGGGAAATAAAAATAAGGCTCCTCCGAACAACAAGAAGGGTTCACCAAGTCTGGAACTCAAGATATTCGAACCTCAACAGTGCGCCTACTGAAGTCCTCTATCTCTTGTATCTGCATCATGAAATAATGTAGCGCCGAGTGGCATCAGTACGTGGAATGTATGGTATGTGTAATTGTTGAAATAAATAGTTCAGGTTGAATAATATATTATAACATCAACTCATAGGATACTCACTCAGAATGTCATATATCCATCTAAAACAAGGATAAAGAGTAGACAATGACTCATTAACTCAACAAGAGAGTACTATTAGTATGGCACCTATCTAGGAGTTTCTCCAACCAAAAACCATCAATTATGAGCCGGTGATGATACAACGAAGCGATATTGTTGCTGCATCCACCAGTATCTTGTCGGGGTAAGGGACATGGCATTAGTGGATCCACAAATAAAGAACATAAAGTCCTCTTTTCGAACTAAGTAAACATCTGATTTTACGGTTCAATCCTCACCTACTCTAGCCACATAGTTAATAAGTGCGAGTGAGACTTACTCTTACTCATTTTGGTGCTCAATACTCCTCCCAGAACTCAACATGTTCATAAGACATCAAACATAAGGATTTCTCTTTATTTAGCCTCATTTAGACATAGTACATCAACTTGTCTCACCAACCATTAACTCTTAGATTAGGAATAACTCTTTTAGAATCAATTTATGCTCTTTAGGACTCTATGAACGTCGATTTTACTAAACATCGTCATAACATTCTTAGACTCATGACCACAATCATAAACCGCACATTCATACCATCAAGGTTCTAGACACATCCCCTAAGTTCATTTTGGAAATCCTTAGTAAAACAACGTGTAGAGTTTTGTGAAATAATTCATGAAAACCATTGATGCAGTAAATCAAGTTTGTGATGCTCATCATCCTTAGAAAATACATTAAATAGGTATAATTTTCAATAGAATACTCAGGAATTTCACATATAGAATTCATTACATCAAACTATCAATTTAATTCAATCAAGGAGGCACATGGAAGAACAATTTCATGCTTTAAGTTAGCCTAATACACCTGGGATGAAGAAAACACCAATCTCTATAAGGAATTTCCCCCAATCCTCAAGATCTCTAGCTTTTCCCTCTTCTTCTCTCAAGAACTCTCACTTTAGGGAGAAAAATATGGGTTTTGCAAGCCCTATTCTAAGGAAAAACGACCCTTATATTCGTTTGTGGAACTTGGGATGGGTTGAAAAATGTCCAAAATGCCCCTCGTGAAATAAAAGAAAATTTCCCACTTTGAAACACCCAGTCCACGACGCGGACTGGGCGCGGAGAAGTACAAGTTTTTCCGAAAATTCTCCGAACGAGTTTTTTCAATCTCCGCCAAAAAAAATTGAATCAAAATATAAGTGTGGATCCACGTCCAAGGCGCAACACAACCCTAACGCGCACCGACATTGTTTTGAGATTTTGCATCAAAAAATTATTTTTTGATTCGGTCGCTCTAAAAATCGACCGAGACCATTTTTTCACTTAATTTTTTTATGTTGATCGCAAATCCAGTCTCGAATATTCCATCAAAGTATGGGAAGACATGTTATGTGCACATCTCTGATCTAGGGGTATTTCGATAATTTCATCAGGCGTTACAATGATATCGAATGAAGAGGAGGTCTCTTTTTGTAGGGAAAAGACAAAGAAATAAAAAGAAGGAAAGAATCATTTAAGGGGTAAATCATACCATCCTTTTCAATAATTACATAAGTTGAATCAGTTAAGGTAAAAATTAAAACAATTAAATCAAATATTGCCATAAATACCACGAGTAAAAATCTGTCCATGTTAAATAAGGCAACAAAATATTCTCCTAAATGATGAAACAATATTCTATCTCAGGTAAAAGGTTTCAAATTTGACGATATAAGCAAGTGAGAATAGGAGGAAATCAAAAATTAAGACATTTTATAAGGTAAACACACGTTGGACTAAATATACATCATAATCAATTGGCAGACAACAAAATCCTCGGACATATACACCATACCACATTTAATTTCTAAATATAATATTCAATAAGCAAATCAGATTGTCCTAAATTAGGCTATATACACAATTTATTTTGATTTGAAGAGTTACATAATCAATCAAATTTCAAATTTCAGTAAAAAATGTCCATAATACCAAAAGCTTCAATAATGCTAGAACCAATCATATATATCAAATTTAATGTAAACAAATGTGCAAAAATTATAGATAAAATCAAGACTAATTTGCACAAGAAGAATTTGACAACTTTAACTCATGAAGAACTAAAATTGACATAGAGCAATAACATACTAAGTAATGCTGTAATTTGGAACATTTATTATTTGTGAGCAAGATTATGAGCAAAACGATGGATAATTACAACAGCAAGAAATGAAGATTTATAAGAACGTACCAATCATGGGAGGATTTTGGGACTTTTATAAAAAATGAAACGACACCATTTTACCTCGAACCTTTCCGATTGGCCGGATCCACTCGTAAAAATTTGGATGGAGGTGGAATTATTCACTGTTACATGCAGTTTTCCAGTGTGGTTTTGGGAAAAGAGGGAGACAGGAGAGACAAATAGAGGACTATCGGGGTTTCACTAGTGGAGTCAAGGTGGATTTTCTGGGGGGAAAGGGGGTTGGTGCAGAGAAAAATGGAGTTAGGGAGATAGGGTTTCCGCTGGCACAGAGGACGTAAAGAGGAGAGATAGGTCGGTGCTAATTTCCTGTCGGTGTTTAGACAAAAATGGGGGAAGAGAATTGATGGAGTAAGAGCTAGTTTGGAGACTTCTATTTTTTGGCGGTTCGGGGTGAAATGGAGAGGGAAGCCGTAGAGGTTTTGGCTTGTCGGAGCTCGTCAGAAAAACTGGGTTTGAGGCAGAGGTCTGGTGGTAGAGGAATGGCGGATCTGGAGGGTTTAGGGGTGGTTTTGATGGGTTTTTTCCGATGGCAGGGTTCCGGCAAGGTGAGGAAGAGAAGGTAAGGGTGACATTTGGTGGCTGTCTTGTTAGAGACAAGAGAAAAAGGAGAAAGAAGGGGTGGCATTTGGTTTTGGGATAAAGAAAAAATGGAAAGAAATTTAGGGATTTGGGTTGTATTATTGAATTAAAATGAAAATAGGGAGATTAAATCACGATCATTGGATCAATATCTATAGAAAACTTCATGGATTTGGGTCAGATTTAGGTTAAAATGGGTAACTCAAATTTAAAGCTGAATGAAATCGAAGTGGAGTTTAAAATTGAGCCCCAAATTGACCCAATTTGGGCTAGAAATGAAAGAAATTATATAGAATTGACCAAAATTAAAATAATTAGTAAAGAAATTAGTTAGATTTGATATAAATTGGGTTAAACGGCAACGAATTAAATAAACTGGGATGAAATTGAATAGGCTGCCATCTAATTAAATATAATATACGCACAAATAAAATATACAATATTTTAAAATAATATTTTTTTACGAAAAAAATACGTAATATATAATAACTGTATTAAAATATTTGAATATATTAAAATATTTTTTCAATAAAATGGTGAAAATTATATTTAAAGTTTGACACACTAAAAATTAATGAGTATATTACTCTTACACCAAAATGAAAAAAATAATAAATCAATATTAATAAATAAATAATACAAAATAAAAATAACTATATTAATACTACTATTACCTACTAAAATAATAATTGTTATAATAAAGTAAATATTAATAATAATTATTATAATATGTAATATATATATATATATATATATATATATATATATATATATAATTATTATTATTATTATTATTATAATGAAAGTAATAAAATGAAAAAATATAAATATAATGAACAAGTTTTCAAAGTTAAAAAAGTATAAAAAAAACATAATTATTGGATAAAGTTTAAAAAATAAACTCGTTTATTTTAAAATTTTTAAAAAACCTATTTTAATCAAATGACAGCCTAAAAAGCTTATAAGTTGGTCAAAATTGGGTGTCAACAGCTGCCCCTTCTTTGCTCGAAAATAAAGAATGAACTTTCGAGCAATGAAAGTTGATAGAGTAGCTGATTTTGTCCGATCGATGAAATATTATCGGAGGAACCAAATAGAACAAAACCGGTTGTGAAAAAATTACTGGCAAAACTTCTGTTTCAAGTCGCCTACATATCTCGAGTCATATGAAAATCAGGTTGTGTGTAGTCCTGGATTCAAGAACGAATGAAATTCCTAATTGTTGACTCCCAATTTTTGTCCAACACTCCAAAAGATTCTTACTTTTTATGTGTAATGCACGGTAAAATTACTAGAATACCTTTAAAGGAGGGTATGCACGTAATGCATCTTTCGATGCTCGTATGGAAAATCTGATGCCGGATTTGTGAGCAGCATGAAAAAGTGAGTGGCAAAATGATCTTGGTTGATTTTTAGAGCGACCTGATCAAAAGATAATTTTTCGATCCGAAGCGCAAAACCAGTGTTGGTGCGCGACAGGAGTGCGTTGCACCTCCATCACAGACCAACCCTTATATATTTCTGAAAATTATCGATGGGATTGAGAGACTCGTTCTGGAACCTTTTCTAAAAATACACTATGCGCGACCAATCTGCATCGCGGACCGGGTCTTCTCCGAGTTGAAAATTTCTAAATTATTTTGAGGGGAATTCTGGTCAATCCCCTACCCTTCCTAAACTCCATACATGGTCTAATAATGTCGTTTTGACATAAAAAGGTCTAAAACCCCTATTCTAAGTCCTATTCCAACATTCTAACAAGGCTAGGGCTTGAGGAAAGAGCTTGAGTTTGAGAGGTTCGAGAAGAAATCCTTGATGTGCTTGATTGATAGCTTCATCCTAGGTATGTAAGGCTAAACTAAAAGCATGGGATTGTTCTTTTATGTGCTCCATAGATGGTCATAGATGAGTTGATGGTTGAAGAATCTACATACACGAATGCTTGATGGTTTTTCTAAAAATTTTATCTGAAGTTACATATTTCTCTATGCTGATGATCATCATATTATTTGTTTTCTTGAATTAAACATTTTCATGAGAATTTGCATAACCCTACATGAATAATTTGTAAAGCATGCATAATGAACTTGAGAATTACGTCTAAAGCCTTGAGTTAAGATTGTTGATTGTGATGAGAGAATGACGATGAGTTTATAGAATTCGATTGTCTTGTGAGTCTCTACAAATGAACTCTATCGATGTGTCTATTCGATTGTTTCCTAATGATTGTTCTAAATCTTGAGTCTTCAAATGAGATTAATTGATGAGAGGGCTAAATCCCCTATGAGATGTTGATTGATGAGAGGGCTCAAGTCCCTATGAGATGTTGATTGATAATAGGGCTAATGTCCCTATGAGTTGATTGGCTTAATTGGACAGATGGTTTCATGAGCATTGAGTCATGAGAGAAGTATCGAGCACCGAAAGAGTGAGAGATAGTCTGACATGATCTCGTCAAACTACGTCGCCAAACTTAGGTGAGGCTTAGAACTATCACATATATTGTGGTTCCCTCTTAATTAGAAGTCTCTGAAACAATAGTGAACTTATTGACGACTGATTCCATATTGGGTGTGCTGATATGGTTTTGATTCATTCCCTACCTGGCAGGTTTGGAACGGCTATGACAACATCAGCGTGATTGTTGTACATTCTCTGGCTCATAAGTGATTATTGTTGGATAAGAGAAACTCCCATTAATTTCCCACCTTGAGCACTCTTAGTCGAGATGAGATGAGATGAGAGGAGGTGAGCTCCTTGAGATGAGTTTGATTTGATTGGTGAGGTTGATTGGTTGATGGGTCACTTGTCTACTCTTTATTCTTGCGTAGATAGACAGTTGATGATTTGATGTTATTTGACGATTACTTTGACTTGATATTGTTTCCATAATTATTCCACTTGTTTCTGTTTCACTCAACTATTTTACATACCAGTACATTCAACGTATTGGTGTTCCTTTTGGACAGCATCATGATGCAAAGGCAGGTACTAGAGATCGTCAATAGGAACTCCATTGAAGATCCGAGATTCGTAGCTAATTGGTGAGCCTTCCCTATTATGGAGGATCCCCCATTATTATTTCATCTTGCTTTAGAGTTAGATTTTTCGACTATTCTTTTATTTTAATTTGGGTAGCCATGGATTTGTCATTGGCACCACATGATTAGTGATAGAGGCTTCATAGACGATGGTGGAATGTTGATGTTTGAGAATGTGAGCTAGTTTATTTCTACTAGACTTTATCATTATCTATATCATCATGAGACTATGGATGAGATGTGCCTATTTACTTACTGTTATTTTTGTTGTTTCATAGAGTTATTTGATTGAACGAATGTGGTGAGGCTAATTGGTTCGTTTGGGGACTAGCAATAGTCTCTAGGTGTCGGCCATGCCAAGGGTACCCTCCCGGGGCGTGACAAAATTGTTATCAGAGCACAGAGTTCAAGTGTCTTAGGGAGTCTATGAATCCGTGTCTGGTAGAGTCTTGTTTATGGGTGTGGTGTCAACCACCTTTCATATGCAGGAGGCTATAGGACATTAGGAATTGTTACACTTTTTTCTTATTCCCATTCGTATAATAGAGTTAAGGTCTATGAAAACTCTCTTCTAATTCATGCTCTACGCGTGCAGAATTGATATCATGCCTCCCAGGAGAGGTGCCAGAAGAAGGGGACATCCTGCCAGGCAAGATGTTGACCGACCTGATCCTCAAGTACACGAGGAGCCATTGGGCTAAGCTATCCCTGTTGAGCAACCCCTCAAGATGAGGTCTCCAATGATGAGCTATGCCAAGCTATCAAATCTCTAGCCCAGGCTGTCGCAGCACCTGTTGTGAGACAAGGAACGGAAAGACAAGATGCTCATGACACCTCCAGAGTCTGAGAATTTCTAGGGATGAATCCGCTGGAGTTCACGGGGTCTGCATCCACTGAAGCTCCTGAGAACTACGTGGAGGAGCTTGAGAAGATGTTTCAAGTGATGCATGGGGTTGATGCTGATAGGATTGAACTGCCTGCTTACCAACTCAAGGGTGTCGCCAAACTATGGTTCGACCAATGGAAAAAAGGTAGAAAGGATGATGCTCCATGTCTGACTAGGGCAGTGTTTGAGGAAGCCTTCTTAGGATGCTTCTTCTCGAGAGAGAGAAAAGAGAAGCTAAGGTTAGAGAGTTCCTAAATCTGAAACAGGGCTCTATGACTGTGCAAGAGTATGGTTTGAAGTTCACGCAACTATCTCGCTATGCTCCGGACATGGTTGTTGACATGAGGGGAAGGATGGGAATGTATCTTGATGGATTGAATAGAGGACCCAAGAGAGATGGGAGAGGAGCCATGCTTCTGAGTGACATGGAAATTAGGCGACTGATGACATTTATGCAACAAGCTGATGAGAGGAGACAGCATGACAGGGAAGAATTTAAGCATAAGAAAGTGAAGACATCTATCCATGAGGTTGTGAGGAAAGGTAATGGAAATCGGTTTTCAGCACCATCATCTGCTAGTGCACTTGCGCCTAGAGGCAGGTATGATCAGAGATCTCAGAATGTGGGAAGTCATGGACCTTAGTCGCAAGTTAGTGTGTCTCAAGGTTCGTAGGGTAAGCCACCATGTGATAAGTTTGGCAAATTGCACTTGGGGAGATGTCGTGACAGGAATGATGTGTGTTACAAATGTGGCCAAGCGGGTCACTACCAGAAGAATTGACCAAGGTGGTCCCAGGCTCGGTCTTCTACACATGCCCCACCAGTTAGAGGAAACCAGAGGGCCACTATGTCAGGCGCAGGAGGAGCAACAAACCGCTTGTATGCCATGGGTAGTCACCAAAATCAGGAGAACTCCCCAGATGTTATGATGGCTATGATTTGAATCTTTTCTTTTGATTGTTATGTTTTGATGGATCTAGGTGCCACATTGTTGTTTGTATCTCCTTATGTGGCCAGTAGATTTGATAGAACCCCTGAGAGTCTTCTTGAACCTTTGATGTTTCTACTCTAGTGGGTGAGTCTATTCGAGCTGAGAGAATCTATAGAGTTTGGGTAGTGTCCATCCATCACAGGGATACTCTTGTAGATTTGGTTGAGTTGGAGATGGTTGATTTTGATGTGATTCTTGGCATGGATTGGCTTCACGCTAGTTATGCCTCCGTTGATTGTAGATCCTGAACCGTTAAGTTTTAATTTCCGAATGAACCAGTTCTAGAGTGGAAGGGTGATTTTGTTGCACCTAGAGGAAAGTTTATCTCATATCTTAGAGCCGGAAAGTTGATTTCCAAAGGTTGTATCCATCACCTCGTGCGAGTTAAATCTGATGATGTCGAATCCTCAACTCTTGAGTCAGTCCTGATTGTTAATGAATTTTCGAAAGTATATCCTGATGATCTGCTTTGAGTCCCTCCTGATAGGGAGATTGACTTTGGGATTGATGTTCTCCCTGATACCCAGCCTATTTCAATTCCACCTTATAGGATGGCCTCTGCCGAGTTGAAAGAGTTGAAAGAGCAACTGAAAGATTTTCTAGAGAAGGGCTTCATTAGACCCAGTGTTTTACCTTGGGGTGCTCCTATCCTATTTGTGCAAAAGAAAGATGGGTCCCTCAGAATGTGTATCGACTATAGGCAACTGAACAAGATCACGATAAAGAATAAATATCCTCTCCCAAGGCTAGATGATTTGTTTGACCAACTTCAGGGCGCCTCTTATTTCTACAAGATAGACTTTAGATTTGGCTACCACCAGTTGAAGGTAAGGGAATGTGATATTCTAAAGACAACCTTTAGGACTAGATATGGACATTTTGAGTTCTTGGTCATGTGATTTGGGTTGGCGAACGCACCTGCAGCCTTTATGGACTTGATGAATAGAGTATTCATACAATATCCTGATATGTTTATGACTGTATTCATCGACGACATTTTGGTATATCCGAGAAGTGGGGAGGAACATGCTAATAATCTCAGAGTTGTCCTCCAAACTCTTAAGGACTATGAGTTGTATGCAAAATTCTCAAAGTGTGAGTTCTATCTTAAGTCAGTAGCTTTTCTAGGCCATGTTGTTTCTAGTGATGGTATTCTAGTGGATGCCCAAAAGATTGAAGTGGTAAAGAATTGGCCCCGACCGACCATTCCGATTGACATTAGAAGTTTCTTAGGGTTGGTAGGCTATTACCACAGATTTTTGGAGGGATTTTCTTCCCTATCCGTACAATTGACTAAATTGACTCAGAAAAAGGTCAAGTTTTAGTAGTCCGAAGAATGTGAGAAGAATTTCCAAGAGTTGAAAACGAGGTTTACTATTGCACCAGTCCTAACCTTACTCGACGGGATAGAGGACTTTGTAATTTATTGTGATGCTTCGAGGTTGAAATTGGAATATGTACTGATGCAGAAAAGGAAGGTGATAGCCTATGCTTCCAGGCAACTCAAGGTTCATGAGAGGAACTATCCAACCCATGATCTTGAGTTGGTAGCAGTGGTGTTTGCACTTAAAATCTGGCACCACTACTTGTATGGAGTGTGCATGTGGATGTGTTCACGGACCACAAGAGCTTGTAGTATGTTTTCCGTCAAAAAGAGCTCAACCTGCGACAGAGAAGATGGTTGGAGTTGCTCAAGGATTAGGACATGAGTATTCTCTACCACCCAAGTAAGGCTAATGTTGTTTCTGACGCTCTTAGCAGATTGTCAATGGGTAGCATAGCCCATGTAAAGGAAGAAAAGAATGAGTTAGCCAAGAAAGTGCATCGACTGGCTCAGTTCAGAGTTCAACCTGTGGAGAATAATGAAGGAGGAGTTAATGTTCAGAACGGGTCTGCTTCATCCTTGGTGGTGGAGGTGAAAGAAAAGCAAGAATAAGATCCTGTCATACTCTAACTGAAAGAGGATGTCCACAAACAGAAAGTGATTGTTTTTATACTTTAGAGGAAATTTTGAGAGCTTGTGCTCTTTATTTCAAGGAGAACTGGGATGATCACATACCACTGATTGAATTCGCATACAACAATAGTTATCATGAAAGCATTCAAATGGCTCCCTACGAAGCCTTGTGTGGGAGGAGATGTAGATCGCCAATTGTGTGGTTTGAGGTTGGAGAAGCGGAGTTGATTGGGCCTGATCTTGTCCACCAATTTTTGGAGAAGGTCAAGGTCATTAGAGAGAGGTTAAAGACTGCTAGAGTCGCCAAAAATCGTATACCAACATGAGGAGAAGAGACTTGGAGTTCGAGTTAGATGATTGGGTGTATTTGAAAGTGTCACCTTTGAAGGGTGTCTTAAGATTTGGGAAGAAAGGGAAGTTGAGTCCACTCTATGTGGGACCATATCATATTGTAAAGAGGATTCGCAAGGTTGCTTATGAGTCAGAATTGTCTTCTGAGTTAGAGAGAGTACATTTGGTATTCCATGTGTCGAGTGATCCTTGTTGATAGCATTGGTGTGAAAAATACCCTACCTTACGAAGAGGTTCCGATTTAAATCCTTGATCGTCAGATTCGTAAGTTGAGGAACAAAGAGATAGCCTCAGTCAAAGTCCTGTGGAGGAATCAATTCGTTGAGGAAGCCACATGGGAAGCTGAGGAAGAGATGAAGGCCAAATATCCACACCTATTCGTTCCAAATGATGAGAGTGTTAAATGTAAATTCCTTACCCTCCACTAAATTGATTGATCTATCTTTGATGTGACATTCTATTTGTAAGTCGAGAGTTTAATTGATTGAGTTGAGTGTTGAGATTAGTCTTGAGTCTATTTGTGCCCTGATATCCACCCTTACTCATCATTCGAGGATGAATGATCCCAAAGGAGAGATGATGTAACGCTCGTTAAATTATAAAAATACCCCTAGAGGAAGGGTATACGCATAATGCATCTTTCAATGCTTGTATGGCATATCCAAGGCTGGATTTGTGATCAGCACAAGAAATTGAGTGGAAAAATGGCCTCGGTCAAATTTTAGAGTGACCCGATCAAAAGATAATTTTTTGATCTGAAGCGCAAAACCAGTGTTAATGCACGAAAGGAGCGCGTCGCGCCTCCATCGCGAACTAGCACTTATATTTTTCTGAAAAATTTTGACATGATTGAGAAATCTCGTTCAAAAATGTTTTCTAAAAATACACTATGCGCGACTAGTCCGGATCACGAACTAGGTCTTTCCCGAGTTGAAAATTTCTAAATTATCGAGAGGCATTTTGGTCAATCTCCAACCCTTCCTAAACTCCATACATGGTCTAATAAGGTTGTTTTGACATAAAAAAAGGTCTAAACCCCCCCCCCCCCCCCATTCTAAGTTCTATTTAAACATTCTAACAAGGCTAGGGCTAGAGGAAAGAGGAAAGAGATTGAGTTTGAGAGGTTCGAGAAGAAATCCTTAACGTGCTTGATTGATAGCTTCATCCCAGTTATGTAAGGGTAAGCTAAAAGAATGGGGTTGTTCTCTCATGTGACCCATAAATTGTCATAGATGAGTTGATGGTTCAAGAATCTACATACACGAACACTTGATGGTTTTTCTAAAAAATTTATTTGGAATTACATGTTTTTCTATGTTGATGATTATCATACTATTTGTTTTCTTGACTTAAACATTTTCATGAGTATTTGCATAATCCTGTATGAATAATTTGAAAAGCATGCATAATGAACTTGAGAATTGAGTCTAGAGCCTTGAGTTGAGATTGTTGATTATGATGAGAGAATGACGATGAGTTGATAGATTTGATTGTCTTATGAGTCTCTACAAATGAACTCTACCGATGTGTCTATTCGATTATTTCCTAATGATTGTTCTAAATCTTAAGTCTTCGATTGAGATTAATTTATGAGAGGGCTAAAGTCCCTATGAGATGTTGATTGATGTGAGGGCTAAAACCCCTATGAGATGTTGATTTATAAGAGGGCTAAAACCCCTATGAGATGTTGTTTGATGATAGGGCCAATGTTCCTATGAGTTGATTGGTTTGATTGGATTGATGGTTTTATGAGTATTAAGTCATGGGAGGAGTATCGAGCACCAAATGAGATAGAGTTAGTCCGACTTGAACTCTTTAAACTACGTCGCCAAACGTAGGTGAGGCTTAGAACCATCATATATATTGTGGTTCCCTCTTGATTAGAATTCCCTGAAACAATAGCGGACTTATTGACGGCTGACTCCATATTGGGTGAGCTGATATGGTTTTGATTCGCTCCTTACCTGGCAAGTTTGGAACGGCTATGGAAACATCAGTGTTATTATTGTACATTCACTGGCTCATAAGTGATTGTTGTTGGAAAAGAGAAACTCCCATAAATTTCCTACCCTGAGCACTCTGAGTCGAGATGAGATGAGATGAAGTAAGCTCCTTAAGATGAGTTTGATTTTATTGATGTGGTTGATTGGTTGATGGGTCACTTGTCTATTGTTTATTCTTACATAGTAGACATTTGACGATGTGATTTTATTTGATGATTAATTTGAGTTGATTTTGTTTCTATAATTATTCTATCTGTTGTTGTTTCACTCAGTTATTTTACATACCAGTATATTCCACGTAATGATGTCCCTTTTGGATTGCATCGTTTTATGATGCAGAGGCAAGTACTAGAGATCGCCAACAGGCGCTCTGTTGAAGATCCGAGATTCGCTCTAATTGGTAAGCCTCCCTTATTCCGGAGGATCCCCTATTATTATTTCATCTTGCTTTAGAGTTTGATTTTTCGACTATTCTTTTATTTTAATTTGGGTAGCCATAGGTTTGTCATTGGCACTACATGATTAGTGATAGAGGATTCATAGACGTTGGTAGAACGTTGATGTTTGAGATGTGAGCTAGTTTATTTCTACTAGCCTTTACTACTATTTGTATCATCGTGAGACTATAGATGAGATTTGCCCATTTACTTACTGTTATTTCCGTTGTTCCATAGAGTCATTTAATTGAACGAATGTGATGAGGCTAAGTGGTTCGCTTGGGGACTAGCAATAGTCTCTAGGTGCCAGCCACGCCAAGGGTACCCTCCCGGGGTGTGACATTATGTTTATATTTTTAAATAGTTTAAAATACTTTTTGGGCGATTTTGAATTAATTTTTTATAATTGCTCTTAATTTTAAAATATTAGGATTTTAATTATTTAAATTTTAATGCAGTATAATAATTTATTTTTTCTTGTTCAGATATAATTATATGCTTGTGTCCAATTAGCCCATAATTTGGAGTCATATCTTTCTAGCTCATTAGGTTTTTTTAATAAAATGTGTATATAACTTTTACTTTACTACAAATAATTGAAAAGGGTAGGTATTTTAATTTTAGAAAACTCTAAAAATTATGTCCTCTTTCTTTCTCATTTTTCCGGCACTCCCCGCCGGAATCTGATGAAAACTCCGGTGGCTCTCTCCCCTCCACCTTCTTCCTCTTCCTTTTTGCTCCACCAAAATACACTCAAACAACTTCCATTACACCACCACTATGGCAGTCCAAACACAGCCTCAAAACCACCCCATTTCATTCCTGAACCAGCAACAAGGCAAAACACCCCAAAATGCAGCCAAACATCAGCCACCTTTCTCCACCCATTTCAGCCGAAAAATCCCCCCAGAACCAGCTCTAAAAACACCTGAATCAGCCGCCAAATCTCCACCAGAACACCCCCAAACTACCCAAAAATGACCAAATCCTCGACCCAAAACCCCACCGGAAAACCACCAGAAACCCATCCGAAACCATCGCGAAACAACACCAAAATGACCCCTGTTTCAGCAGAGACACAACAACAACAACCGGAAAAACAACTACCGTAGCTTCACCCCAAAACCCAACTGATCAACCCCATTCTCAGTCCAAAATGCAGCATAAAACTCCACCAAAAAATTCCTACGAGTAACAACTCCTAACCAGCGAATATGTTGTTGAGAAGCTATTCCCAGCAAGCTCCAAACTACCAACAAAATTAGACCACCGCAACCCCGAGGTTAATTTCGTCAAAAGGGTAATCGTATTTATATCTTTATATTTTGCCTTGTTTATTTTCTGTGTTTCGGATCTGGCCAAAAAGTTCAAATTTCGGCCATTGTTATGGTTATTTTATTAGAATCGTTCTTTCTTCTTCTTATTTTGACACTTCTATTATCATTGTTGCTCTAATTCTTGACTGATTTTTATGTTACTATGAATTTTTTCATTTATTTTGTTTGATTTTTGAGCAGTTTAACTGCCCGTCTTTGTACTAATTTGTCTCATGTTCTATTTGGTATTTATTTTACCGTTGTTTCCTTTTAATTTTCGAACTGTTGCTATAGGAACTTAATTGCTTTTATTGAATAAAATTTGTTTGTTTTTAATGTTCCAAAGAGGGGTGACATGTTTTGGTTGTTGTTGTTTAAGTTGCTTTAATTATTGCCAACTGTCTTGTACATCTCCTTTTGCTAAATTTTTATTAGTTCTTACAGTCGTTGGTTGAGTTTTCGATTTGATTATTTTCTATCTCATTATCCATATGGTCTCATGTTGTTGTCAATTAACATTTATCTATTAATATTTACACATTATTTTGACCAATGATGAAATTTCTCCGTCGGTTTTCGAGGCCTCCCCATTTAAAAAAAGCGGAAAATGTTAGTTTAACTTCGCATCATGCATATATTGTTTTTATTAAAATTGTCCAATGAAGAGTCTATCCGTCGGATTTTTAAGCCTCCCCATTAAAAAAGATGGAACAATTTTAATTTATACTTTATTTATTCTCTATTGTGTATGTTGTTGACGTTAGGCAAATACTAGGACATTCTTCATATCATTATTTATTTCATTATTTGTGTATATTTTTGTATTATTATACTTATGTTATATTGTATACCTCCTCCTCAATTGGAAAAAAATTAGTTCAACCGGGACCCACAGTTGTGGATTCTGAATGGTGCTAATAACTTCCCTTTGGAATAAATTGAACCCTTACCTAGAATTTTTAGTTCGCAGACTATTTTGTAAATAATTAATTGGTTTCTCAATTATCGTTAGAATTAGGTGGCGACTCCAAAACCCAAAACTAAATTATTTTTTCTAAAATATTCTTTTTAAATTCTATTATTTTTTACGAGTTGTCACGACGTTGCACCCTCGGGATGTCAACACTAATAAATGAAATCAACAATGTGGTGACTTGAATAAGGAGTGATAGTAGTTAGAATTGGAAAGAGTGAGGCATAGAAAATGATTCCGGTATTGAAAGCAAAAGGTTTAATGTAATTGATAGTAAAATAAAAGGCATATTTTGAAGTGAAAGGCGGAATGTACAGAGATCCACAAGTTCTGCAATCTATAACTAAAAGAAACACTAGATAAAATGGTTAGAGCACGTATATTAAATAGTGAAATAATTATAAACATGATGCAAATTCCTACTTAGACCATGAAGTCTGCCATAAGACAATAAGGATGACGTCTTAGGCTATAATGTCTTGGCCATGCTAATCATAAATTGTATCCTCAAGTCATGAGATGATGTTCGTAGGCCATGAAAGATGATGCCTTTGGACGATGACATCTTCGGGTCATCATAAGCATAAATTAAATCCTTAGGCCATGAAATGATGTCCGTAGGTCATGAAGGATGATGTCTTTGGACTATGAATGCCTTAGGAGCATAATAAGCGGAATTAAATCCCTAGGCGATGAAATGATGTCCTTAGGCCATGCAAATGATGCTTTTGGACTATGACACCATAAGGGTATAATATTTTTCATAATGCGATTTGAGGCCAATGAAAAATTTTCAAAAGAATGCAATGCAATTTCAGTAGGCAAAAAAGTATAATTTCAAAAGGCCATGCAATTTCTTTTTTTATGCAATTCCATTAGGCTATATGCAAAACGCGATTTTAGTAGCCATGCAATTTTTCCTACAACTTCAGTAGGGCATGCAATTTCAATTCTTTTTCAGTAGGCCAAATGTAAATTTAATTTTACACAGATTTTTGTCCAATTTTAGTAGGCCAATGTAAGAAATGCAAATCCAGTAGGCTAATACAAAAAGTGAAATTTCATGCAAATTTTCATGAATTTTGGTAGGCCAAATGCAAATTTAATTTAATACTTTTATGCAACTTTGGTAGGCTAAAATGCAAATTTAATTTTGTGCAAATTTTCATTCAGTTTTTTGTAAGCCACTGCAAAAATACAATTTTATGCAAATTTTCACATAATTTTGGTAGGCCAAATGCAAAAAAAAATAAAAATGCAATTCCAGTAGGCCAATACGAAAAATTCAATTTCATGCAAATTTAGTAGGTCATTGCAAAAAATGCAATTTCAATAGGTCAATGTAAAAAATGAAATTTCATGCAAATTTAGTAAGCCAATGAAAAAATTCAATTCCTGTAGGCCAATAAAAAATGCAATTTTATCTAAATTTTCATATAATTTTGGTAGGCCAAATGCAAATGCAAGTTTGACTCCATGCCAATTTTCGTGCAATTTTGGTAGACCATATTATTTTGATTGTAATTTTAGTATGCAATGAAAAGTAGACCGAGAAAATAAGATAGCTTAGCCTTCGTTCATTGTAAGATAAATGAGGATTGCTTGCATGACGCGAAGAGGTCACTCCTAGCATGTGTACCTGTCTTTTCTATGTTGAAAGAAAAATCATTAGTTTGTGAATAAGGAGTTGATCTGTAGCTTTGACTTGACTCGCACGCTCCATTCGTTGTTGATATTCAGCCTTTCATTTTGATTTCCTCTTGGAAGCCACACTTCACTTCTAAATTCAACTTTATTGAAATTTTTGAGAGCCACTCAAAAATTTCTACCCTAGTTTGTATGAAATGCTCTAGAAGAATTTTTGAAATCCTCTGAAAAATTTTGGCATAATTTGCGCAAAATACTCTAAAAGAATTTTTGAGATCCTCTCAAGAATTGTCCCCCAGTTACTTGTCCAATAAGGAATATGCTCTTCTAGAAAAACATTTTGAGGTCCTCTCAAAAATTCTCCCCTAGTCCATTATAAAGGGGGGAAATAAGAAGTTTTATTATGATAAGACCGAACTCCACAAGAGTGCCTACGTGTCCCTCTTAAATGGGAATCAGGTCTAACGTAGTTCCAATTACAAAAAACATTAAAGGAACAGTACTTAAAATGAAAAATTCATGCCAGATCTCCTTGTTTATTTTGCTGGTGTAGATGTATCTGTCATATAACTCAAGCAAGATAATGTTTTCCTCAAACGACACAAGTCATGATCGAACTTCACTTTTTCAACATGTTCATTGGTGATTTGGGAGTGGACTGTTGGATGTATTTGGCGTATGATCCTTCAAATGTATGACCTTAGTATCAATCAGGCCTTGAACCTTATCCTTCAAAGCGCAACATACATCAGTGGTGTGTCCCTTCATTCCTGAGTAATATGCACAAACCTTATTTGGATCATACCATTTGGATTGAGTATTTGGATTCAAAGCAACAATAGGGGTGATATAGCCAGCCTCTTTCGATCTTTTGTAAAGTTGGACTATTGTTTCATCTAGAGGAGTATAGCTTTTGATGGGTTTTCTATCAAAGTTAGGACGATTTTTATAATTTGGTCGTTGAGGGGTGGAGATGGAGGTGTTTGGAAGTATCCTGGTTAGTTATGATAAACAAGATATGTGGGTTGTTGATATGGTGGGAGAGGAGTTTGATAGGGAGTAAATTATGGATAAAAGGGATGAGGTGTGGGGTACGGTGATGTAGAGTAGTGAGGGGTTGGTGGAGTCAGTATTTGGTGTCTTGTAGGAGCTTTATATGCCATCATTACCAAACCCATTGTTGCTCTGCAGCGCACACAAGTGTACGTGGTCTTAACAAGTAATATAGTGGTCCTTATTAGGAGCCGGAATGTCAAACTCAAGGGATTTAAACCAGAATCAATTACCACTCCAAGTTGTTGCGTTAAGTGTGTCCTTGTTGAAAATGATGAAAAGATTAAGTGGAAAATTAAAGTAATTAATTATAACTACTACGGTTAATTGGTTTGTAGTGAATTATCATATTATGTATTATTCCAGGATTGTAACCTTATTGGCGTAGTTCTAGACTCAATGCTTGCACTTATGTCTAGGCTTCCTGATTACTGACTCACTGGGTTAAAATTATCTAAACAGGGTTGCATGCCTCTGCCGGCCTACCCTTATTGACTGCCGAACTACATCGTTGAATGGGGATAGACAAAATTAATAAGGATGCTTTAACGTTTTCTTCTTGTATTTGAACCAAGCTTGGTGTAAGGTAGTTATCACGGGTCTTCCTTACACGAATCAATCTAGTTTCCTAGTTGAACAAGCTCCTTATATTACTGTGTTCTATTCATTCCAACATCTCTCGAATCAAGAATGAATAACTAATTTACCCCATAGTTGATAAGGCCATGAAGTATAGATGGAAGCAATATAAGAGTAATCTAGTGGAAACCCATTCATAATATGCAAACATCAAGAACTAAAACATTGTCTATGGCTACAATCCCAGAATTTAGGAAGATTAGCCATGCGTCATTGTCTTATAAAAAAAAAGCTGATCAACATTCACAATGAAGAATCAAAGGTAAAAACAAACCAAAGTAACCTTAGAATGGAGTTTTTAGTCATCTCTCTTCTATTTCGTACAAAACCAGATATGAAACCTAATGTTCTAAACAAAATGTAACTTAAAATTCTCGTATTTCATTTTTTTTCCTTGTGTTTACAAAGCCCGCGACGCGGAGTATGCTGGTTCGAGTGGATTTTCGTATTTAATGCTGACTGCACAAATTTCTCCTCTTCTTGTATATGTCAACGACGCAGACTTCACCCCTTTTCCTGCTTCACGCCTTTTTCTCCAAGATTTTAGCTTGTACAGCTTTTTCCCAGGTCCGCGACGCGCACATGAGCCTTTTTGCTGAGCTAACTGATTTATTCACTTAGTTCTGCAGTGGTATTCTTTCTCAAACTCCAGATGTGAGTCCGGACTATCATATTCTGTTTAAAACCTGCAAAAACATGACCAAAAGGTGCACTTGACCCTGGATTAGCAAAATACGCTAAATTACACTAAAAACACCTAGACTCTATGGATTTGTCCTCTAACTAAGCTCTATTTATAGGTAGTTTTGGCTAGTTTGGCATATAAATATGCCCTTAGAGATTTGTCCACCCTCGGATGAATCAAGACATATGCATGAGGCCCCTTGGTATTATGTAAAAGGAACATCCTACAAATGAGTTTTCCCAAATAGGTCAAACATTTCTCAATACCCTCAGCAGTATCATCTCACACCATGCACTCATGAATTAATGCAGACTCATGCAGAATTCCTGTTAATAGCTCCTCTAGTTGTCACCTTTGGATGATTGCGCCCTCACCTGAAGAACTATCCATGCACACCACAGAAACCTAGCTAGAAGATTGGTAATGGGTACAAATCAACTCTCTCTCTCAGCAAAAGATGTATCATGTTGCTTCTAGTTCCCATAAGCTTTCCCTTAATGTGTCAGCTCAACTTAGTTGGAATTTAGCTCAAAGAATCATGTAGGTCTTTTATTTGGTTGTAATGTAGGCTAAAGGTTGACGGGGTACATTTATGGATATGGCTGTCATGGCTCAATTCCCAAGCGCTCATAGCTCACACTACTATTCTCTTCTTGTTCCACATTTGTTCCTCCTTAACTTGACACCCCTTATTGTATACACAAGAAAGAAAATTTTAAACATTGTTTGTTTTATTTCAAACAGTCCCCTCACGATGGGTCTGCAATGCGCTTAGGTCGTGTACCTTCACTATTTCAAGGGCAGTAATTTTTAGATTTTTATTTTCTCTTTTCTACCATCACTTGTCTGTTGGGTGTCCTTTTTAAGATTCCTTTCCCCTTGTCTTAATATGCTATAGAGCTTAGGAATTATGATCAAACACGGATTAAGAGCAAAGAGAAGGGTCCGGCTTAAAATGTGGCTAACCAAATAAAAGGCTAAGGCTCAATAAGGCTAACTAGGGATGATTAGTTTAGGTGGGTCAAAAGATGGTTAAAAAATAAGGCTATCAAAGAAATGCGTAGATCCTTTCCTCTAAGTTTGATTCCTACCTTGCTTAATCCACATACCGGGCAAGTTCTAGCAACTATTGCAACATCAACCAACAAGTTTGCTCACTCACTCATGGCACACTTTCATCACAAGGATAATACTAGAATCACCATCACATTATTCACACGAATTCATAATTAAGCATCTATCATTCATGAAGTTCAATGGCTAAGCATTAGCTACTCAGAGTTCAGTTGATATAGTTGGCCCTGATTCAAACACACTACGTAAAATGTCCTTAGTACTACTACTGACACTCTACATGAAACTCACATTGACAAACACCCTTAGGACGGTAGTCATACATCCATCATAGGGCCCTGTCACTCAACTATGACAACTCCTAACATTCTCATATTATACTATACAAAGAATACAACTAGAACCATAACATTCAACTTCACAATACTACTACCATTTAAACATACTAAAAGAACTCAACATTTAGTTACAGACCCAAGCAAAACATAAAAATGATGTCTAAACTTAAACAAACATAGCAACAAATAGAAAAAGTAAAGCATAGTCTTAATATATGGCCGAATCAAAAAATGAAAAGAAAGTATAAACATAAAGATACTCCCACCCCACACTTAGAATCAGCACTGCTCTCAATGCTAAGCATATAAAACCAGTGGGATGGAAGCATGGTGCTCAATAATCATCCATCGGGGCTGGTAGAATAGGCTCACCCCCCATACTGATCAGCTGCTCCTGATCTACCTCATCATCATCCACATTAGAGGTCTGCCTCGCATGGTAAAAGGCCTCGACCTATCAAGCTCTTGCTGAGTAGAAGGTCTACCACCTGTCCTATGGCACAGCATCTCTAGCCCGAACATCTGCTCCATGATGAGCTCATCTCTGTGTGACCTCTCAACAGTGGTGAGCACAGGTCTCATAAACGCATTCGGCCCTTTTGTGTTGGTTACATTATAATGGGGGTTCTTAATGTGAGAAAAGTAATCAAGGGGTTCCTTGAGAACACCTGCACATCTGCACAACTTAGTAATCAATCCAACAAAAGCATACTTGCATCCACAATAAACCCTACCATTCCTCATGGAGGATTTGAAGATAGCCCAAAAGTTGAGCTCCATCTCTGTAATCAATGCATATGCCAATCATACTCGGTCCCGAGTAACAGTCGTGAAGTGTTGCTCAGGAAGAAAGAATGTGTAATTATCTTGACTCAAACTCTGGCCTCCTTGTTTATATGAGCAAAAGGGAAAGATTGGTGGTACCTCTTGTATCCATGAAGAATCCACTTAGCAGTGGAGGTCACCCTAACCCAAGTCTGGCAGATAGCTCGATATGGTGGTCGAATCTGAAGCTCAGTAAATGGGGCTAAAGACATCTAAAGTGCCTAGGATCTCGTTGATAGAAACCAGGGTGATATTCACCTCTATCCCCCGAACAGTGACCACTTGGGAGCATGCCTCAGTTGTCATATTAGCATAAATATCTCGAACCATACTGAGGTTGCAAGGAAGGGCCTCTTCAAAGAGGAAGGTTAGGTGGTTGTCCATACAATGCTGGTAGATTTGAGGATAGTCCCTCGCTAGTATGTCAGCGTCAATGGGCACATCAGGGAAGTACTATGTCTTGTCATATGCCTGATCCCAACACTTGCCTTCCCTACACACAACTTTAAGCCCAAATCGGGGTTTTTGGCCCCTGGGAGGGTTTGGGTATTTGGGAACTTCCGGGATATCCCAAGCACATCTCTGACTACTTGAAGCTTTGCCTGCCAGCCCTACTGCTAGATCCTTCGGTCTGTCCGGTTTTGCAGGTTCTAGAGGCCATGATAAACTGTAATAATAGGCAAACATCATCAAAGCATGCATTAAGACATAGCCCTTATTGCACAAAGACAATATCGCACCCAACCCCATACTTAGATTCAAACCATGGGGTGAAAAGGTACTTAGACTTCCCAGTTTACTCCGGGTAGTCACCAAAAAAAAAATTGTGACAACACTATCCGCCACTTAGTCCACTAGCACATATCTCATGTTGCAATTCAAGAACCACTATCACCCCAAAAATCCAACCACAATACACAAGACATTAACGGTGGAGCATTTGAACCAAACAAGTTAATTGTAGCATCATTCTAACCACATGGGGTGATAATCATGGCACTATAATTAACAAACCACCATATGTTTCAATTTTTGCAAAACCCAACAACAGTACATCAACATATACTCCAATTTAGCCCAAGAACACAAAATCCCCAAATTCACCCCCAATTTCGGCCTAGGGTTTGCAGCCAGAAACATCAAGCATAAAATTCACTCCATTCATGAAACTAAGCATAAAATTGCAACACCCAACAACAATCATGCAACAATTATCATAAGGAATAAGTTACACCACTTCATTACACCTATAGTACCCAAAAATACTTATACCCACGCAATAATCAAGAATAAAGGAGTGAAGAACACATATCTGAAGAGATTGCAAGAGAAAACAAAGCAAACCCTTGTGGGACTTTAAGGGCGACGCGAATTTGTTTGAAATTGGGTGTTTGGGGGTAAAATTGAGAGAAAAATGAGAGGGCGAGGGTTTTTCATGACTTTTGAAGCATTAAAATGAAGAAAAACATGGGGGGGGGGGGGGGTTAAATAGGGGGTAGCGGGTTGGGTTGATGTCCAGCATTCACAAAAAATTGTACACGTCCATGCCAGTTCTGCGTTGCGGACTGGATGCAAATTGGTACTTTGCATTCTTTTTTCAAATTTCATGACTTTTGGCTCTTACCTAGAACGCCAAAATTTGTAACTCTCTGTGACAGTTCCGCATCACAGGCCTGTCGTGCACCATACTGGTTAAGAAATTTTTTAGGATCCAAAAAATTTTAATTTTTTGAGCACTGAACCCCGTAAAAATTTCCAAAACTCCAGATTATGCTATAAAACAGTGAAACAAGTTAATCCGGCCAAGAAAAATTAAAAAATGCCTAAAATATTGATGGGAATTAAAGATGCAAAATTTTTTACACTTGAGTAGCAGAGGTTCGTGAGTGCGCTGGTCGTGGACCAACACTTTGTGCAAAAAAAAATTCAATGAGTTTTTTTAAAAATAACAAATAAAAAGAAACTAAAGCAATTACAGTTACCTCATCATGGGTTTCCTCTCGTGCAGTGCGAGATTTACCGTTGCGGCACGACTCAGCAAAAGCCTACTCATTATTGGCCAAATCTATGGCCTCTTCATCACGACTCATGTCCTCACCATAATATTGTTTGACACGTTGTCTGTTAGCCAAAAAAGTTTGGTTCGTGGCTTTCATCTCTCAACTCAACAACACCGTGTGGCATCATACTTACCACAGTGTGTGGCCCACTCCAATTGGACCTTAGCTTCCCTAGAAACAGTTTAAGATGAGAATTAAAGAGAAGTACCTTTTGTCCAAGCACAAAGGTACGCCTAATTATGGGCCTATCATGCCACTTCTTCGTCTTTTCTTTGTAGGTCTTGGTATTTCATATGCTTTGACTCAGAGTTCATCCAACTCCTCTAGTTGTTCCAGTCTCTTGCACCCTGCGAGCTCTGGATCGAGATTGATCTTTTTGATAGCCCAATATGCTTAGTGCTCAAGCTCGACAAGGAGGTGACATGCCTTACCATAGACCAACCTGTATGGAGATGAGTCGATCAGGGTTTTGTAAGTCATCCTGTAGGCCCACAAGGTGTCATCAAACCTGATGGACCACTCTTTCCTTGTGGCATTGACGGTCTTTTGTAGTATTTGCTTCACTTCTCAATTCAACGCCTCTACCTGATTGCTCATCTATGTATGATATGTTATGGCCACCTTGCGCCTCACCCCATACTTAGCTAACAAACTCTTCATTATCTAATTGATGAAGTGTGCACCTCCATCACTGATCATGGCTCTCGGAGTCCCAAACCTTGTGAAGATCTATTTCTTTAGAAACTCACTCACCACCTTAGAGTCATTGGTGGCAAAGCTATTGCTTCAACCCATTTAAACACATAGTCAACTGCGACCAAGATGTAGTGATTACCAAAAAAGGGAGAGAATGGACCCATGAAGTCTATCCCCCACACATCAAGAATCTCCACCTCTAAAATGTTGTTTAGATGCATCTCATGCCTCTTGGAGATGGTGCCAGTCTTCTGACATGCATCACATGCTCTCACAAACTGTGTAGCATCCTTGAAGAGCGTTGGCCAAAAGAATCCTGAATGTAACACCTGGTGAGATGTTCACTCTCCTCCATGATGACCTCTATAGGGTGAAGCATGACATCTTTCAAGTATTTTGTGCATTTCTACCTCAGGTACACACCTTCTGACCATCTGACCATTCTATCAGCACCTTGCTTGAAAGGATATGGCTCATCCCAGATGTAAGCCCTTGCATTATGCGCCAGTCGCTTCCGCTGCTAATAGTCAGCATCTGGGGGAAAGACTCCACTTACCAGGTAGTTGTCGATATCAGCATACCACGACAGCTCTTCTACTTCTAAGGCCAAGAGTTGCTCATCTGGGAATTCCTCCTTGATCTGCTTTTGCTCACCTATGTGAGCATCATTATCCAAGCGATACAAGTGATCAGCAATCTAGTTCTCACACCTCTTTCGGTCTTTGATCTCAATGTTGAACTCTTGAAGCAACAAGATCTATCTGATTCACTGGGGTTTAGCATCTTTTTTATTGAACAAGTATTTCATAGTTGCATGATCGGTGAACACTATGACTTTGGTGCCTACCAAATAGGATCGGAACTTGTCAAATGCATATACTAGTGCCAACATCTCCTTCTCAATAACTGTGTAGTTACATTTTGCTTAATCAAGGGTCCTACTGTCATAGTAAATGGAGTGGAACGCCTTGTCCTTGTGTTATCCCAACACTCTCCCATAGTAATGTCGCTAACATCACATATTAGCTCGAAAGGGAGCTCCCACTTTGGTGTTGTCAATATGGGTGCTTCTACTAGTCGCTTCTTCAACATCTTAAAGGCCTGAAAACATATAGCATCAAAGTTAAAGGGTACCTCTTTCTCCAGTAGAGCATGCAGTGGGTTTGAGATCTTCAAGAGGTCCTTGATGAATCTACATAGAACCCCGCATGCCCAAGAAAACTGTGGACTCCTTTGACAGACACGGGTGGAGGTAGCTTTTCCATAACCTCAATATTTGCTTTATCCACCTCCAAACCATGCTTTGACACCTTGTGTCCCAAGACTATCCCCTCATTTACTAAGAAGTGATATTTTCCCAGTTAAGGACGAGGTTAGTCTCCTCACATCGAGCTAGCACCCTTTCCAGTTTCTACAAATATACCACGAATGACTCTCTAAAGATTGAGAAATCATCCATGAATACCTCTGCAAAATCCTCTACCATGTCGTAGAATATGACCATCACACACCTTTGAAAAGTGACTGGTGTATTGCACAGGCCGAAAGGCATGCGCCTAAAATCATATGTCCCTAAGGACAAGTGAATATAGTCTTCTTTTGATCCTCAGGTGCGATTGTGATCTGATTATACCCTGAGTACCCATCCAAGAAGAAGTAGTACTCTTGCTCAGCCAGCCTATCTAACATCTGATCAATGAAAGGGATTGGATAATGATCTTTCCTAGTGGCTTCATTTAGCTTCCAGTAGTCCATGTAAATACACCACCCTGTCACTGTTCTGGTTAGAATGAGCTCATTCTTATCATTTGTAACCACTGTCGCGCCCCCCCCCTTTCTTGGGGACATATTGTACTGGGCTCACCCACTTGTTGTCTGAAATTGGAACGATGATACCCGCATCCAGCCACTGTATCACCTCTTTCTTGACCACTTCCTTCATGATTGGATTTAACCTTCGTTGTGGCTGAGCCACTGGCTTGTCTCCTTCCTCCATAAAGATCCTGTGCATACACAGGGATGGACTAATGCCATGGATGTTAGACATTTGGCAACCCATTTCCATTTCATTCTCTTCAGCACAGCTATAGCAGCTTTCACCTGGGCTGCAATCAATGAAGAAGACAATATTACAGGTAAAGTGTTATTATCACTTAGAAAAACATACCTAAGATGGGACGGCAATGGCTTCAACTCTAGCTGAGGAGCATCTTCGACTAAGGGATTGGGTGGAGGTCCTAATACCCTATTTAGGGGATCAACTACTTTCTTTAGTATGCTGACATTGTGGTTATTCGGCACAATTTCTATTTCTTTAGATTCTACATCATCCACTAGCCCTTGATTTAGCAACACCTTGGCTATAGGATCCTTAATCTCAACTTGGCTCACTGTCGCCGCTGTATCCAGTACTGTGATGGCTACCAAGTCCTCATAGATAGCGGGCAACTCCAAATCCTTATACACATAAAAAAACTTCCACTTTGTCATAGGCTCGCATGGTGAGGCAACTTACCGCAACATCAATCAGTGTCCCTCCCGTTACTGGGAATGGGCGTCCAAGAATGAATGGAACCTCTGGATTAGATTCAAAGTCCAGGATGACAAAGTCCACAAGGAAGATAAGAGATCCCACTTGGATTAAGACATCCTCTATAAACCCATCCGATCTTGCCACCAAATGATCAGCCAATTGTATTAAGATGGTGGTGGGCTTAGGATTCCCCAGCCCCAACTTCAAGAATATAGAACTGGGCGTGAGATTGATACTCGCACCGGAATCACACAACCCTCTAGAATTCAAGCAATGTCCAATCGCTACTTGCACAGTGAAGCTCCCAGGATCCTTCAACTTTGTAGGCAGCTTAGCTTTGTTTAGAACCTTGGAGTTGCACTCTTCTGTGAGTGTCACAGTCTCTGATGTGTTATCAAAATACAGCATTTTTACGCTTGAAACTTGGAATTTTGTGTGTTCTCAATGCAATGTTAGTTGGTTTTATGTATTTTTATGTTTTATTTGTAGGATTACAGGGTTGGCCATGATTTTGGGAAGAAAATGCAGAAGTTGTTGTTTTTGATGAAGTATGACACCTTTTACGGGTCGTAGTGCACTCTACGGGTTATGAAGGAGGTTTCATGAACAATTCCAGTAAGGGGATGATCTTTTAAAGTTTGTTCTATGAACATGCAGATGGGTCATGGATTAGTTTACGAGTCATAGACCACGTTTTGTGCCCTGAGGATCAATGAAAAAAGACTTTCTTAGACCACATTTAGTACCCTGGGGATCAGAGAAGAAGAACTTTCTAAAGTGTCATCAGATGAAAACCCCTTATGGGTCATAGAACACTTTACGAGCCATACAAGGGTGTCATAAACCTTCAATCTAATTTTGCTGCAACATTGTACGAGACCCCGATTACGCCGTAAAGATATTCGTAAGTCGTGCTGACCTTTTTAGGGCTTGTGTTTTGAAAATTATAAATAGGATTTTAGGTTATTTTTCATTAAATAGAGTAGAGATTTCGACCAATAGAGAGGAAAAATAGTGAGATAAAGTAGAGAAAACATTGGAGAGTTTTGAGAAACACTTGTACTTTGATTTGATCTTATAATCTTGTGATTCTCATTGAAGCGTGGATTTGCTTGTTCTTAATTCAATTGTATCAGTGTTCTATTATGTTATTCCAATTCATAAGTCTTGCATCTACACAAATCATGAGTAGCTAAATCCACAACTAAGGTTGTGAGAACCATGAAGAACTAACAAAGTAAAACCAGATAAATCATAAGTCTTGAAAAGTGTGTATGCATGACTTAATTAACTCTCTTCGTTTGCATTTTTTATAGTGTTCAACATTAAGACCCGCCTAGTGTTACTGACTGGATCAAGGTAGTAATGAATAGGAAAATAGATTAATTAACAGGATTTAATTAATATGTTCTCGTCTAATCACTCAAACTGGGCCAAGGGGAGGTTGTACTGGGACTAATAGGTAAGGGTTAGTAATGTACATTACAGAGATGGGCCAAGTCACATATAAATTCGCCTCTCGCGTAGAATAAAGGGATTGGCGAATTAACTTACTATCTTGTATGCCACACACTAGAAAAGGTCATTCGGTGGTATTAAGTTAGCGAATCATGGGGAACATAATACCTTGGTTTCTCTCCATATTGATTAAGCTCTTTTGTTAGTTAGGTTTACTTTAATGCTTGTTATTGCAAACCCCCCCCCCCAGGAAAATAAGTTGGTTAATCACTTGAATTTCATTACTTGAGTTCTCTTAAGCCTACGTATTCCCAGTGGATTTGACCCTAACCTTGGTTAGATCCTATTTCTTGACAATGACCATTTTATCCTTAAAAAGGAGGTATAACTTGGGTGACATCAAGATTTTGGCGTCGTTGTAGGGGAATATGGCTAGACTTGGTTAATTTAAAAGTGATTAGAATGTTAATTTTGTTGTTTTTGTTCTTTTTCAGGGTATAAGTGTAGTGTATTCCAAACACACAAAGTCGAGGCAATCCCTTGACTTTATTTGATCCAGAGATCCAGAAAACATTGAGAAGAACAGCCCAAGATAATGCCAAAAATATGGCTAATGCAACTCTGAACAGGAACGAGAATGAAAATGTTGACCATGAGAACCCACCTTTTCTTGAGGACATTGCTCCACAGCCACATGATTTCAACTCCAATGCTTATCAATCAATGGAATCAATACAGGTTGAATCTATTGGCTATGGAGGTGACTGGAGCTATTGTGTTGCCACCTCTACTGGCAGACACAAAGTCTGTGGTCTCGAGTGGGTTGCTTCAGATGCAACAGAATCTTGGGTTGTTTGCGCGCTTACCATCGGAGAATCATCATAGCCATCAAGACAACATTGCATTTGTCTACAAAAGTATGATGCGAATAGAATATGGATATTGTGGGACTTTGTATCTTCCTATTGTCTCTTACAGGCAATGCAGCACTATGGCTATCGGAGCTCCCAAGAGTTCGATCACCAGTTGGGAAAAATTGCAAAAGGCCTTTTTGGAGAGGTACTTTCCAAGATCGAAAAAGCTTAAGTTGAAAGATCAAATCAACAACTTTGAGGAACTTCCTGGTGACTTGATCAGTACTACATAGGAGTGATTCACTAAGTGCTTGGGAGTAGCCCGGACCACAAGGTCATTGATGATGCCTTGATAGAGATCTTTCACTGTGCCCTTGATGAAAATAATCGGGCTTGTGTTGATATAATTATGGGGGGCATGTTCTTAGATCAGCCATTTCGCAACGATTGTAGAGAAGATGGAGAGAATGGTCAAGACCAATGGTGCATGGAAGCAAAAAGATAGAGCATCTACCAAAAGTTCATGCATTGTTAGTGTTGGTTTGGAGCAAGCTAAGATCAATGAAGAGATTATTTATGCAAGAGCTTGTCTGAATCCGGACCCGCATGGAGGTAATGATGAAGCAGAATTAAGAGCGTGTCAATGCAGTTGTTCATCAGCCTCCATGTGCACCCATGTATGATGATCCCTACTATGAGGAGGATACTTGTTTCATTATTGATCAAACCATGGGTTTTCGGACCAACGTCTAAGGGTCCAATCAGGACTATTTGTGCCAAGTCCAAGGAAACCAAGGTCGAAACTTCAATAGAGACGGAAATTTCAGGGAAACTTATGGAGGATACTATGATTGGAACGGGGAACCAGAGAGAGATGTAGATTGGGGTCAGACAGGGTTACAAAAATGATCCATATGTGCCACCACACAACCGCGATACAGGTGTGAGTAGTTCTAGATTTGAGAAGATGTTTGATCAACTGCTGAAGAAAGCTGAAACACACGATGAGACTCTAAGGGGAACAAAATCTAAAATCTCCCATATCAATTAGAAAACTATCTCACTTTGTTGCCATTAAACAGCTTGAACAACAGTTTATAAAGGTGTCGACTCAACTCAATCAATGTCAGAGAAGTACACTGCCTAGAAACACAGTTCAAAATCCTAAAAATGAAGGGTAGTACATGGTGGTTACTACTCGAGGTGCCATGATCACCATTGATCCTCCCATGCCAGTTGATCAGGGTGATATTCAAGAGGAGATGATTGCAGCCATGGATGCAAATACAAGAGATGACCGTGGAAAGTATGGGGTGAGTGAAGTTGTTAATATGCCACAGAAGTTGAAACCTATTCCTACGCCTCCTCCTCCCTTCCCTCAAAGAATCAAGAAGATGCAGGAGGAAGGCAAGTTCAAGTACTTCCTCACCATGTTGAAACAACTCTCCATCAACATCCCTCTTATTGAGGTGTTAGAGAAGATGCCAGGATATGCCAAATACATTAAGGACATAGTACTGAAGCAGTGCACTGTAAGTCAAAAGCTCTCCCAAGAGCTTCAACATTGCAGTGCAATTGCTACGAGGTCTTTGGTATAAAACCGAGAAGATCCTAACGCTTTCACCATACTCTACACCATTGGAGATGTGGAGTTCGCAAGGGCATTATATGATCTAGGTGTTAGTATTAACCTGATGCCCCTTGCGATCTTCAAGAAGCTAGGCTTGGGAGCCCCTATTCCAACGAGCATGCGGTTGTTAATGGCTGATTACATGGTGAAGAAGCCTGTAGGGATACTGTATGATGTGCTCGTGAAGGTTGAAAAGCTCATATTCCCTGTAGACTTTGTTATACTAGATTGTGAGGTCAATTTGACATCCCAATCATCTTAAGAAGACCATTCTTAGCCACTGGGCGAGAATTGGTGGATATGGAAGCCAGTCAACTTAGGTTCAAATTGAACGATGAAGAAGTTGTCTTCAATATATTTCAGACTATGAAGAGGCCAAATAATTTAAAGGATGAAGTCTAGGAAATTGGTGAAGTCTTAGTAACCAATTTTCCCAAGTCGTGCTGCGACAATAAATCAGGCGCCACTAGGGAGGCAACCCAAGATTTTTGATGTAATAATTATAGTTTTAGTTTTATTTTTAGTTTTTAGACTTCTAGGTAGTTTATTTTCTTCTAATTTGATTGTAATTTTGTACATTGCGCTGGTTGCATATAGAATAACAACGTGTTCTTTAAGAATATATAGGTACATGGCTGAGAAGAGCATCAGGAAGCACCTCTAAAACTGTTTCTACGGGCTGTAAAACATTTTACAACCTGTACACCATCTCGTAGACATTTCCAGTAAGCAAAGCGTTGTGCACTTCAGTCCACGAGCCAACTTTACGATCCTTAGATAAAACTACTGGTCGTGAATAGGGCTCGTGGACCCCAGGAAAGTTTTTTTTTGAATTTTTGACTAAGTGTTGGGGTCTCTATGACCAACTTTACAAGTCGTACTTCATTTTACGACTCGTAGACTGGTCCATGAAACCCAATCCTAAAAACTAGGGTTTGAATGTTCTACGAAACCACAATTCATGAGCCATAAAGCTTTCTACGGCCTATAATCGGGGTTTCGTAGAGTCCAGGCCCATCAGTTTTTTAATTGACCCAGATAAAGTATAAATATTGGGGTCAAAACATTTTGACCCCATTTGATCCCTAATTTACAAGTCCTGCCCCACCATATTCCACCCCGAAAATTTCGACCACCAACAGTGACTACAGCTCCTTTTTCTGGCAAGAAATTTCGGCAGCCTAGGGTTTTTATTTTCTTATCACCTCCTTCGTCTTCTACAATCTAATCACAGAAATTGGTAAGTTTTTTGTTAACCCAATACCATTAATTTGCAAATCTTTGTATGGTTAAATTGGAAATTATGTCGAGAATGGTTCTATTAGACACAAACCCTTGTGTGAAAATAGTCATGTTGATAATTGAATTATGGTTGGCCATGTTTGAATTTGTGTGTAGATCTAAAATTAGGTATAGTTGCCTTTTCTTCTGTTTGATTGATGTATCTTTGGTGCCCACGTAATCACTCACCATGTACATAAATTGATTGTATGTGTGATATTCAGTGTGTGATGGCATAGGTGCATAAGTTTTATGATAAGTCATTCTAACAAGGTTGTAAGGGTTGGGGAAGCATGTTAAATTATTTTTAAGGGGGTACATGTGTTGACTATCATGTTGGGTAATGGTTGCTATTTGAAAATCCTATAAGTGTGTGCGTATTACTTTGATGCTAGTAGAATAGGATTGGAAAAAAGTCGTATGGGGTCGTGTTGATGGACTTAGAAACTCATGTGACTAAGTTTTCTGGTCTACAAGTGGCTTTTACGACCCGTGGAACATTGCACGAGTCATGATTGCCCCTCATATAAGATTCCAGAAACCTGAAGTTTCTGAGAACCCATCAGACAAGACCTTCCACGAGTCATAGAACACTTTATGGCTCATAGAAAGGTCTTGTAGATCTCTACCTGAAATATATTCAGACACTGGAAGTGTCTACAACTCGTAAAACATTCTATAAGTCATACCTGGACTCATAGACATTTCCAGTAAAGGAAACGTTTGTGCACACTATTTCTATGAGATCCTTCTGTGGCTCGTAGTTTCCACTACGACCCGTAGAAATGCTTTCGTAGACCCTTCTACAACTAAGTCTGAGTTGTTTTTGCATTTCAATTTTTTTTTTATCTGTGGGACTAACCAAGGTGCATAAATGTCTATGTCCCAGGTACTATGTAAAGGATTTTACAGGATGAACCCTCGGAGGATGAGTAGACCCCCACTCTGAGTGGTTCACTAGAAGTCCTCAGCGTCTGACCTGACCTGAAGGCTAACAGACCATAAACGAGGGTTGTTTCTAGAGCTGGGCAGACTCAAGCACTTATTGTTCGTTCCCCAGTCTAATAAGGGAGGCCACGACAAGAGCATCTCCATAAATATGGCTCCGCCGATGGGTCAGAGAGAGGACTCTCTGCCACACTCAGGCATCATCATCTCCACAAGACGCTCTTACTAGTCGGCGGTGCATCGAGGGCATGCGGGACATTTATGTTGAGGACTCACAGACTTCAGAGCGGGGTGAGCCGGCCGGCTTTATTTATGAGGAGCCCCGAGTCATCCTATACAGACTTGGCAATATCCCCAATCTCCAGCACACAATGATCAAATACGGTCTTTTGTGGCTAACCAAATCACTCAGGCGATACTCTTCGACCATGGTGAGGGAGTTCTACGCATCCTATGCAGCCACGATTCACAGCACTCTTCATTAAAAAAGGCATGATTTAAATATTAAAACTGTTAAGCACGTTTAAGTTAGAAAGAATAAAGCCCTATTAACATATTAAATATCCTTAAAAAAGGCATGATCCTAAAAAGCATACTTTCTATAATATTGAATCCTAAGGCATGATTTCTAAAGTAAAATATATTGAATTCTAAAAGGATGATTTCTATGTGAAATAACATAGTGAATAGTTTAAAGACATGATTTTTATGTGGAATAAAATAGTGAATAGTCTAAAAACATAAGTTCTACGCAAGATAAAATAGTGAATAGCCTAAAACATGATTTCTATATAAAATATCAAATATCCTAAAATATGATATCTATTCATAATATGTAAAATATTAAATAAACATGACAAATCCTATAGGCATGATATCTAAAATATATTTGACATGCTTTAAACAAAAAAAACTTATGGAACCTATAGTCATGGTACCTAAAATATGTTTAAAACAAAGAAAAATAATATTTGTTGAACATGTTATTCACATCTAAACCTTTAATGCACATATGACTTAAGTTTATATTAAATCTAAGATTAAGATTGCCTATATGAAAAAACACCACAACATAAATTAATTCAGCAAATAAGTGATAAAAAAAATTTAAAAAAAATACGTAGCATCTAATTCTGCTACCCCTTTAACTAAATCCCCAATTTCACAAAATTTTATTACAAGATTTGCGTAAAATTAAAAAAAAAAACTTCAAGGCCCATCCTTCTTTCGTCCTGGACGACTCTTCACGTCTAGATTTAAAAAAAATAGAACCAACAACACTAAAAAAAAGAGAACTAGCAGTACTCGTAGCAGTATATATATATATATATAAGGCCTATCCTTCTCCCGTCCCGGACGACTCTTCACGTCTAGATTTAAAAGAAATAGAATCAACAACACTAAAAAAAAGAGAACTAGCGGTACTCGTAGCAGAATATATATATATATATATATATATATATATATATATAAGTTGTCATGAAACATAATTAATACATATGAAAAGATGAAAAACAAACTAGTTCCAGGGATTCCAGGGTTGGCCATGATTTTGGGAAGAAAATGCAGAAGTTGTTGTTTTTGATGAAGTATGACACCTTTTACGGGTCGTAGTGCACTCTACGGGTTATGAAGGAGGTTGCATGAACAATTCCAGTAAGGGGATGATCTTTTAAAGTTTGTTCTATGAACATGCAGATGGGTCATGGATTAGTTTACGAGTCATAGACCACGTTTTGTGCCCTGAGGATCAATGAAAAAAGACTTTCTTAGACCACATTTAGTACCCTGGGGATCGGAGAAGAAGAACTTTCTAAAGTGTCATCAGATGAAAACCCCTTATGGGTCATAGAACACTTTACGAGCCATACAAGGGTGTCATAAACCTTCAATCTAATTTTGCTGCAACATTGTACGAGACCCCGATTACGCCGTAAAGATATTCGTAAGTCGTGCTGACCTTTTTAGGGCTTGTGTTTTGAAAATTATAAATAGGATTTTAGGTTATTTTTCATTAAATAGAGTAGAGATTTCGACCAATAGAGAGGAAAAATAGTGAGATAAAGTAGAGAAAACATTGGAGAGTTTTGAGAAACACTTGTACTTTGATTTGATCTTATAATCTTGTGATTCTCATTGAAGCGTGGATTTGCTTGTTCTTAATTCAATTGTATCAGTGTTCTATTATGTTATTCCAATTCATAAGTCTTGCATCTACACAAATCATGAGTAGCTAAATCCACAACTAAGGTTGTGAGAACCATGAAGAACTAACAAAGTAAAACCAGATAAATCATAAGTCTTGAAAAGTGTGTATGCATGACTTAATTAACTCTCTTCGTTTGCATTTTTTATAGTGTTCAACATTAAGACCCGCCTAGTGTTACTGACTGGATCAAGGTAGTAATGAATAGGAAAATAGATTAATTAACAGGATTTAATTAATATGTTCTCGTCTAATCACCCAAACTGGGCCAAGGGGAGGTTGTACTGGGACTAATAGGTAAGGGTTAGTAATGTACATTACAGAGATGGGCCAAGTCACATATAAATTCGCCTCTCGCCTAGAATAAAGGGATTGGCGAATTAACTTACTATCTTGTATGCCACACACTAGAAAAGGTCATTCGGTGATATTAAGTTAGCGAATCATGGGGAACATAATACCTTGGTTTCTCTCCATATTGATTAAGCTCTTTTGTTAGTTAGGTTTACTTTACTGCTTGTTATGCAAACCCCCCCCCCCCCAGGAAAATAAGTTGGTTAATCACTTGAATTGCATTACTTGAGTTCTCTTAAGCCTACGTATTCCCAGTGGATTTGACCCTAACCTTGGTTAGATCCTATTTCTTGACAATGACCATTTTATCCTTAAAAAGGAGGTATAACTTGGGTGACATCAAGATTTTGGCGTCGTTGTAGGGGAATATGGCTAGACTTGGTTAATTTAAAAGTGATTAGAATGTTAATTTTGTTGTTTTTGTTCTTTTTCAGGGTATAAGTGTAGTGTATTCCAAACACACAAAGTCGAGGCAATCCCTTGACTTTATTTGATCCAGAGATCCAGAAAACATTGAGAAGAACAGCCCAAGATAATGCCAAAAATATGGCTAATGCAACTCTGAACAGGAACGAGAATGAAAATGTTGACCATGAGAACCCACCTTTTCTTGAGGACATTGCTCCACAGCCACATGATTTCAACTCCAATGCTTATCAATCAATGGAATCAATACAGGTTGAATCTATTGGCTATGGAGGTGACTGGAGCTATTGTGTTGCCACCTCTACTGGCAGACACAAAGTCTGTGGTCTCGAGTGGGTTGCTTCAGATGCAACAGAATCTTGGGTTGTTTGCGCGCTTACCATCGGAGAATCATCATAGCCATCAAGACAACATTGCATTTGTCTACAAAAGTATGATGCGAATAGAATATGGATATTGTGGGACTTTGTATCTTCCTATTGTCTCTTACAGGCAATGCAGCACTATGGCTATCGGAGCTCCCAAGAGTTCGATCACCAGTTGGGAAAAATTGCAAAAGGCCTTTTTGGAGAGGTACTTTCCAAGATCGAAAAAGCTTAAGTTGAAAGATCAAATCAACAACTTTGAGGAACTTCCTGGTGACTTGATCAGTACTACATAGGAGTGATTCACTAAGTGCTTGGGAGTAGCCCGGACCACAAGGTCATTGATGATGCCTTGATAGAGATCTTTCACTGTGCCCTTGATGAAAATAATCGGGCTTGTGTTGATATAATTATGGGGGGCATGTTCTTAGATCAGCCATTTCGCAACGATTGTAGAGAGGATGGAGAGAATGGTCAAGACCAATGGTGCATGGAAGCAAAAAGATAGAGCATCTACCAAAAGTTCATGCATTGTTAGTGTTGGTTTGGAGCAAGCTAAGATCAATGAAGAGATTATTTATGCAAGAGCTTGTCTGAATCCGGACCCGCATGGAGGTAATGATGAAGCAGAATTAAGAGCGTGTCAATGCAGTTGTTCATCAGCCTCCATGTGCACCCATGTATGATGATCCCTACTATGAGGAGGATACTTGTTTCATTATTGATCAAACCATGGGTTTTCGGACCAACGTCTAAGGGTCCAATCAGGACTATTTGTGCCAAGTCCAAGGAAACCAAGGTCGAAACTTCAATAGAGACGGAAATTTCAGGGAAACTTATGGAGGATACTATGATTGGAACGGGGAACCAGAGAGAGATGTAGATTGGGGTCAGACAGGGTTACAAAAATGATCCATATGTGCCACCACACAACCGCGATACAGGTGTGAGTAGTTCTAGATTTGAGAAGATGTTTGATCAACTGCTGAAGAAAGCTGAAACACACGATGAGACTCTAAGGGGAACAAAATCTAAAATCTCCCATATCAATTAGAAAACTATCTCACTTTGTTGCCATTAAACAGCTTGAACAACAGTTTATAAAGGTGTCGACTCAACTCAATCAATGTCAGAGAAGTACACTGCCTAGAAACACAGTTCAAAATCCTAAAAATGAAGGGTAGTACATGGTGGTTACTACTCGAGGTGGCATGATCACCATTGATCCTCCCATGCCAGTTGATCAGGGTGATATTCAAGAGGAGATGATTGCAGCCATGGATGCAAATACAAGAGATGACCGTGGAAAGTATGGGGTGAGTGAAGTTGTTAATATGCCACAGAAGTTGAAACCTATTCCTACGCCTCCTCCTCCCTTCCCTCAAAGAATCAAGAAGATGCAGGAGGAAGGCAAGTTCAAGTACTTCCTCACCATGTTGAAACAACTCTCCATCAACATCCCTCTTATTGAGGTGTTAGAGAAGATGCCAGGATATGCCAAATACATTAAGGACATAGTACTGAAGCAGTGCACTGTAAGTCAAAAGCTCTCCCAAGAGCTTCAACATTGCAGTGCAATTGCTACGAGGTCTTTGGTATAAAACCGAGAAGATCCTAACGCTTTCACCATACTCTACACCATTGGAGATGTGGAGTTCGCAAGGGCATTATATGATCTAGGTGTTAGTATTAACCTGATGCCCCTTGCGATCTTCAAGAAGCTAGGCTTGGGAGCCCCTATTCCAACGAGCATGCGGTTGTTAATGGCTGATTACATGGTGAAGAAGCCTGTAGGGATACTGTATGATGTGCTCGTGAAGGTTGAAAAGCTCATATTCCCTGTAGACTTTGTTATACTAGATTGTGAGGTCAATTTGACATCCCAATCATCTTAAGAAGACCATTCTTAGCCACTGGGCGAGAATTGGTGGATATGGAAGCCAGTCAACTTAGGTTCAAATTGAACGATGAAGAAGTTGTCTTCAATATATTTCAGACTATGAAGAGGCCAAATAATTTAAAGGATGAAGTCTAGGAAATTGGTGAAGTCTTAGTAACCAATTTTCCCAAGTCGTGCCGCGACAATAAATCAGGCGCCACTAGGGAGGCAACCCAAGATTTTTGATGTAATAATTATAGTTTTAGTTTTATTTTTAGTTTTTAGACTTCTAGGTAGTTTATTTTCTTCTAATTTGATTGTAATTTTGTACATTGCGCTGGTTGCATATAGAATAACAACGTGTTCTTTAAGAATATATAGGTACATGGCTGAGAAGAGCATCAGGAAGCACCTCTAAAACTGTTTCTACGGGCTGTAAAACATTTTACAACCTGTACACCATCTCGTAGACATTTCCAGTAAGCAAAGCGTTGTGCACTTCAGTCCACGAGCCAACTTTACGATCCTTAGATAAAACTACTGGTCGTGAATAAGGCTCGTGGACCCCAGGAAAGTTTTTTTTTGAATTTTTGACTAAGTGTTGGGGTCTCTATGACCAACTTTACAAGTCGTACTTCATTTTACGACTCGTAGACTGGTCCATGAAACCCAATCCTAAAAACTAGGGTTTGAATGTTCTACGAAACCACAATTCATGAGCCATAAAGCTTTCTACGGCCTATAATCGGGGTTTCGTAGAGTCCAGGCCCATCAGTTTTTTAATTGACCCAGATAAAGTATAAATATTGGGGTCAAAACATTTTGACCCCATTTGATCCCTAATTTACAAGTCCTGCCCCACCATATTCCACCCCGAAAATTTCGACCACCAACAGTGACTACAGCTCCTTTTTCTGGCAAGAAATTTCGGCAGCCTAGGGTTTTTATTTTCTTATCACCTCCTTCGTCTTCTACAATCTAATCACAGAAATTGGTAAGTTTTTTGTTAACCCAATACCATTAATTTGCAAATCTTTTATGGTTAAATTGGAAATTATGTCGAGAATGGTTCTATTAGACACAAACCCTTGTGTGAAAATAGTCATGTTGATAATTGAATTATGGTTGGCCATGTTTGAATTTGTGTGTAGATCTAAAATTAGGTATAGTTGCCTTTTCTTCTGTTTGATTGATGTATCTTTGGTGCCCACGTAATCACTCACCATGTACATAAATTGATTGTATGTGTGATATTCAGTGTGTGATGGCATAGGTGCATAAGTTTTATGATAAGTCATTCTAACAAGGTTGTAAGGGTTGGGGAAGCATGTTAAATTATTTTTAAGGGGGTACATGTGTTGACTATCATGTTGGGTAATGGTTGCTATTTGAAAATCCTATAAGTGTGTGCGTATTACTTTGATGCTAGTAGAATAGGATTGGAAAAAAGTCGTATGGGGTCGTGTTGATGGACTTAGAAACTCATGTGACTAAGTTTTCTAGTCTACAAGTGGCTTTTACGACCCGTGGAACATTGCACGAGTCATGATTGCCCCTCATATAAGATTCCAGAAACCTGAAGTTTCTGAGAACCCATCAGACAAGACCTTCCACGAGTCATAGAACACTTTATGGCTCATAGAAAGGTCTTGTAGATCTCTACCTGAAATATATTCAGACACTGGAAGTGTCTACAACTCGTAAAACATTCTATAAGTCATACCTGGACTCATAGACATTTCCAGTAAAGGAAACGTTTGTGCACACTATTTCTATGAGATCCTTCTGTGGCTCGTAGTTTCCACTACGACCCGTAGAAATGCTTTCGTAGACCCTTCTACAACTAAGTCTGAGTTGTTTTTGCATTTCAATTTTTTTTTTATCTGTGGGACTAACCAAGGTGCATAAATGTCTATGTCCCAGGTACTATGTAAAGGATTTTACAGGATGAACCCTCGGAGGATGAGTAGACCCCCACTCTGAGTGGTTCACTAGAAGTCCTCAGCGTCTGACCTGACCTGAAGGCTAACAGACCATAAACGAGGGTTGTTTCTAGAGCTGGGCAGACTCAAGCACTTATTGTTCGTTCCCCAGTCTAATAAGGGAGGCCACGACAAGAGCATCTCCATAAATATGGCTCCGCCGATGGGTCAGAGAGAGGACTCTCTGCCACACTCAGGCATCATCATCTCCACAAGACGCTCTTACTAGTCGGCGGTGCATCGAGGGCATGCGGGACATTTATGTTGAGGACTCACAGACTTCAGAGCGGGGTGAGCCGGCCGGCTTTATTTATGAGGAGCCCCGAGTCATCCTATACAGACTTGGCAATATCCCCAATCTCCAGCACACAATGATCAAATACGGTCTTTTGTGGCTAACCAAATCACTCAGGCGATACTCTTCGACCATGGTGAGGGAGTTCTACGCATCCTATGCAGCCACGATTCACAGCACTCTTCCTTAAAAAAGGCATGATTTAAATATTAAAACTGTTAAGCACGTTTAAGTTAGAAAGAATAAAGCCCTATTAACATATTAAATATCCTTAAAAAAGGCATGATCCTAAAAAGCATACTTTCTATAATATTGAATCCTAAGGCATGATTTCTAAAGTAAAATATATTGAATTCTAAAAGGATGATTTCTATGTGAAATAACATAGTGAATAGTTTAAAGACATGATTTTTATGTGGAATAAAATAGTGAATAGTCTAAAAACATAAGTTCTACGCAAGATAAAATAGTGAATAGCCTAAAACATGATTTCTATATAAAATATCAAATATCCTAAAATATGATATCTATTCATAATATGTAAAATATTAAATAAACATGACAAATCCTATAGGCATGATATCTAAAATATATTTGACATGCTTTAAACAAAAAAAACTTATGGAACCTATAGTCATGGTACCTAAAATATGTTTAAAACAAAGAAAAATAATATTTGTTGAACATGTTATTCACATCTAAACCTTTAATGCACATATGACTTAAGTTTATATTAAATCTAAGATTAAGATTGCCTATATGAAAAAACACCACAACATAAATTAATTCAGCAAATAAGTGATAAAAAAAATTTAAAAAAAATACGTAGCATCTAATTCTGCTACCCCTTTAACTAAATCCCCAATTTCACAAAATTTTATTACAAGATTTGCGTAAAATTAAAAAAAAAACTTCAAGGCCCATCCTTCTTTCGTCCTAGACGACTCTTCACGTCTAGATTTAAAAAAAATAGAACCAACAACACTAAAAAAAAGAGAACTAGCAGTACTCGTAGCAGTATATATATATATATATAAGGCCTATCCTTCTCCCGTCCCGGACGACTCTTCACGTCTAGATTTAAAAGAAATAGAATCAACAACACTAAAAAAAAGAGAACTAGCGGTACTCGTAGCAGAATATATATATATATATATATATATATATATATATATATATATATAAGTTGTCATGAAACATAATTAATACATATGAAAAGATGAAAAACAAACTAGTTCCAGGGATTCCAGGGTTGGCCATGATTTTGGGAAGAAAATGCAGAAGTTGTTGTTTTTGATGAAGTATGACACCTTTTACGGGTCGTAGTGCACTCTACGGGTTATGAAGGAGGTTTCATGAACAATTCCAGTAAGGGGATGATCTTTTAAAGTTTGTTCTATGAACATGCAGATGGGTCATGGATTAGTTTACGAGTCATAGACCACGTTTTGTGCCCTGAGGATCAATGAAAAAAGACTTTCTTAGACCACATTTAGTACCCTGGGGATCAGAGAAGAAGAACTTTCTAAAGTGTCATCAGATGAAAACCCCTTATGGGTCATAGAACACTTTACGAGCCATACAAGGGTGTCATAAACCTTCAATCTAATTTTGCTGCAACATTGTACGAGACCCCGATTACGCCGTAAAGATATTCGTAAGTCGTGCTGACCTTTTTAGGGCTTGTGTTTTGAAAATTATAAATAGGATTTTAGGTTATTTTTCATTAAATAGAGTAGAGATTTCGACCAATAGAGAGGAAAAATAGTGAGATAAAGTAGAGAAAACATTGGAGAGTTTTGAGAAACACTTGTACTTTGATTTGATCTTATAATCTTGTGATTCTCATTGAAGCGTGGATTTGCTTGTTCTTAATTCAATTGTATCAGTGTTCTATTATGTTATTCCAATTCATAAGTCTTGCATCTACACAAATCATGAGTAGCTAAATCCACAACTAAGGTTGTGAGAACCATGAAGAACTAACAAAGTAAAACCAGATAAATCATAAGTCTTGAAAAGTGTGTATGCATGACTTAATTAACTCTCTTCGTTTGCATTTTTTATAGTGTTCAACATTAAGACCCGCCTAGTGTTACTGACTGGATCAAGGTAGTAATGAATAGGAAAATAGATTAATTAACAGGATTTAATTAATATGTTCTCGTCTAATCACCCAAACTGGGCCAAGGGGAGGTTGTACTGGGACTAATAGGTAAGGGTTAGTAATGTACATTACAGAGATGGGCCAAGTCACATATAAATTCGCCTCTCGCCTAGAATAAAGGGATTGGCGAATTAACTTACTATCTTGTATGCCACACACTAGAAAAGGTCATTCGGTGATATTAAGTTAGCGAATCATGGGGAACATAATACCTTGGTTTCTCTCCATATTGATTAAGCTCTTTTGTTAGTTAGGTTTACTTTACTGCTTGTTATTGCAAACCCCCCCCCCCCCAGGAAAATAAGTTGGTTAATCACTTGAATTGCATTACTTGAGTTCTCTTAAGCCTACGTATTCCCAGTGGATTTGACCCTAACCTTGGTTAGATCCTATTTCTTGACAATGACCATTTTATCCTTAAAAAGGAGGTATAACTTGGGTGACATCAAGATTTTGGCGTCGTTGTAGGGGAATATGGCTAGACTTGGTTAATTTAAAAGTGATTAGAATGTTAATTTTGTTGTTTTTGTTCTTTTTCAGGGTATAAGTGTAGTGTATTCCAAACACACAAAGTCGAGGCAATCCCTTGACTTTATTTGATCCAGAGATCCAGAAAACATTGAGAAGAACAGCCCAAGATAATGCCAAAAATATGGCTAATGCAACTCTGAACAGGAACGAGAATGAAAATGTTGACCATGAGAACCCACCTTTTCTTGAGGACATTGCTCCACAGCCACATGATTTCAACTCCAATGCTTATCAATCAATGGAATCAATACAGGTTGAATCTATTGGCTATGGAGGTGACTGGAGCTATTGTGTTGCCACCTCTACTGGCAGACACAAAGTCTGTGGTCTCGAGTGGGTTGCTTCAAATGCAACAGAATCTTGGGTTGTTTGCGCGCTTACCATCGGAGAATCATCATAGCCATCAAGACAACATTGCATTTGTCTACAAAAGTATGATGCGAATAGAATATGGATATTGTGGGACTTTGTATCTTCCTATTGTCTCTTACAGGCAATGCAGCACTATGGCTATCGGAGCTCCCAAGAGTTCGATCACCAGTTGGGAAAAATTGCAAAAGGCCTTTTTGGAGAGGTACTTTCCAAGATCGAAAAAGCTTAAGTTGAAAGATCAAATCAACAACTTTGAGGAACTTCCTGGTGACTTGATCAGTACTACATAGGAGTGATTCACTAAGTGCTTGGGAGTAGCCCGGACCACAAGGTCATTGATGATGCCTTGATAGAGATCTTTCACTGTGCCCTTGATGAAAATAATCGGGCTTGTGTTGATATAATTATGGGGGGCATGTTCTTAGATCAGCCATTTCGCAACGATTGTAGAGAGGATGAAGAGAATGGTCAAGACCAATGGTGCATGGAAGCAAAAAGATAGAGCATCTACCAAAAGTTCATGCATTGTTAGTGTTGGTTTGGAGCAAGCTAAGATCAATGAAGAGATTATTTATGCAAGAGCTTGTCTGAATCCGGACCCGCATGGAGGTAATGATGAAGCAGAATTAAGAGCGTGTCAATGCAGTTGTTCATCAGCCTCCATGTGCACCCATGTATGATGATCCCTACTATGAGGAGGATACTTGTTTCATTATTGATCAAACCATGGGTTTTCGGACCAACGTCTAAGGGTCCAATCAGGACTATTTGTGCCAAGTCCAAGGAAACCAAGGTCGAAACTTCAATAGAGACGGAACTTTCAGGGAAACTTATGGAGGATACTATGATTGGAACGGGGAACCAGAGAGAGATGTAGATTGGGGTCAGACAGGGTTACAAAAATGATCCATATGTGCCACCACACAACCGCGATACAGGTGTGAGTAGTTCTAGATTTGAGAAGATGTTTGATCAACTGCTGAAGAAAGCTGAAACACACGATGAGACTCTAAGGGGAACAAAATCTAAAATCTCCCATATCAATTAGAAAACTATCTCACTTTGTTGCCATTAAACAGCTTGAACAACAGTTTATAAAGGTGTCGACTCAACTCAATCAATGTCAGAGAAGTACACTGCCTAGAAACACAGTTCAAAATCCTAAAAATGAAGGGTAGTACATGGTGGTTACTACTCGAGGTGCCATGATCACCATTGATCCTCCCATGCCAGTTGATCAGGGTGATATTCAAGAGGAGATGATTGCAGCCATGGATGCAAATACAAGAGATGACCGTGGAAAGTATGGGGTGAGTGAAGTTGTTAATATGCCACAGAAGTTGAAACCTATTCCTACGCCTCCTCCTCCCTTCCCTCAAAGAATCAAGAAGATGCAGGAGGAAGGCAAGTTCAAGTACTTCCTCACCATGTTGAAACAACTCTCCATCAACATCCCTCTTATTGAGGTGTTAGAGAAGATGCCAGGATATGCCAAATACATTAAGGACATAGTACTGAAGCAGTGCACTGTAAGTCAAAAGCTCTCCCAAGAGCTTCAACATTGCAGTGCAATTGCTACGAGGTCTTTGGTATAAAACCGAGAAGATCCTAACGCTTTCACCATACTCTACACCATTGGAGATGTGGAGTTCGCAAGGGCATTATATGATCTAGGTGTTAGTATTAACCTGATGCCCCTTGCGATCTTCAAGAAGCTAGGCTTGGGAGCCCCTATTCCAACGAGCATGCGGTTGTTAATGGCTGATTACATGGTGAAGAAGCCTGTAGGGATACTGTATGATGTGCTCGTGAAGGTTGAAAAGCTCATATTCCCTGTAGACTTTGTTATACTAGATTGTGAGGTCAATTTGACATCCCAATCATCTTAAGAAGACCATTCTTAGCCACTGGGCGAGAATTGGTGGATATGGAAGCCAGTCAACTTAGGTTCAAATTGAACGATGAAGAAGTTGTCTTCAATATATTTCAGACTATGAAGAGGCCAAATAATTTAAAGGATGAAGTCTAGGAAATTGGTGAAGTCTTAGTAACCAATTTTCCCAAGTCGTGCTGCGACAATAAATCAGGCGCCACTAGGGAGGCAACCCAAGATTTTTGATGTAATAATTATAGTTTTAGTTTTATTTTTAGTTTTTAGACTTCTAGGTAGTTTATTTTCTTCTAATTTGATTGTAATTTTGTACATTGCGCTGGTTGCATATAGAATAACAACGTGTTCTTTAAGAATATATAGGTACATGGCTGAGAAGAGCATCAGGAAGCACCTCTAAAACTGTTTCTACGGGCTGTAAAACATTTTACAACCTGTACACCATCTCGTAGACATTTCCAGTAAGCAAAGCGTTGTGCACTTCAGTCCACGAGCCAACTTTACGATCCTTAGATAAAACTACTGGTCGTGAATAGGGCTCGTGGACCCCAGGAAAGTTTTTTTTTGAATTTTTGACTAAGTGTTGGGGTCTCTATGACCAACTTTACAAGTCGTACTTCATTTTACGACTCGTAGACTGGTCCATGAAACCCAATCCTAAAAACTAGGGTTTGAATGTTCTACGAAACCACAATTCATGAGCCATAAAGCTTTCTACGGCCTATAATCGGGGTTTCGTAGAGTCCAGGCCCATCAGTTTTTTAATTGACCCAGATAAAGTATAAATATTGGGGTCAAAACATTTTGACCCCATTTGATCCCTAATTTACAAGTCCTGCCCCACCATATTCCACCCCAAAAATTTCGACCACCAACAGTGACTACAGCTCCTTTTTCTGGCAAGAAATTTCGGCAGCCTAGGGTTTTTATTTTCTTATCACCTCCTTCGTCTTCTACAATCTAATCACAGAAATTGGTAAGTTTTTTGTTAACCCAATACCATTAATTTGCAAATCTTTGTATGGTTAAATTGGAAATTATGTCGAGAATGGTTCTATTAGACACAAACCCTTGTGTGAAAATAGTCATGTTGATAATTGAATTATGGTTGGCCATGTTTGAATTTGTGTGTAGATCTAAAATTAGGTATAGTTGCCTTTTCTTCTGTTTGATTGATGTATCTTTGGTGCCCACGTAATCACTCACCATGTACATAAATTGATTGTATGTGTGATATTCAGTGTGTGATGGCATAGGTGCATAAGTTTTATGATAAGTCATTCTAACAAGGTTGTAAGGGTTGGGGAAGCATGTTAAATTATTTTTAAGGGGGTACATGTGTTGACTATCATGTTGGGTAATGGTTGCTATTTGAAAATCCTATAAGTGTGTGCGTATTACTTTGATGCTAGTAGAATAGGATTGGAAAAAAGTCGTATGGGGTCGTGTTGATGGACTTAGAAACTCATGTGACTAAGTTTTCTGGTCTACAAGTGGCTTTTACGACCCGTGGAACATTGCACGAGTCATGATTGCCCTTCATATAAGATTCCAGAAACCTGAAGTTTCTGAGAACCCATCAGACAAGACCTTCCACGAGTCATAGAACACTTTATGGCTCATAGAAAGGTCTTGTAGATCTCTACCTGAAATATATTCAGACACTGGAAGTGTCTACAACTCGTAAAACATTCTATAAGTCATACCTGGACTCATAGACATTTCCAGTAAAGGAAACGTTTGTGCACACTATTTCTATGAGATCCTTCTGTGGCTCGTAGTTTCCACTACGACCCGTAGAAATGCTTTCGTAGACCCTTCTACAACTAAGTCTGAGTTGTTTTTGCATTTCAATTTTTTTTTTATCTGTGGGACTAACCAAGGTGCATAAATGTCTATGTCCCAGGTACTATGTAAAGGATTTTACAGGATGAACCCTCGGAGGATGAGTAGACCCCCACTCTGAGTGGTTCACTAGAAGTCCTCAGCGTCTGACCTGACCTGAAGGCTAACAGACCATAAACGAGGGTTGTTTCTAGAGCTGGGCAGACTCAAGCACTTATTGTTCGTTCCCCAGTCTAATAAGGGAGGCCACGACAAGAGCATCTCCATAAATATGGCTCCGCCGATGGGTCAGAGAGAGGACTCTCTGCCACACTCAGGCATCATCATCTCCACAAGACGCTCTTACTAGTCGGCGGTGCATCGAGGGCATGCGGGACATTTATGTTGAGGACTCACAGACTTCAGAGCGGGGTGAGCCGGCCGGCTTTATTTATGAGGAGCCCCGAGTCATCCTATACAGACTTGGCAATATCCCCAATCTCCAGCACACAATGATCAAATACGGTCTTTTGTGGCTAACCAAATCACTCAGGCGATACTCTTCGACCATGGTGAGGGAGTTCTACGCATCCTATGCAGCCACGATTCACAGCACTCTTCCTTAAAAAAGGCATGATTTAAATATTAAAACTGTTAAGCACGTTTAAGTTAGAAAGAATAAAGCCCTATTAACATATTAAATATCCTTAAAAAAGGCATGATCCTAAAAAGCATACTTTCTATAATATTGAATCCTAAGGCATGATTTCTAAAGTAAAATATATTGAATTCTAAAAGGATGATTTCTATGTGAAATAACATAGTGAATAGTTTAAAGACATGATTTTTATCTGGAATAAAATAGTGAATAGTCTAAAAACATAAGTTCTACGCAAGATAAAATAGTGAATAGCCTAAAACATGATTTCTATATAAAATATCAAATATCCTAAAATATGATATCTATTCATAATATGTAAAATATTAAATAAACATGACAAATCCTATAGGCATGATATCTAAAATATATTTGACATGCTTTAAACAAAAAAAACTTATGGAACCTATAGTCATGGTACCTAAAATATGTTTAAAACAAAGAAAAATAATATTTGTTGAACATGTTATTCACATCTAAACCTTTAATGCACATATGACTTAAGTTTATATTAAATCTAAGATTAAGATTGCCTATATGAAAAAACACCACAACATAAATTAATTCAGCAAATAAGTGATAAAAAAAATTTAAAAAAAATACGTAGCATCTAATTCTGCTACCCCTTTAACTAAATCCCCAATTTCACAAAATTTTATTACAAGATTTGCGTAAAATTAAAAAAAAACTTCAAGGCCCATCCTTCTTTCGTCCTGGACGACTCTTCACGTCTAGATTTAAAAAAAATAGAACCAACAACACTAAAAAAAAGAGAACTAGCAGTACTCGTAGCAGTATATATATATATAAGGCCTATCCTTCTCCCGTCCCGGACGACTCTTCACGTCTAGATTTAAAAGAAATAGAACCAACAACACTAAAAAAAAGAGAACTAGCGGTACTCGTAGCAGAATATATATATATATATATATATATATATATATATATATATATATATATATATATATATATATATATATATATATATATATATATATATATATATATATATATATATAAGTTGTCATGAAACATAATTAATACATATGAAAAGATGAAAAACAAACTAGTTCCAGGGAAGTCAGCAAAAAAGTGGACTGAATTAGAATTTTCCTCAGCTCTTTGTTACTTAATTTAAGAGAGTGTGTTAGAGAATAGAAGATGAGAGAAGAGAGAACTTTGTGTGTTGTTTTCTGTTAGAGAGTCTGTGTGAGTGAAGAGTAAGTATGTTTGCATCAAGAGTGATGATCTTGAATGAAGAGGAGGTCCTCTTTTTATAGTGAAAAGGCCAAGTAATAAAAAGAAGGAAAGAATCAATTAAGGAGTAAATCATACCATTTCCCTAATTAGATAAGCAGAATCAGTTAAGGTAAAAATTAAAACAATTAAATAAAAGATTGGCATAAATATCACGAGTAAAAATCTATTACACGTTAAATAAGGCAACAAAATATTCTCCTAAATAATGAAATAATATTCTATCTCAAGTAAAAAAAGTTTTAAATTTGACAATATAAGCAAGTGAGAATAGGAGGAAATCAAAATTAAGACATTATGTAAGGTAAACACACGTTGGACTAAATATACATCATAATCAATTGGCAGTCAGCAAAATTTGAGGAAATATACACCATACCATATTTTATATCTAAATACAATATTCTATTAGCAAATCAGATTGTCCTAAATTAGGCTAAATACACAATTTATTCTGATTTGAAGAGTTACATAATCAATCAAATTTCAAATTTTAGTCAAAAATGTCCATAATACCAAAAGCTTCAATGATGCTAGAACCAATCATACATATTAAATTTAGTGGAAACAAATGAGCAAAATTATAGACGGAATCAAGACTAATTTGCACAAAAGGTGTCACACCCCGAGAGGGTACCCGAGATGTGGCCGGCACCCAGAGACTATTGCTAGTCCCCAAGCGAACCACTTGGCCTCATCACATCCATTCAATCCAACAACTCTACGAATCAACGGAAGTAAATGAAAGTAAATATGCTCATCTCATCTATTGTCTCAAATAATAATAGGTTGATAATAAAGGCTAGTAGGATGAACTAGCTCACAATCTCAACATCAACATCCGACTATCATCTATGAAGCCTCTATCACTAATCAAATGGTGCCAATGATAGACCTATGGCTACCAAAATCAAAATATAATACTAGTCTAGTCTAACTCAAAAGCATGATGAAATAAATAATAGTGGATCCTCCGAAGTAGGGGAGGCTCAACAATAAGTTAAACGTCCTTAATCATCAATGGTGCGCCTGTTGACGATCCCTAATCCCTGTATCTACATCATAAAATGATGCAGTGTCGAGTGGCGTCAGTATGTGAAATGTATAGTATGTAACATAACTGAATGAAATATAAACAGGTAGAATAATATGGAACAACGTCAAATCAGAAATAGTAAACAATCAACATGTGAAATGTCTATATGAAGCAAGATTAAAGACTAGACAAGTGAACCATCAACCAATCAATCTCATCAATCAAATAATACTCGTTTCAAAAGAACTCATCTCATCACATCTCATCCCAAATCAAAGTACTCAAGGTAGGAACTTTCTGGTCTGTTATCTGACAACAATCACTTATGATCCAGTGATTATACAACATCCTACCGGTGTTATGACGGTCGTTCTATACGTTCCAGGTAGAGAATGAATCAAATCCAGTAGGGAAACTGCAATCAACAAGTCCTCTCTTGTTTCAAGGACTCTCTCCAAAGGGAACCACAATGTAATGTGGTGGTTCTAATCCTCACCTATGTTTGTTGATGTAGTTTCTCGAGTTTGAGCTGGAAAAACTCTCACTCTTTCAGTGCTCGATACTTCTCCCAAGACTCAATTCTCATAAGACCTCCATCTCAACCAATCTCATAGGGACTTTAACCCCGTCATTGATCAGTATCTCATAGGTACTCTAACCCTATCATCAATCAAGGTCATAGGGACTCTAACTGTATCATCAATCAAACTCATAGGTACTTTAACCCTTTCATCGATCAATATCAATCAATAGCTCAAGCCTTGGAACAGTCGTTAGGGAATAATCGAATAGGTCATCATTAGAGCTCATTTATGGAGACTCATAGGACTATAAAGCTCTATCAAGACATCATTATTCTCTCACCACAATCACAATCACAATCAACAATCTCACGTTAAGGCTCTAGATTCAACCCCTAGACTCATTCATGTGTGCTTTCAAAAGTTAACATGTAGGGTTTTACAATTTCTCATGGAAATATCAAATTCAAGAAAATAATTTTATGATGATCATCAACATACGGAAGTACATGAAAATAGACATAACTTATAAGAAAATATTCAAAAAATCAATTTAAGAACATGTATGGGGATTCATGAACACTCAACTCCTCTATGACCATCTATGGGGCACATGAGAGGAAAATCTCATGTTTTTAGTTTAGCCTTACATACCTGGGATGAAGCTCTCAACAATTACTTTAAGAATTTCCTCTTCAATTCCTTAATCTCAAGCTCTTCTCCTCTTTTCTCAAGCCCTAGTCTTTTTAGATTGTCAGAAAAGGACTTAGAGTGGGATTTTAGACCCCTTTTTACGTCAAAATGACCTAATTAGATCGTGTATGAGTTTAGGAGGGGCTGGATATTGACCGGAATTCCCCTCGCAAAATTTAGAAATCTTTCAATATAGTGTATTTTTCTCTGAAAAGTTTCTAAATGAGTTTTTCCAATCCCGTCAAAAAGTTCTGAAAAAATATAAGTGTGGGTCCGCTACAGAGGCGCGACGCACCTCCGTCGCGCACTGACATTGTTTTGGTTGTTGGGTCGAAAAATTATCTTTTGATCTAGTCGCTCTAGAAATCAACCGAAACCATTTTCCCACTCAATTTTTTGTGTTGATCATAAATTCGTCTCGATACGAGCATTGGAAGATACATTAAGCGCATACCCCTCCTCTAGGGGTATTTTGGTAATTTTATTGGGCGTTACAAAAGGAATTTGACAACTTTAACTCATAAAAATCTAAAATTGATGCAGAGCAATAATATATCAAATAATGCTTTATTTCAGAACATTTATCATTTGTGAGCAAGATTATGAGCAAAACGATGGATAATTACAACACCAAAAAGTCAAGATTTATAAAAACATACCGATCATGGGTGAACTTAGGAACTCTTGAAAAAATGAAACAACACCATTTTACCTTGAACCTATCCGACTGCTGGAGCCACTGGTAGAAATTCGGACGGAGGTGGAGTTGTTCGTTGTTGCATGGGGTTTTCCGATATGTTTTTTGGGAAAAAAAGGAGACGGGAAAGACGAAGAGGGGGCTACCGAAGGTGGATTTTTTGGTGGGGCTGGTGCAGAGAAAAATAGAGTTGAGGGAGATGGGGTTTCCGCCAGAAGAGAGGACGAAAAGAGGAGAGATAGGTCCTTGCCGATTTCCCACCAGCGTTTGGAATAAAATGGGGGAAAAGAACGGAGGGAGTAAAGGATCATTTGGGGACCGTTGTTTTCCAGTGGTTTGGGGGGAAATGGAGATGGATGCCACGGGGTTTTTGGCTTGTTGGAGCTCGTCAGAAAAAGTGGATTTTGGGCAGAGGCCTAGTGGTGGAGGTGTGGTGGATCCGAAGGATTTTGGGGTGGTTTTGATGGGGTTTTCCGGTGGAGGGGTTCCGGCAAGGTGAGCAAGAGAAAGGTGAGGGCAACGGTTGGTGGTTGTCTCGTTGGAGACAGGAGAGAAAGGAGGAAGAACGGCAACGTTTGGTTTTGGGATAGAGGAAAAATGGAAAGAAATTGAGGGATATTGGGGTGTATTATTGCATTAAAATGGAAATAGGGAGATTAAATCAAGACCGTTGTATCAACATCTATAGATGATTGAGATTAAAACTTCACGGGTTTGGGTCAAATTCGGGTTAAAATGGGTAACCTGAATTTAAAATTGAATGAAATTGAATTGGAGTTTAAAATCGAGCCACAAATTGATCCAATTTAGACTAGAAATGAAAGAAATTGTAAAGAATTTACTAGAATTGAAATAATTGTAAAGAAATTGGTTAGATTTGAAATAAATTGGGTTTAAAAGGCTATGAATTAAACAAATTGAGATGAAATTGAATAGATTGTCATCTAATTAATTATAATATACATACAAATAAAATATATAATATTTTAAAAATAAAAAATTTTACGTAAAGAAAATACGTAATACATAATATCTGTATAAAAATATTTGAACATATTAAAATACTTTTTTAAATTAAAGATGAATAAAATAAAATGGTGAAAATTATATTTAAAATATGACACACTTAAAAAATAATAATGAGGAGTATATTACTAATCCTTGAAAAAATGAAATAAATAATAAATAAATAAAATTAAAAAATAACTATATTACTCCTACTATTACCTATTAAATAACAATAGTTATGACAAAGTAAATGATAATAATAATAATAATAGTAATAATAATAATAATAATAATAATAATAATGAAAGTAATAAGATAATTTTTTTTTAAATATAATGAACAAGTTTTCAAAGTTAAAAAGTATCAAAAAATACGTAATTATTGGATAAAATTTAAAAAAAAACGCTCTTCTAAAAATTTTAGAAAATCCTGTTTTAATCAAATGACAACCTAAAAAAAGTTATAGGTCGGTCAAAACTGGGTGTCAACAAATTCCAGCGATCAAATCGGTGATCTCGAGTTTCCTTAACCGACTATTTGACGAATCACCGAAAGGGAGTTTTAGATCACTAAAATTAATAGTTTTGGAACTTTTTCGGGCTAATTTGGTGATGTAGGTATGCCAAAACAATCGGCGAGTCGCAAAATTTACAGGTGAGATCATTGAATTGTCCAATCCCGACATGCTCAATAAAGCAGTTATAAAATTTTTACTTTGAACTCCTATTGATGCAAACTTAGTAGCTTTGGAAAAAAGATTCATAGAATTTTAATTTGATAAGTTATGGGTCGCCTAACTATTTATTTTGTGAGTGACATAATCGTTTGATATTGACTCTTATATGAATTTATTCGAAAACTTAGCCGATTGAAATGCTTTAAACTTGACTTGGTTTCTGAGGTTCCTTATGACCCTAAACCACATCTAATATACTTCAAATACTTGGGAAACAACCATAACATATATGCACAACTTAGAAGTCATAAGATTTGGGTTTATATGTCTATAGAAAAAGTTTTGAATCTATGCGTATAAGTTATAACTATCCATACAAGAATACCTATTAATGATATTGTGATTGTATTGTAGATGTTAATGGTTAAGACCTATTTAGACCATTAAGTTATTCAAATGTTAATGAAACTTAATGATCCAATGTCTGAACCATTCTGATTTAAACATCCATTAGGTAAAAATTAATGAGGCCTTATTTTAGTTAGATGATGTTTTTTTTTTTTGTTCTATTTAATTTTTTTTTCTTTTCCCCTTTTCATTGGACCATTTTACCATCAAACTGCTCCAACATATTTTAAAAAATCAAGATATGTTCTCTTGTGGAAGATTTTTTTGTGGTGTTCCCTGTTCCTTTCAATAAGTGTTGTTAAAGAAGCAAAGCCATAAATTTGCTTATCTAGCACGTGTTACTTTTAGGCTTGAGCTTCCTCAACCAGAAAGAGGAGAGCTAATTATAACTAAAGATGGTGGTTGAAAGGTAGACAATAAATTGCTCATTATATGCCTCTCTCTAACATAAGTCTTTTTGGTAAGAATAAGAAGAGTGGATGCACGAATCACTCTTTTGGTCGGTGCATCTGGATTTACAATAGCATTGAAATCCGAATTCCCTATTTATTCGACCACTCTTTATAAATACTCCCTTTGTTTTAAATTAATTAAATTTTTTAAATTTCTTTTAATATTCAAAATAGTTGAATTATTCAAAGTTTAAGATGAATGTTTGAAATTTTTTTCATATTTGCCCTTTCATTTATTGAAGTTTTATATTTTCTAGGAGATAAATTACATTACATATTTATGATTTCACAAAGGGCGATAGTGGAAAGTAAGGTATAAATTTTATCTTTAAATATTTTTCTTAATATATGTGCATTACCTTACAAATTCAATTAAAATGGGACAGAGAAAGTAAAAAAATAAAATTGCTCGCTCCTACTCTAGTGTCAACTTTATGAATCTGAATTCAAAATTCTACTCCATCTATACATAATAGTTGATTACTGTATTAAAAATAATTATCTCACATATATTAGTTGACTACTTTACTAAATAAAATAAGCATTAGTTTTTTTTCCCATATTACCCTTCCAATTAATTTATTTTGAAAATATTCACATTAGTTCGTAAAGTTCCAAAAAAGTTTTTAAAGAGTGAATTGATAAAACTATCCTCTTATTTATAATTTTTTAATATATGTATATAAAAAGGAACGTAATCAACTAATACGGGACAAAATGAGTATTATAATTCATACTGCCTAAGTAAATTATTGGGTGTAGTATATTTTATGAGAAAGATTTGACGTAATTTTTCAATATTATTCTTTTAATTCTTCCTACACTCTTCTTAAAAGTAAAGATAGTCATTATTTATAATTTGATTATGATAATTAGTAGTTAACGAAGCAACATGAAATCCAACATTGACATAAGCTTTTAACATTGCTTGACATTAAATTTGGCTTTAGTTTCTGGATGAAAAGTTTGTAGAATTGGAACAAAAAAAATGATTTAACTCTCTTAATTCACTTTTCGAAATAAAATAATAAAATTGTAAAGTGGTATAACTAGTCCTTCTTTGGAAATTTCGATAAAGAAGATCCAATGTGAAATCAATATTATTTTATAATCAAATAATTTTTTTCTTAGAAAACATAAATAGTTAAAAATCTCATTTAAAAAGAATACTTTTGAAGAAAAAATTAATACGCTCTTGAACTTTGAAAAATTCATTTATTCTAGAAATTAAAAAAAATTCAAAACAATTCACTTATATTGGACTAGAGGGGTATATAATTTTCATGATTTTAAATTTTTATTTATTGAATAAGTAAACCAAATCTCACTTATGAAATCACATTTTGAATAGATTATTATCATACGTTATATATTTATTCAATAAATTTTAGTACTATATAATATTTGAGTTAAGACTATACTTAATTGGGATGAATATCGTACAAAAGAACAATATAAATAACGTTATAAAATCTCATACACACACACACACACATATATATATATATATATATATATATTCTATGCACAATTTGATTGACCAGCAGGTTAATCTAAATTTGTGTCATGTAAAACTTATTTAAAAGGAAGTGATCCATACCCAAACTCTCCGATCAAGAATCGGGGGGCCATGTTCATCTCATCACAAGTCAACGTAATATTTGTGGTATATATAAGTAAAATAATGCTAATATAATCAATTTTGAAATAACTTGTTCCCAATCAAATAATTCTTTAGGGTATCAAGTTATATTATTACATTGTTAGTTATACATCAAATTGGTTGCATTTGGGAATTTATTATTGGAAAGTAATTTAATTGGATGAACGTCACATAACCAAATGATGTAAGCTTTTGTCTTCCCATCAACCATGGAAATAACTTTACCTTAAATAGTCATGGACCACATCCACTTCCCATTTATTAGATCCATCTTCCTCCCATCTCTACCAAATTTACTTCTTCTTAATTAATTCAATTTTAATGAACATCACATTGGATGTTCCATAATCGAGATCATCTCTCTAATCAATGGCTAGAAAACTTTACTAATAATAAAATGGTTAACTAATAATTAAAACTACCTGCCAACTGCATTAAATCTCATTTTACTCAAAGTAGTATAAGGCACCAACTCTACATACAAAATCCCATTTTTAATGACCTCAAAAAAATTAAAATATACTAACCTCAGTCCTCACATGAGGTGGAGTTGAAAATAAAAGAGATCTTTTTTATCTTGCACCCCTCAGTTGTTGACTTATATATTAAAAAAGATTATTTTATTTGCTCATTTTAAATGAAAATGAATTTATTAATTTCTTTCAATATTATGAAATAATTATATAAAATAAAAGTAAACGAATTTAAAGTATAATTAATTTGATAAATAAATTTCTTTTTAAGAGGTGTGGTTAGTCTAACATAAGCGTAGTATAAGTGTGCTCAACAGCATAGGTCAATGATAAATTAGGAAAGCCCAGTGAAGACAAATTCCTAGAAATCAAAATGCCCCTCATTTCTCTGCATGGTCTCCTTAAATATCAGTTTACATTAACTATGCATTTAATTCAACACCCATTTTGAGTCCCCCCTTTAATTAAATATACTAGATTGGAATGTATACAAAAATAAATATTCAAATCCACGACTGAGATCTTAGCTTAAAATCTTTATTTCCCTTGCCCTCTACTTCAGATCTTGAAGAAAGTGAAGTGAAGTGCAGAAAAAAAAACAGAGAGGAAAAATGGTGAGTGGTGAAAATCGATCTCATCATCATCATCCTGCAGATTTCCTACTAATCAAACAAGATGACAAATTCTTCTCAAGGCTTCTGTCTAAGGAAAGCACTGCAAAAGGTGAGTCTTCTTTCAGGTATTACTACTGTGGAGGATCTTCTGGATCAATTCCATTTGTATGGGAATCTCAACCAGGTACTCCTAAACACAAATTTTCAGACATTTCTCTTCCTCCACTTACTCCTCCACCTTCTTATCAAACTAACGTCCAATTGAAGTCCTTGCAAAAACAATCAAAATCCAATCTTTTCTTTTCCATTTTCCCTAAAATTTCCTCCAAGAGAATCATCACTTCTCCTTCTGTTTCATCATCCTGTTCGTCCTCATTCTCAATTTCTTCCGCCCAAACCAGCAGAAGAAACTACCGTTCAAGATCAGAAATTGAGGAGTATGATGACGAGCAGCTGCAGATCCCTTCTTCACCAACTTCCACACTCTGTTTTGGATGCAGAATGGGCAATTCTAAGCGTTTTAGAGTCAATTCTAAGAATGTGAAAAAGGCATTTTCAACATCTGTTGGCAATTGATCCATGATATATTTGAAACGTGATGTTCATCTTGTACGTCAGTTTTAGATACTTTTTAAGTAGTAGTTTATTTAAAATGGTGTCAATTGTCAAAGTGTGTGCTACTGCGATTCCCTGTTTTAAATTATTTGCTAATAATCACGGGATCGAACAAAAATTATGTCCAGATGCTTTTCCTTTTTGTCTTCTCAACTGGTAATCCATTTATTACTTCAAGTTTGAATTTTTCTTATGTCGCATGTTCTACTTAATTGGGATGTACACATGGATATCTTACTATTCAATTTTGGTATTGTGCAAATGTGTTAAAATATTATCGCCCATCAAATACAAAATCACAAGTGAAACTACATTCAATTTCAATCAGGAGGATTTTTGCCATATATTTCTGGATGAAAAACGTCAAATTTCAATATCTTAGTTATTATTATATACTTGCTTTTTTATAGTTAGACGGTGTGGGATTGGTTTCAGAAGAGGAAATATTGCTCAAAAATCCTAATGGTAGATGTAAGGATTGATGCAGGGTGTAGGGCAGCCTACTCAAGGCAAAGAAGGAATTTTGTTCTTAATTTTTTGGAAGTAAACTAAAGGTGGTCCGTTTAGGTAGACGGAGAATAATAGAGTTTGATAAGAATACAAGCATATTCAATTTAGGGCCTACTTGAATTATTGAAAGATTTTACAGAAATCCAAATAATGTGGTCTCCTGAGTTACTGATATTCATATTTATCTCAATGTTTTTAATTAAGTGGTCCAGCACGTACGGTTTGCAAGGGTACTGGTTATTACAACTTGGGACAGAAATTTAGAATACTGGTTGCAGTATTTAGAATTTTGTGAGTTATTTTGACAACGCAAATGAAGAATATAAATAATGCACTGGTGTCCTTTGTTGGTCATGATGCAACTCTTAGACGAAGACCAACTAAGAAATTTTAGAATATGGGTGCACTGTCAAAAGAGGAGGAAAGAAAGTATCAAGTGGAATTTATCTCAATTTCTTGGGGCAACTGATTTAACATTCAACTATGTATATCATTTATCCCATTAAAAATAATATTAATTTTAGAAGATACGTACCTAAACTATTTAGTTTTGTTGGTTTTGTGACCATGGGTTGACGTGCCGTGTAAATTGGACCAACATTTGCCCTTTGAAGATGGTAGATTTGAAATTACTTCGTTACTTTCTCCCAAGTGTTCATGTACCTCAGTTTTAGATAGTTTTCAAGTTATGCAGGCTTGTGTTTTGGAATTTCTCATTCCTGGATTTTATGGAGGATTATCTACTTCTCCCTACTTTATTTTTTGTATTGTTTTATATATTTTCATAACACGTTATCAACACGAGACTCTATCTTCTTCAAGAGTAAAAGTTAAGTTTTTGAAAGCTAAGGTATTATTCATTTTCCTTCTTTTTAATATGTCTAACTTTAAGAAACTTGAGCTTGTTGTCCTTCATATGTTTAGCAAGAACTACCTTCATGGGTGTTGGATGCTATGGATCTTGGAGACACCATTAAGGATAAAAATAAATCATCAAAATAAAATTGTGTTAAAGTTATGATATTCTTGTGTCATCATCTTGATGATTTTGAAAATATGAATATCTCATAGTGAAAGATCCACTTGTTTTGTGGAAACGCCTAAAAGAAAGATATAGCCACTAGTCATACATCCAAAAGCGAGATATAATTAGATGCATTTGAGGCTAAAAGACTACAAGTCTAGTCATGAGTACAATTTTCCTATGTTCAGAATCTTGAATATCTTGGTATCACCAAAAATGTCTATGGGAAGACATGTGTTATAGAAAAGTTTCATGTTTTATCTTCTAACTTGTATTGGATAAGAATTAGTGTAATTGAGGCACATTTTATAGTAAATCAGAAGGTTACTAATTTCAATACTTTTGTACTTTGGCATAATCGTCTTGAACATCATGAATCTATGATGATGAGATGAATTATAGAAAATTTAAGTGAGCATCCATTAAAGAGACTAAAAATTCTGTTTCAAAAGCTCCATTGATGAGAGCTTGAAGAGAGAAGAGAGTTTGAAGAGAGAAGAAGAGGATGAGAGAGTTTTTCTGAATATTGAATATTGCTTTATATCAGTAATCTGTACAAGTATGTATATATATATATATATATATATATATATATATATATATAAATGAGGACAACTGTCCACCATTAACTTCCACTAACAACTAACTAACCACTTTTAACCAACTAATCTACTCTTTAATTATCTATACTCAACACTCCCCCTCAAGCTAAGAATTGAAAAATATGTTTTTCATTCCCAGCTTGTCAACTAATGTTGTATGCTGAGGTTTACATAGTCCTTTAGTGAGTAGATCTGCTAACTGGTCCTTTGTTCCAATGTGTTGTGTCTGTATAAGCCCTTCCATAATCTTCTCCCTTACAAAGTGACAATCTATGTCAAAATGCTTTGTTCTTTCATGAAAGATTGGATGTGAAGCTATCTGGATGGCTGCTTTGCTGTCACAGAACATCCTAATAGGCAGTTTCACTTCTAGTCCTAGCTCATTGAACAAACCTTTGAGCCAAACTATTTCAGCTACTGTGGCAGCCATACTCCTGAATTCTGATTCTGCAGAGCTCCTAGATACAGTGCTTTGTTTCTTAGACTTTCAGGATATTACAGCATCTCCAAGCTTCACTAAGTAGCCAATAACTGACCTTCTAGACTCCACACAAGCTCCCCAGTCAGCATCACAGTAGGCAGTCAATTCTGAGCAGTTTTTGCTTGACATAAAAAGCTCAAGTCCTGTTGTTCCTTTGATATATCTCACTACTCTCAGTGCAGCATCCATATGAGACTGTTTTGATGAGTGCATATATTGGTTGAGTACTTGAACTACAAATGCAATGTCAGGCCTGGTCATAGTTAAGTACAATAATCTTCCTATCAATCTTTGATATCTTCTCTGATCAGTCAATGGTTTGTCTTCAGTATTTGTGCCTTTTCCTGTGCATTCATCAAACATTGTAGAAGTCAGCTTGTGGTTAAATTCCAGAGGAGTGGATATAGGCTTGTATCCTGCTAGTCCCAGTTCAGAAACCAGTCCAAGTGCATACTTTCTTTGACTCATTACAATACCATCTGCAGATGTAGAGAATTCAATTCCAAGGAAGTACTTTAACTCTCCAAGATCCTTCATTTTGAATCTGTGTTGTAAGCTTTCCCTGACCTGTTGTATAAGTTTTAAATTGCTTCCAGTGATCAAAAGGCCATCCACATATATCAGGATAATAAGAATATCAGCACCTATCTTCCTTGTAAACAGTGAATAGTCATAGTGAGACTGTTGAAACCCCATGTCAATCAATGCCTTGGTTAGTTTTAAGTTCCACTGCCTTGGTGCTTGCTTCAGCCCATATAAAGATTTATGAAGTTTGCAAACCATAGATTTCTCCCCCTGGTTTGCAAAACCTTCAGGAATCTGCATATAAACTTCTTCAAGTAGATCACCCAGAAGGAAGGCATTATAAACATCCATTTGAAATAAGAACCAGCCACAAGAAGCAGCTAAAGCAACAACTGATCTCACAGTAACCATTTTGGCTACTGGAGAAAATGTTTCAGTGTAGTCCAATCCTTCTTGCTGATTATATCCCTTGGCAACAAGCCTGGCTTTGTATCATTCAACATTGCCTGAAGAGTTATATTTTACCTTGATTACCCACTTGCAGCCAATTGGATTCTTATCTGGAGGCAAAGGGATAATGGACCAGGTGCAATTGTCCTCCTTCATTTATCCATAGAGTATCCTGACAGGCCTCTGAGTAGGAGGAGGGTTCAATAATGGCAGAATAAGCAGCAAGAGATGTTTGGTATGAGGGAGACAAACCAGAATAAGAGACATATTTGGATACAGGATATAAACAAGCAGATTTGGCAATATGAGTGACATAGTCTTTTAGCCAGATAGGAGGTTTGAAGGATCTAGTAGATCTTCTGAGTGACACAGTAATAGGAGATGATGAGGTAGCAGCTGTAGAATCAGGTGCAGAATAAGGTTCAGGAAGAGGTGGAGAAGATGAAGAAAAGGAGATAGCAGTGGATGGAAAAGAGTCATCATGAAGAGTAAGTACTGGAAATAGAGTACTAGGAGATTCTTTTAAGTGCTTGAAAGGAAATATGTCTTCTTTAAAGACAGTGTCTCTACTAACAAAGAAAGAGTGAGATGCTAGATCAAACAATACATAGCCTTTCTTGGTAGAAGAATATCCTAGATGTACAGATGGAATAGCTCTAGGAGCAAATTTGTCAGACTTTTTTGGATCAGTAGCATAACATAAGGACCCAAATATTCTAAGGTGTTGTAAAGAAGGGGTTTTACCAAACAGCTTCTCAAAAGGAGATTTTTTTTTAAGAAGTGCAGAGGGTAACCTGTTAATGATGTATACTGCAGTTGATATACAGAAACTCTAGTATTTCAAAGGTACATAAGCTTGAGATCTTAAAGCTCTAGCCATATCAAGAATAGATCTGTGCTTCCTTTCAACCACTCTATTCTGCTGAGGAGAATACACACAAGAACATTGATGCAAAGTACCATGTTCTTTCAGTAGACTTTCAACTTGAGAGTTAAAAAATTCAGTATTATTATCAGTTCTAAGGCACTTGACTTTTTTTCCAAATTGAGTATTTACCATATTCAGATAGTCTCTCAACACTGTAATTGAGTCAGATTTAGTAGTTAATAAGAAGATCCAGGTATACTTTGACATATCATCTACCAAAGTGAGAAAAAACCTTTTGCCATCATGACTAGGAACTCTGTAAGGTCCCCATACATCACAATGTACAATATCAAAAGTAGAAACAGAAGTAGTGTCACTGATAGGAAATGGTAGCCTAGTTTGTTTAGCAACAGGGCATACAGTGCATCTGTGTTCCTTCAAGTGCACAAGACTTTCTATTTTATTTAGAATTCTAAGAGGAGCATGTCTAAGTCTCATATGCCAAAGATCAGATATTGGACTAGCCTTATTTGAAACAGATGAGTGTAAGCTAATTGAGTTATGAGGTACATTATTTTCAGTGAAATCTTCATTCTTCAGACTCTGGCTTAGCTCAGTCTCCAGCATATACAAACCTTGATCTTCCTTACCAATCCCCAGGACCCTCCCATTGAAGAGATCCTGAAAGATGCAGAAGTCAGGAAAGAATAGTACAGCACACTTCAGTTGCTTAGTCAGTTGTGACACAGATAGCAGATTATACTTAAAATCAGGTATAAACAGAACACCCTTCACTACTTTGTCCTTTAAGATTAATGATTCTCCAACATGGCTTATAGGCACCTGTCCACCAGTGGGTAGATTGACTTTTATGTCTCCTTTAGCATCTAGCTCTTTACATTGGTCAATTAATTTTAAGCTGTGGACCATGTGATTTGATGCACCAGTGTCAACTATCCAATTGGATTTTACTACATCAGACATTAGAGCAGTAACTATACCTGCTGTACTAGATGTAGCCACATTTGCCATAGCCTCTCCTTCCTTGCCCTTACTTAGAAGTTGAAGAATTTGATTATATTGTTCAGGTGTAAACAAAGACATTCCTTGAGTAGTATTGACTATTCCTGGTGAGTCAGAAGCTTGGTTGGTGATAGACTGATTTACTCCAGTTGTGGCATTGTTAGCATGAGAGCTAGTTCCACCTCCTCTCCTTTTGGGATATCCATGCAGCTTGAAATAAGTCTCTTTGGTGTGTCCTTTGTAGTGACAAAATTCACAGTATAGATGAGATTTATTACCTGAGTTCCTCTGTTTGTACCCACCATTGTTGTTATTACCAGACATGAATGAATTAGTACCTCCAGCTCCTGAATTGTTATTGTTATTTCCAATATATTGATGACCACGAGCTATCCTATTACTCATTAGTGCAGTCTCTGAATGTGCTTCTGTGGAATATGAATTAGAACCATCTATCCGTTGACTCTCAACATTGATAATCATAGCATAGGCTTGATTGACATTTGGAACAGGAACTGACATTAGAATTTGACTTCTAGCATGAGCATACGATTCATTCAATCCCATCAAGAACTGCCAAAGCTTCTGAAATTGAAAGTGTTCAACATATTGTTTCGACTCAGGGCAACTACATGAAGGAGGAGGCATCAAGGTTTCAAATTCATCCCAAAGTTCTCTCAATTTACAGAAATAGGATGAGACAGATGTGGTTCCTTGAGACAAGGTGACTATCTCTTTGTGAAGGTAAAAGGCTCTTGAAGCATTAACTTTGTCAAATCTCTCTCGAAGATCTTTCCAGACTGTGTGTGCATCGGATCCATATATGATTGTGCTAATCAAATCCTTAGATACAATATTCATAATCCAACCTAGAACAACTGCGTTGCATCTGTCCCACAAATCATGTAGATTCGAAGGATACATTTCCTTCCTACAGGTTCCTAGTAGAAAACCTAACTTATTCTTGCCTAACAAGACAAGCTTTAGGGATTTACTCCACAGCGAGTAATTTTCGGAACCTAGAAGTTGAATTGAGCTAAGAACCGCACCTTGAGTATCTGATGGATGTAAGAACAGAGGATGATTATGATCAATTTGCTCGATTTGACCATTTTGAGGTGATATTCCACCTGTTGCAGCAGCTTCGCTTGAGGTGGCCATAGCAGAGGTGAAAACAGTACTTTATGATGCTTGTAGATATCGATTGAGTCGAATCTGATTGTGCATGGCTCTGATACCATGTTATGAAAGCTCCACTGATGAGAGCTTGAAGAGAGAAGAGAGTTTGAAGAGAGAAGAAGAGGATGAGAGAGTTTTTCTGAATATTGAATATTGCTTCATATCAGTAATCTGTACAAGTATGTATATATATATACAAATGAGGACAACTTTCCACCATTAACTTCCACTAACAACTAACTGACTATTCTTAACTAACTAACCACTTTTAACCAACTAATCTACTCTTTAATTATCTATACTCAACAAATTTTTGTAAAATTCTTGTACTGTGAGACCATATATATGGGAATATTTGTGGACCTATTCACCCACCTAGTGGGCCAGTTAGATATTGCATGATCCTAATAAATGTTCCATCTAGATAGTCTCACATTTGGCTATTATCATCCTACAACTTGGTATTTGCAAAACTATTAGCACAAATAATATGATTATGGTCACATATCATTCACCTTGATAAAGGTGTAGAGTTTTTATCCCAAACATTTAATGATAAATATTTACATGAGTACTAATTTTTAATTAGTATCAGTTTATTATTCATATTATTATAGTTCATTATTGAATCAAACTTAATTTGGTTTTGATTGATTATATGATACTCCAAATTTATTTGCTTGTTGAAAATACATATACTCTAGTACTCATATTTATTGCAGTGATTAATCATGTCCAAATTAATTCTAACCACTATTGTTGTTATGATAAGTAAATGATTGTATGGTTATTGATTGAGATTATACCTTACGTTCTTGAACCGATAACCATCTTTCGGCTAACCTAGCCTCCTCCGTCCCTCGGGACTAACAAGGGGTATATTTTTGTATTCAAAGTTTTTGATAAAATTGTGGACAATTTCTAATTATTTTTAGTATGCTTAATTATTATATTGTTGATTGATGGTAAGATGGTAGATTCAAATTCTATCGCACCAAAAAAGGTAAGACATCGGGGTTAGAGCTTGGATGTATCATGATAATAAGATATTGGGTTCAACCCTCATTGATTCATGATCTAAGATCTCTTAATATGAGTAAGACGTTGGGTTCAATTCCCAATGTACCATATTAATGATGACTAAAGCAACATAATGTGTTGTTGGTGAAAAGTCATAAATATATTTCATTAAAAATGCTCAATTCTCTAAAGGTGAATGTAGTAGCAGTGCATAATGTTTGAAAGAAGACAAGTGTTTGAATAATGCACATGAACATGAAATGAGGTACTAAGCGATCATAAATTGATATGCTAAGATGATGTATTCTATTCTTGAAAAATGAGAATTTTTTTATAAATGCTAAGATACAGATTCATTCACTGAAGTGAATGTGATAGTATTCAATAAAACTTCTCAATATGAATGCGCACTTTATTGTGATAGGATCACGATTCATCTCCATAAGAGAGATAGAGTAATTGAGAAGAAATAAATATAGAAAATTACTCCTTGAGTAATAAATTTGAAATCTGCTCTTGTAATAATAAATCAGAAATTTACTAAAGCAAAAGGCACATATATATGCTATCAATTGAATTTTAAAAAAAATAATTAACATAGTTATGAACAAATAAATATCATACCAATGAAAAAAATCATATTGGGGGGTTGGAGGGGAGGGGGGAGATCTAACTGTACAATAGATTTGCAAACTATTTTTCAATTGTACTAACAATAAATAATCATCATCTTTTGAAATCTAAAAAAATTATACTCAAACAATATTATATGTGTACAAAGTTAGTGTCCAATCATAAATTGAATGTGAACAATCACTTAATGATGACATAACAGCAACATAGAAGTACATAAAAGGACCATATAATTACTAAGAAAATAATCATTATCACTACGAACATGTTGACATTCAATTTTTACTCTCCATAGTAAAAATTAATCATTAAACTTTTAATTTTAACAATTTGAAATAATTAGCTTTTGAAAATGCAAAAAATATTTTTCTCAAATAAATTTCACTTCTGTTTTCAAGAGTTATTATTTTGCAAATTAATTCAATTATTTCGGGTCGTTAATTTTTGAAAGCTCTTCGATTAATTTGTATTGATTCATCTTGTAATCAAATTAGTCAATTGAGTTCGATTTGATTACATTTAATTGGTCATAATTGCAATCGAAGTGGTTGATTTTTAAATCAATTTTTTCCTTAACCCACTCTTTCAAATTCAAACCGAATACTCAAGCCTAACCCAATTTTTTTCCAGACCCATCCCAACCCATTTTTCCCCAACTCAGCCCAATTCCTCAAATACACACCCACACCAATACACCCCACGTGCCCCCCCCCCCATTTCTTTTCCTTTTTCTTGTTTCCCTTCTCCCACGTGCACACCCTCCCCCTATTCTTTCTTCTTCTTCTTCAAGTGAACAAACCCAGCGAATCCCAGCCAAACGACCCCCAACCTATGTATCTTCTCCCTCGAAACCTCAAAAATCAACAACGGCAACCTGCAAAAAGCTTCGACGAGCAAAAAAAGCAATGACACAATAGTGCACGCCCTTTCTTCCTCAACGAAGAACAACGAAAATAATAGTGTTGTCTAGTAAAAGCAACGACGCGACAACTTTAAACAGCCCAACGTCTCTCACAAAGCATTAAAAATCTCGAATTCAAAATCTCCAAATTTCATCTCTTTTCACTGTAATCACGCCCTGATTCTTCCCATAAAAATATCCTGTTTGTTCACTGAAAAAAGGGGGTTGGTTCTTCCCCATTCAATATCCTAAAATTTCATAAAATTATTTTCGCTAGTCTATAGTGAAAGCTTTATTCGTTTCTGCTTCTTCGATCGAGGTTCCTCGCGTTGATGAGATTTCATTTTTCAGGTTCGTCTCATCTCAGTTCCTGCACCGGAACAAGTAATTCATGCAGCCTTGCTCTTTCTTTTTTGTTTTGAGCTTAGTTTAGTTGTCCAAAATATGATTCTGGCTTTAGAAAATACGTTATGTATAAGTAAAATGTGTCTCTGTTTAGTGTTTTCAGGTCAGAGTTTTATGAGTAATGTATGTTTGTTTTGTTGATTATTACGTTCTTAACATATCTGAGTCTATGTTCTTTATTCAATTAGTTCTATCTTCCCGTTCATGGTCTTTGACTCTCTGTTGTTGATTTCCTGTGTAATATCATCTCAAAACTGCAAAAATGTATAGTCACACCTTTGATTGCTTACGGTCTGTGCGTTAGATTCAATGTATATCCATAGATCTTGTTCAAATGAAAGTTATGTTAGTTACTCGTTGTTGTCTTTTCTTGTTCAAACCTGTAAGCCTTTTGATAAATCTTTGAAGTGTTTGTTGGCTTCTCCCATGTTTCTCTTTTTTATTTTGTTTTAAAAGAATCAAATGCATCGTTTGTTTCAATATGAAGGTTGTTTTGACGTAATTTTATTCCAGTTGACTCTAGATTTCAAGTTATGGTGTCAAGTATGTGTCGGTTTCATGCTAGTATAAGTCCACTTGTTACTAGTTGCTTAAGAGATATATGACCTAGCTTTCGCTTAGCAGTAAGCGTGAAGGTTTGAGTTTTCCATTTGTTGTAAACTGTAGCTTGGCACATTTGAGATTCCTCTTGATTGAATCTCTTTGGTCTTGATTTTAACTTAGTTTATAATATTTTTGTATGTTAACTTAATTTAGATTTTAAACTGCGGCATATGTTGATTCTTAGTTTCAAAAACAATAGGGTTATATTGACTTTACTTTCAAAGATTAATGGGTTATGTGTTGAATTTGTAGCGTCAAGTTAATGCGTTTCTTTATGTTGAATCTTAAATTCAAAGTTATGGGTTTCTTATGTCGATTTTAGCTATTGAGTTCCACATATTGATTGTTGATCATAGGCGTATTTATATGCCTAATTAGCCAAATAAACCCATAAAGGAGTTGAATCAGAGGGTAAACATAAAGAGAACAATTGTTTTTAGTGTGATTGTCGTTATTTGTCTAATCTAGGGGTCGAGTACTCCATGTGATTGCATTTTGCAGAGATTGGTCAAATTATAGCAGTCCGAAGTCATGTGCAGAGTGGAAGGATGAAAACGGCCCAGAAAGTAAGGAAGAAAAGAAGCAGGATGGAGTAGAGACAATGGTCCGCGTCGCAGACCTGGCAGCAGACCAGCAGAACTGGAAAGAAGAAGAAAAATGCACGAAGGCCCAGTGCGCTGCAGGGTCCGCGTCGCGGACCAGTGCGCAAGAGCTGTCCAGTCAACAACTTAATGGACCGGGTCAATACACACTAGTCCGCGTCGCGGACTGCATGTTTTTAAGTGGAAATATGAATTACGGGTTTCAGAGAAAAGGAGACTATTAATTATTGTATTATTCATCTTTTGGAGATGGGGTTTTTAGCAGAGAACAGACGGAAGCACAGAGAAGACAACCTAGGTCTACTTTGGTTTGATTTTCATCTTTGTTTTCTTGAATATTCATGTTTATCAACTTATTCGTGATGTGGGAACAAATCATGAGAGGCTAGTTCTCTCATATTCTGGGATTGTAGCCCTAGACAATGTGATTTCTTAATCTTTGGTTTATGTATGATGGGTTTATCATTTATTCTTGTGCCACTTTAATTAATACTTCTTAGCCTGACCAACTAGGGAGGAAAAGGGTTAGTTATTATGGATTCGAAAGATGTTGGAATAATTAGAACACAGTGGAACAAGGAGCTTGTCCGACTAGGTTATTAGATTGGTTCGTGTAAGGGAGAATCGTGACAACTACCCTTACACCTCGCTTAGTTCATAATACAGGAAGAAAAATTTAATGCATTTCTGGTGATCTGTCTATCCCCGCTCAACGATGTAGGTAGGCAGTCAATAGAAGTAGGCCTGCAGAGGCGTGCAACCCTGTTAGGTAAATTTAACTCTGTGAACTAATAAATGTAAACCCAGGTGCATGAATACGGATTGAGAAACACAAAGTCGTTGTGGCTATAATCCCAGAATCACCTTTAAATTGATAAATTGCTATTCCATATTATCTTAGAGTTTAGTACAATTTGTTTTCTATAAATCTCATCAAAAAATTTGATGGGGATATCAAATTAGCATAATAACTTGAAGAGAAACCAGTAGTCTTTAAATCCTTTGGGTTCGACATCCAGCTCATAAGAAGAGCCACTGTATTACTTGAGTTGACCACGTACACTTGCGTGTGCTAGGGACGCAACAAGTTTTTGGACGTACACTTGTGTGTGCTAGGGACACAACAAGTTTTTGGCGCCGTTGCCGGGGATTTAAAGTGAGTTGGTTTATTTTCTGAGTATTGTGCTTTGTGTGCTCACTGCATTTGATCTTAGCTGTGCCTTTATTTCAGGCAGTTGAGCATTAAACTGGAGGACCAGGATTCGTGCTTTCGACAACCAAAAAGAAGAGCAGGGGTCCTATTTCAAACTCCTCCACTTGAACTTATTGTACAAGAGGATCGTGAGACCAACAACACTAACGCAAATCTGATCAGGGAACTAATGGCTGACGGAAATCCTCTTGTACCGGTAGCACCGCGCCCAGTGAGAGATGTGGCAATTCCACGGACCACCAATGTTACGAGTTGTTTTATGAAACCAGAGCCTGGAGGTTGGTGGGAACTGAAACAAAACATGGTTCAATTGCTGCACTCCACTGGACAGTTCACCGGACTACCACAATTGGACCCTCAGGTCCATCTTCAGAATTTCCTGGAGATCGCAGACACTTTCATTCCGGCAGGGGTGAATACAGACTGTGTCAGGATGACCCTTTTTCCTTTCTCATTGTTGGGAGCCGCACGGAGATGGTTGCAGATAGAGCCACCAAAATCTATCACCTCATGGGATGATTTGGCTCGTAAGTTCCTGACTCGATTTTTCTCATTGGGAAAGACTGCAAAACTCAAGGGTGAAATCCTGAGCTTCAAGCAAAAGCCGGAGGAGAATTTATATCAAGCATGGGACAGGTTTAAAACATTGCTCATCAATTGCCCTCATCATTGCCAAGCTAATGAAGTGCTGGTTCATACCTTCATAGAAGGTCTAGAACCAAACACAAAGATCCTTCTTGATTCAGCTGCAGGCGGGCAAGCATTGGAAAAGAAGTATGATGAGTTGTACGCCTTGCTTAATAGGATCGCACAAGGAAATCCTGAAAGGAATGGAGGATCTAGTAGGCCTGCTGTCCAGAAGCAAGCTGGTGTGCTAGAAATTGATGCCATAACTGCTCTACAAGCACAGATGTCTGCCATGCAGAATATGATAACTACCTAGTTCAACAACTTGGCATTAGGACAGCAGCAATAGTTGCAGGCAAGTGGGGGACAACAGCCAGCCCCAGTGAATGCAGTGCAACAACAGCAGCCTGGATGGTGTGATGTTTGCGGGGGAGGAGAACATACTGCCGAGTCTTGTGGGTCAAATTCGGAAGCAGTGAACGCTGTGGGGAATGCAAATAGAAGTGGTTATCAAGGCTATGGTAACACCTACAACCCCAATTGGAGGAATCATCCCAACTTCTCCTGGGGAGGTCAGCAACCAAACCAGGGGGCCTTTCAGCAGAGACCACAGGGGAATAATACATACTATAATCAGCAAGCGCAGCAGCCTGCCAAACAGGCCAACCCAAATAGTATGACTGATAGTGAAGTACTGAGGCAGATTTTGGCAAACTAGAATAGACCGGAGGAGGAAATTCGGAGAAACAAGCAAAATGTGCAGAACTTGGAAAGGCAGTTGGGGCAATTAGCAGGAAATATGAATTCCAGACCCCAAGGGGGTCTACCAAGTAACACTGACCCCGACCCAAAACAGGTGAATGCAGTTAGTACAAGGAGTGGACGACCACTCATGGAAGCAGTTCCTAAGAAGAGGGTTGAAGCTGAAGCAGGCACTACCCCAAGTGAGGAGGCTGACACACAAAATCCAGCTCCGGCAGAGAGTACCCCAATCCCAAAACCACCTCCTCCTTTTCCACAGAAGTTCAAGAAGAAGAAGGAGGACGACTATTTTCAGAAGTTCATCGGGTTGTTAAAGCAGGTACCCATTAACTTACCACTGATTGATGTTTTGCAGGGCATCCCAAAATATGCTAAATATGTGAAGAACATCGTGGCAAACAAAAGCAAATTAACTGAGTACGAGACTGTAGCACTCACAGAGACTTGTAGCTCCAGGATCTTAAATGGATCCAGATTGCCCACAAAGATGAAGGATCCGGGGAGTTTTACAATGCAGGTAACAATAGGTGGTCGTGTGAATGCAAAAGGGCTATGTGATCTAGGCGCAAGCATTAACCTAATGCCTAGCTCCATGTTCACAAAGTTGGGCCTGGGAAACCCAAAGCCGACCACCATCGTACTACAACTAGCGGATCGATCGGTGGCGAGACCTGATGGGGTAATTGAGGATGTACTAGTCCAAGTGGGATCACTCATTTTCCCGGTGGACTTTGTCATCCTAGACTTTGAACCTGATCCTGAGGTCCCGTTTATTCTTGGTCGCCCATTCCTAGCAACAGGTGGAGCATTGATAGATGTAGCAGCGGGGAAGCTTACCATGAGAGCTCATGACAAAGTGGAAGTGTTCGATGTGTATAAAGCCATGAAGCTCCCCGCAGCTTATGAGGATCTGGCAGCTATCATCGTGTTAGACACGGCAGCTGCAGTGAGCAGGGTAGAGATAACAGACCCACTGACTCGAGTTCTACTGAACCAAGGGTTGGTGGACGATGCAGAAGCAAAAGAAATAGAGAGGGTACTAAATGGCCACAATGTCAGAAAATGTTGAAAAAAGAAGCAGAGCCATTGAACAGAGTCCTAGGACCGCCCCTCAAACCTTCAATTGAAGAAGCACCTAAAATAGAACTGAAGCCTCTGCCATCGCACCTCAGGTATGTATTCCTTGGCGAAAATGAAACGTTACCCGTAATCTTGTCGGTGTCTTTAACTGCAGCCCAGGTAGAAGCAGCAGTGGCAGTGTTAAGGCGAAGGAAGAAAGCTATGGGATGGCAAATGTCAGACATTCAAGGTATCAGCCAGCCTTATGCATGCATAGGATTTACATGGAAGAGGGCCACAAGCCAGTGGCTTAACCACAGAGGAGGCTAAATCCCATTATGAAAGAGGTGGTGAAGAAAGAAGTGATCAAGTGGTTGGATGCAGGAATCATCTTCCCCATATCGGATAGCAAGTGGGTAAGCCCGGTGCAATGTGTGGCTAAGAAATGGGGGATGACGGTTGTCACTAATGACAAGAACGAGTTGATTCCCACCAGAACGGTGACAGGGTGGCGAATCTGCATGGATTATAGGAGACTGAATGATGCCACCCGAAAGGACCACTATTCGATGTCGTTTATTGACCAAATGCTGGATAGGTTGGATGAGCAAGAGTATTACTGTTTCCTGAATGGATACTCGGGGTATAATCAGATCACCATCGCCCCTGAGGACTGTCCATATGAAACGTATGCCTTCAAATGCATGCCTTTTGGATTGTGCAATGCACCTGCCACTTTCCAAAGGTGGATGATGGCTATATTCCACGACATGGTGGAAGACATAGTGGAGGTATTCATGGATGACTTCTCGGTGTTTGGGGAGTCCTTTGACACATGCCTACAGAATCTAGACAGAGTATTGGCACGATGTGAGGAAACAAATTTAGTTCTTAATTGGGAGAAGTGCCATTTCTTGGTAAAAGAAGGGATAGTTCTTGGGCACAAAGTCTCAAAGTGTGGTTTGGAGGTGGACAAGGCAAAGATAGAGGCTATAGAGAAGTTGCCACCCCCAATGTCAGTAAAAGTAGTCCGGAGCTTCTTGGGTCATGCGGGTTTCTATCGGCGGTTCATAAATGATTTCTCAAAAATTACCAAGCCGTTGTCAACCCTTCTGGAGAAGGAGGTAACTTTCAATTTTGATGCTTCATGTTTGCAGACCTATGAAACGCTAAAGAAGAAGTTAGTCAAGGCCCCAATATTGACAGCACCAGATTGGGAACTCCCATTTGAGCTGATGTGTGATGCCAGTGACAATGTTGTGGGCGCGACACTGGCCAACGCCGAGAGAAGGTGTTCCACGCCATATACTATGCTAGTAAAACACTTGATGCAGCGCAGTGTAATTACACAGTAACTGAGAAGGAGATGCTGGCATTTAGTATATGCCTTTGACAAATTCAGGGCATACTTAGTGGGCACCAAGGTGATAGTGTTTACCGACCATGCAACAGTACGGTATTTGTTCAATAAGAAGGAAGCTAAGCCCAGGTTGATTCGCTGGATCCTTCCATTGCAAGAATTTGACATCGAAATAAAGGACCAGAAAGGGAGTGAAAACCAGATTGCTGATCATCTGTCCCGTTTGGAAAGTGATGCTCACATAGGGGGACAACTGCAGATCAAAGAAGAGTTCCCAGATGAGCAGTTGATGGCCTTAGAGGTGGAGGAGTTACCGTGGTATGCAGATATTGTCAACTACCTGGTGAGTGGGGTGTTCCCACATGGAGCAACGTATCAGCAAAGAAAACGGCTAGCACATGATGCAAAAGCATTCATATGGGATGACCCGTACTTATTTAAACAAGGGCCGGACAGAATGGTGAGAAGATGTGTGCCGGAGACAGAGATGCAAAAGATTCTAGAAAGTTGCCATGCTTCACTCTACGGGGGCCACCACGGCGGTGAGAGAACAGCGCATAAGGTGCTACAGTCCGGGTTTTTCTGGCCCACATTATTCAGGAACGCGGTGCAGTTCGTGAGGACGTGTGAGGCATGTTAGAAAATAGGCACCATTTCTAAGAGACACGAGATGCCCCTCAACAACATCTTGGAAGTGGAGATCTTTGATGTATAGGGGATGGACTTCATGGGCCCATTCCCACCATCCTTTGGGAACCAGTACATCTTAGTGGTTGTAGATTATGTCTCCAAGTGGGTGGAAGTAGCAGATTTACCCACGAATGATGCAAAGGTAGTGCGTAAATTCCTGAGGAAGCAAATTTTCACCAGATTTGGGACCCCAAGGGCCATCATTAGTGATGGCGGCACTCATTTCATCAACCAAACGGTGAACAATTTTCTCACCAAGTATGGGGTGCGTCATAAGGTTTCCACTGTGTATCATCCGCAAACGAGTGGGCAAGTAGAGGTGTCGAACAGGGAAGTGAAACAGATACTCCAGAAAACCGTGAATGCTACCAGGAAGGATTGGGCAGTTAAACTTGACGAAGCCTTATGGGCATACCGGACAGCATATAAGACATCGATAGGCACATCCCCATATCGACTGGCATATGGGAACGCATGTCATCTCCCAGTGGAGCTCGAGCATCAAGCCTATTGGGCAATTATGAAGCTAAATCTGGATCCTGAGCTCGCGGGAAAGAAAAGGTTGGAGCAGCTGGTGGAGTTGGATGAATTCCGGCTTCACGCGTATGAAAATGCGAAACTATATAAGGAGAAGACCAAGAGATGGCATGACCGGTGCATAATTTCTCGAACCTTTGAACCAGGTCAACAGGTACTTCTCTTTAACTCTCGTTTGAAATTGTTTCCAGGGAAGTTGAGGTCCAAGTGGAGTGGACCGTACACCGTGGTAAACGTCACACCGCACGGAGCTGTGGAGCTAAAGAGTGCTGATTCGGACCAAACCTTTTTGGTGAATGGCCAGCGTGTCAAGCACTACTATGGTGTTGACACCAACAGAGAAGAAGAGGTCATTCAGTTGGCCAATGACAAATGAGGAGTGTTGCATCGTGCCGCGACGGTAACTAAGGCGCTGTACGGGATGCAACCCGTAGTACGGTAAGTTTTCTTCTGTTTTTATCATTTAACAAAAAAAAAACCAGAAAAGCACAAAGTGGTTGTCCGCGATGCATGCGCGTCACGAACGTATCGCGCAGAAGGCTACTCCCGGGGTGTAAACGACCATCACCGATTCCAGGTAATTCGTCGTTTAATTTTGGAATTTTTTTTGTTTGGATTACATTAGGATGGTGTTTAGCAAGATTTTCAAGTGCTAGTTGAATTTTTCTGGGCCCGTAGCTCGATTTTGGGATTTGTTTTGGGCCCCAAAACAGTGTCTCTCCGCGACAGGAGCGCATCGCGTAGAGGTCGCGGACAAGTACTTGCACACTATTTTCAGGATACAAATTGTGTCGTCGATTTCGGTCGACCCGGGAGGTATGTTGTACCTTATTTTTCGCTGAACTAACATGGGTAAGTGTGTTGACGTATTTTCAGGTGTTCGGTAAATATTTCGGGGCCCGTAGCTAAATATTCAAAATCATTTTGGCCCCGAAATAGTGTCTCTCCGCGATAGGACCGCGTCGGGGAGAGGTCGCACACCCACACTTATGTGCTGCTCTGGGTGGAGAGAACGTATCGTCGATTTTTCTCTAATTCCATGCATTTTTTTTATTTCTTTCACTGAACTAACATGTCTTGCTATGTTGTAGCCTAGTCCAAGGTGCGTGGAATTTTTTGGGGCCCGTGGCTAAAAATAAAAAATAATTTTGGCCCCGAAACAGTGAGCCTTCGCGACAGTACCGCATCGCGGAGGCGTCGCACACTCGTGCAATACTTTCGCCCAGGTTTAAAAATTGGACAAGGGGTGGTGCGCGATAGGTCTGCGTCGCGCGTGTGTCGTGGACCCGTTCAGTTTTGGGCCTCGTTTTCTGTGCAGCCCCGCCCCTTTATATACCCCACCTTTTTTTTATTTCTTTCCTCTTCCTCATGCAATTTTCTCCCTTCTCTCTCAATTTTCCCCCCTTCTCAAAAATTTGAAGATCTACGCGACGCACTCCCCCTCCCACATCATCTCCCTACCTCTCAAGTGAGTATTCTTCATCTTCATGTTAATTTTATGGGTAGTTAGGATTTCTTTGTGTTTGTTTGAACATATACATGCATATGGTGAGTGGTAGGACTCCAAATTCCTTATGGGGGTGTAGTGGGCATAGATCCATGTTAAATGTGTAATTTTGGGGGGTAATCATAGGGAAAAGGGAAATTTTTGGCAAAATCATTGTAGGGTGAAAACCCTAAGTTGCGAAAATTTGGGGAAAACGTGCTTTCATTGTTGGGGTTGAGTTCTTGCAAAGTTAACTACCTTAAATTGTTAAGAATTGTTGGTTGTGGGTAGTTTATGCTTACTTTTCTTGAATTGTGCTTGTATGGTTTGTATGGGGAAGAAAGTGACTGTTGGGCTTCATCTTTGTGATACACTGTGGGGTGAACCGTGGTGCCATGTGCCACCGATGAAGTAGAGAAGTCTGAGTATCCGCTTCACCCGGTATGCTGTGATCTAAGTGTGGGGTGGGCACCCCCTAGCCCGGCCCACGGTCCCCCTTTGCATTACTGTTGAGACACTGAGTGGTTGTGTTGCAGGGCTAGATGGCTTCTAGAATTCGCAGGACCGGTCAAATAAGCGGAGCTGGTGCCTCAGGCAGCCGTAGGCGTGCCAGGGACGTCCCGGAGGTGCCCCGAGCCCCTGACCACCGCGGGCAAAGAACTCGTTATAGGCTTCGGGCAGTGGACCGAGAGGGGCAAAGATGGTACAGGGCTCACAACGAGACCAAGTACTTCCCTGACGTCCCCATCGATGCAGAATCCCTCGTCTGTGACTTCCCCAACATCTACCAACGTTGCATGGACTACCATCTGCTTTTTCTGTTCAACAACCCCCTGCCTTGCAATCTGAGCATCGTCCGAGAGTTTTATGCTAACATGAAAAAGGAGTCCCGGACGCAGGTGGTCGTAGTACGCGAGGTGGAGGTGAATTTTGGACCCTTGGCCATCAACAATATCCTGGGAACGGCGGATGTCTCCGCCGGTGATTTCAATGAGTTGCAGCTCCGCCCTCCCTACCGTCTTATCCGGCACACACTGGCCAGCGTGCAATCAACAACTCGGTGGATTTGGCATGCAGCCCGCGGGTACCACCAAAGCTTCCCTTCGCACACATGAACAGGGAAGCTAGGGTGTGGGTCAAGATTGTCATGCACTCCTTCTTCCCGGGCCAGCACTTCACGGCTGTGACCAAAGACCGCACCTGCCTTGTGTATGCCCTCATGACGGGCATGGCGCTAAATTTTGGGGCTATCCTCAAGTCTGCCATGAGGAAGGCACACGTTCACAGAGGTCGCAGGTATGCATTTGGGGGCCTTATAACTGAACTTTGTAATCGTGCAGGTGTTCCCACAGAGGAGCTCGACTACTGGCCTCAAATTGAGGCCCCACCATATAATGTCTCCAATATCAAGGGGCTGGAGGAAGCTACAGGGCCAATTCTCACCACAGCCGAGCGGAACCATAGAGATGAGCTTATCATGGCCCGCATGTTCGGGCTCGAGATGCTTAGGCACAGGGTGGTTGGTCGCCCTTCTACCCAGTTGGAGCTCAATGAGGTCGCCGCTACCTACCCCCTCAATGCCCATGCTAATGTTGTGCTGGGCATCGAGCCTACCTTCGTAAATCCAGTGGATGATGACGTCCCAACAGACCCGGAAGAAGCCCAGGTGGACTCCGACACTGAGGAGGACGAGGTGGAGGATGGAGTCCCGATTTCCACGGGGGGAGAGTCGATCTTACCGGACTAGGATGATGAGGAGTAGCCAGGCCCGCTGCAAGTTTGCCATGTTCAGCACTGAGGGCAGTGCTGATCCTAAGAGTGGGGTGGTGGATTTCCAAGGCCAGGATTATGCTTTATATTTTCTTACATATTCAGTGGCATGTATAATGCAGACACCTCTTTTCTTTTCTTGTTTTCCTTTCTTATGCCTAGTTTATGTATATTTGTCCTTTTTGCTACTATGGAATTGTTATGTACATGAGCTTTTCTCTGGTTATGATTGTGTTTACTTGATGCGACATGTAGTGTAGAGATGTGTGTGCAGCGATATAACCAAGCAGAGTAGGATGGCCGTGTAAATTAACGGACGTAACCACTAGAGGACCTGAAAGTAGCACCTGATTCTAACACTAAAGAATAAAATGAAATAACCAAGAAATCCTGTGCATTAGGCAACATTGAATCTTGAGTTAACTTTATGGAGTGTGCCAAGAGTGGTAAGCGAAATTGCATAAGTCTGTGTTGGAATAGTTGCTAGAACTTGCCCTGCGTGTTATTGAAGCGAAATAAAAAGGATTGCTTTGTTTAGAAGATGATAATAGGCTTTCTTTGATTTGTCCTGTAAAAGTTTAGCCTTTTCAGATATTATATCACTAGTTAGCCATTTTTGAGCCTATAGCTTTTTGTTGATAGCCATACTTTTGCCTTGATCCAATTTTGTTGAATCCCTAGTTTTTGCACCCTGCTTCCTTGAGCACTGTAGCATAGACTGATTATAATTGTTGAATTTGAAGAAAAGGGATATTTAAGTGGTAAAAAGGTGATCAATGATAGCTACATGGGGATAAAAAAATCCTCTTTGAAAGAATGTGTCATGAAAAAAAAATTCAAAAAAGAAAAAGTGAAACATTCTCGATGAGATGAGATTGCTGGTGAAATAAATATTGAATAGAGGGTTGAAAAATAAAGAATAGAAGATAATGGGTGAGGAAGTCTAAAAGTGCAAAGTGCTTAGGGAAGTGTAAGTCACTATTATATAGTTTCCTACCCGTCCCCTGGCCTACATTACAACCCATTAAAAGTCCTACTTGATTCTATTCAAGCATTCTTAATTAGTGGAGATGTACATTTAGAGGCAAGCCTATAGGAACTAGACCCAACACAAGACATCATTTGGGAGAGAGAGAGTTGATCGAATGCCCACAGCCGTGTGTTTGTTGTATCTGTCATTATGAGAAATATGAATGGGTAATTCTTCTGGTGAGGGCACAACTTGGAGTAAGGTTAGCAGTCAGATGATAGTATTGACTAATGTGCTACATGATTTTATGGTTACGCGGCAAGGATTAGATAAAGGAGATATTGTCACGATCTAGTATGGTTTTGGATTCTTTGATGCACGCGAGCCATTCATATCAGTTGTTTGGGGGATATATGCTGCCTAGCGAGTCTCATGCATGAGTGTCGTAATTGCCCGAGGACGGACAAAACTCTAAGTGTGGGGTGGTGATCTTAGGCGTATTTATACGCCTAATTAGCCAAATAAACCCATAAAAGGAGTTGAATCAGAGGGTAAACATAAAGAGAACAACTGTTTTTAATGTGATTGTCGTTATTTGTCTAATCTAGGGGTCGAGTACTCCATGTGGTTGCATTTTGCAGAGATTGGTCAAATTATAGCAGTCCAAAGTCATGTGCAGAGTGGAAGGATGAAAACGGCCCAGAAAGCAAGGAAGAAAAGAAGCAGGATGCAGTAGAGACAATGGTCTGCGTCGCGGAACTGGCGGCAGACCAGCAGAACTGGAAAGAAGAAGAAAAATGCACGAAGGCCCAGTGCGCTGCAGGGTCAGCGTCGCGGACCAGTGCGCAAGAGCTGTCCAGTCAGCAACTTAACGGACCGGGTCAACACACACTAGTCTGCGTCGCGAACTGCATGTTTTTAAGTGAAAATACGAGTTACGAGTTTCAGAGAAAAGGAGACTATTAATTATGGTATTATTCATCTTTTGGAGATGGGGTTTTTAGCAGAGAACAGACAGAGGCATAGAGAAGACAACCTAGGTCTACTTTGGTTTGATTTTCATCTTTGTTTTCTTGAATATTCATGTTTATCAACTTATTCGTGATGTGGGAACAAATCATGAGAGGCTAGTTCTCCCATATTCTGGGATTGTAGCCCTAGACAATGTGATTTCTTAATCTTTGGTTTATGTATGATGAGTTTATCATTTATTCTTGTGCCACTTTAATTAATACTTCTTAGCCTGATCAACTAGGGAAGAAAAGGGTTAGTTATTCTGGATTCGAAAGATGTTGGAATAATTAGAACACAGTGGAACAAGGAGCTTGTCCGACTAGGTTATTAGATTGGTTCGTGTAAGGGAGAATCGTGACAACTACCCTTACACCTCGCTTAGTTCATAATACAGGAAGATAAATTTAATGCATTTCTGGTGATCTGTCTATCCCCGCTCAACGATGTAGGTAGGCAGTCAATAGAAATAGGCCTGCAGAGGCGTGCAACCCTGTTAGATAAATTTAACCCTGTGAACTAATAAATGTAAACCCAGGTGCATGAATACGGATTGAGAAACACGAAGTCATTGTGGCTATAATCCCAGAATCACCTTTAAATTGATAAATCGCTATTCCATATTATCTTAGAGTTTAGTACAATTTGTTTTCTATAAATCTCATCAAAAAATTTGTTGGGGATATCAAATTAGCATAATAACTTGAAGAGAAACCAGTAGTCTTTGAATCCTTTGGGTTCGACATCCGGCTCATAAGAAGAGCCACTGTATTACTTGAGTTGACCACGTACACTTGCGTGTGCTAGGGACACAACAAGTTTTTGGATGTACACTTGCGTGTGCTAGGGACGCAACAATTGTAGTTTCAAAATATGGTTTCTATGTTGATTTTTAATTTCAAAGATAATAGGGTTATATTGATTTTAGTTTCAAAGATTAATGGGATTATATGTTAGATTTTTAGCTTCAAGTTAATGAGATTTTTTTATATATTGAATCTTAGATTCAAAGTTATGTGTTTCCTATGTTGATTTTAGCTATTAAGTTCCATATGTTGAATGTAGTTTCAAAATATGGGTTATATGTTGATTCTTAGGTTAAAAGACATTGGGGTTATATTGATTTTAGTTTCAAAGATTAATGGGTTTATATGTTAGTTTTTTAGCTTCAAGTTAATGAGTTTTTTTAATATATATATATATATATATATATATTGAATCTTAGATTCAAAGTTATGGGTTTCCTATGTTGATTTTAGCTATTGCGTTCCATATGTTGAATGTAGTTTCAAAATATGGATTATATGTTGATTCTTAGTTTCAACGACAATGGGGTTATATTGATTTTAGCTTCAACGATTAATGGGTTTATGTGTTAGATTTTTAGCTTCAAGTTAACGAGTTTTTTTTTATGTTGAATCTTAGATTCAAAGTTATGGGTTTTTTATGTCGATTTTAGCTATTGAGTTCTACATGTTGAATGTAGTTTCAAAATATGATTTATATGTTAATTCTTAGTTTCAAAGACAATGGGGTTATATTGATTTAGTTTCAAAGATTAATGGGTTTATATGTTAGATTTTTATCTTCAAGTTAATGAGTTTTTTTTTTTTTACATATGTTTAATCTTAGATTCAAAGTTATGGGGCTCCTATATTGATTTTAGATATTGAGTTCCATGTGTTGATTTTAGTTTAAAAAATATGAGTTATATGTTGATTCTTAGTTAACAGATTTTATATGCTTGTTTCAGTTTCAAGTTTAATGAGCTTTATATACTGATTTTTTTTAGTTTCAAAGCATATGGAGTGAATATTTTGATTTTTGGTTTCAGGTTATCGAACTGTGGATTTAAATAATTTTCGGATCCCTAATCTACTTTCTTTTACTTTTACGAATTTGTCTGAGTCTTTCGAGACTCCTACCTTGCATTTCTCGGGGCCATGAAGGCTCAAACTGGTCTGGGGAGTCACTTGGCAGATTAAGGGAGCTGGTTTACAAAATTTTGAAGGCTAAAAGGAAACTATATACACTGATATACACTGATATACATTGAGTGTATCTCAATGTATATACAAGGAGGGATGGACAGAAAGCCCAATGTTGGACAGAGCAGCACTTGAAGAATGCACCAGGCAGGCCCAATTATTTTTTAGAATTAAGGCAAGGGAAAATTTCATAAATGAGCAAACATGAAATACAAAATCACATAAATTAACTACAGTTTCAAAAAATTACACAAATAACCGACCTTTTAAAAAAAATGGCTACAAATTCGTGGGTCCCAGCACACTTTGTATAAAACCAAAAAAAAAGTCAACATTCTTATTCTCTCTCTTCTTTACAAGAATTCAAAGATTTCCTTCCATTTCTTGCTCCTTCAATCTTAGCAGGTAAGATTTTCAAAATATTTTCCTTAATCTTCTCTGTCTATTCTTCCAGCTTTTATTCACTTTTAATACCATTTTTTTGGCGCTTTTTAAATTATTATTTGTTTTGAAAATTTCAATTTCACCCATTTTTTACATAAAACCGCATGCCCTAAATCTTTGAACAGCCGGATAAATCACAAGCTTACACTATAATGGCCGACGAATCAACCTCTAAGAGGATAACTAGAAGTATAAATTTGCATGATAAGTTTAGTATGGATGATATGCCTTCTTTTTCGTTGGAGATAACTCAAGAGGATGAGCCCATTGCAGGAAGCATTGCAAGAGATAGGACTAGTGTAGAAATTAGATCCAAGAAGCAAAATGACAATGTTCATCGGCCAACCACTTCAAAAAGGAAGAGGAAAGATGTGGATCTGAATTCCGACAGTGGCGAAGCAAAGAAAAATGGAGACGACTCTGATTTTGACAAAACCAACGAAATCTAAGAGGACAACCAGGTTCAATTTTTTTTTTTTTAATAGAAAAAATGTTAGACACATAGGTAAACATTTAAACATGAAATTAATTTACTTTGTTTGTATAAAAAAAAAATTATGTTTGTATAAAAAATTTATACTTCACATTAAAAGCACAAGTTATACACGTATGTATACAATTTATGTAAAGTGGTATTATTATACATGTATTTATATATACCATTTATGTAAATGGTATGTAAATAGCATTATTATGTATAAGTTATAGTATAACATTTATGTATAACGCATACTATTATACACTTTTTCTATTCAAGCACACTGTCTGAGTAATTATACATTTACAACTGTGTTCTGCCAACACATTATACAATTGTGTTTTGCCAATACATTATAGCATTTATCTATAACGTATACTATTATACATTTTTTTTATTCAAGCACACTGTTTGAGTAATTATACATTTACAACTGTGTTCTGCCAACACATTATACAACTGTGTTTCGCCAATACATTATACAACTGCATAAGCATAAGCATTTTTTTATACATCACAAGTATATATATGCATACCTGGAATTTGTATGAAATCACACGATCAAACGTATAAAAAAACAAAATCAAAAATCAACTTTACCTCAGTAGAATTCGTATAAATCAGCGGCTTTTTTTTTCAGCATTACTGGTGCTACAGTATTTTCCTTTTTCGGTTTTATGTTTTACAGTATCATAATAGGTAATAAATATTGAATATATTGACATTCCATTATTTAAGGAAACGTTTCCTTTATTATATCTAATCAATAATTAATAAACATTAAATGCCAGCTATTCTTTTCTGTATAAAATATTAGTGTAATACCATTTTATACAAAGCATATACACATTCAAAAGGCTATAAAATGTAATTTTTAAAACTGTGGCTATTTTAGCCTATTATGTTTCACTAGGTGGTTATTTATGAAAATTGCCAAGCCCAATGTTTACACCTTTCTTTTTCTTTACGTTTATTTCATTTATTTGTGATATTTATTATTGTTCTAACTCTAATCCTAACATTAAATTAGTATTTGTTTGTTTTTAATCTAATTAAATACTCCACAAAAGTCAACCATTTTATGTTAAAAAAATTTATGTCTTTGAATATTTTGGTGTTAAAATCTCTTTTAGAAACTAGACTTTATGAATTTTCTCTAAAATATATTCAAGTGTTTTTTCTTTCTTTCTTTCTTTTTTTTTTTAAAAAAAAATGCTCATGTTTCTTCCTTTTAATATTTAGCCACTTTAGTGGATTTTAAAATTCTAGTAACACAGCCTAATTTACTAAAATTGTTAAATTAACTAAGTACAGTCAGATTTTTAAAATGTGTTAGAATTTTTCTTGACTCTTTTAATACTTTACTTTGATTTTTCCAAAGTCAGTAATCTAAATTGAATCTTTTAAAAGTTAATCAAAATTTCCTAATCGTCGAATAACCGCGTGTTAGCGGCCATTTCGAGTGCATAAATCCTTCTCGAAGTGAAAATGTGAACCCGAACTCTTGTCTTTGTATTTTAAAAGATTTTTTCTGCTTTAAGTCTTTTAAAATGATTTAATAATTTTTCTTGAGTTTTCCTTTAAAAAATCAAGTGACAACTCTGAAAATTTTAAAAATTTAGTTTACTTAAATAAATTAAGTAATAAATTAAATTTTTGAAATTAAAATTATTTTTTTAAATAACAGAACATACAATAGATATCAGTATTTATTTTTTTACATAGGGCGAATGAAGTATGAGAACACTTGAAATCCTTGACATGTATACAATAATAATTCTACTATAACCTTTTCATATCCAAATATATTAAAGTACACTTTTCAGGACTTATGGATTTTACCTCTAAATTTAACACCAAGCACCTTCTTAGTTGATTAAATAGACACCGCCTTACCATGCTCATAATCCGCAATAATCTACATCCGGTCATTAATATTTTCGCTACAAAAACTTGGCTCGTCTATTTATATAGCTAAAAGTAATGAATCCATTCACAAATCAATACAATGAAAAAGAGAAAGAAGATGCTTGAGTGTGAATCTTCATGAAACTAATATATATATAAATATATAGAGAGAGAGAGGGAGGGGGCAAAATAAAGGAATACCATATGATTTCTAAGACTAAAAACAATGACATCAAAGAACATGAACTATTTTTTTTTAAAAAAGACAAAAATTAGAAGAAAAAAAAAAAGGGTGAAAGAAGATAAGAAAGTTGCTAAAAACAAAAAAAAATAAAAAAATTCTACCTCCTCATATGGCATCGATCAAATTAGAGCACTTTCTCAATTTTCTTCATCTCTTTCATATCTTAAATCGATGATGAAAGAATTGTAGAATTTTGAAGTTTATCAAATCACCAAATTATAGTAACAAAATAGCTTCTAACCAGATTTAACACAAATCAGCAAGTTAAATAATCACATATAATTTTCCATACATATGGAGGGAGAGAGAGAGCAAACTAAACTTTTGTGATAAAATATAATGACATTATGATTGCATATAAATAACAAATTTGAGGAAAGATGGAAAATATGGAAGAAAATAAATTGTATAATTATTAAAATGTATTAATTATTCAATTTAATTAGAGATTAAAATAGTTATTGATACATTAAAAAAATTACAGTTATGTTTGTGAATATCTTAATTGCAATCATGTTTGTAAATAATTAAAGGAAGAATCCTTTTGGCCAAAATGAACAAAAAAATCTTTCACATTATATACTAGTTCTCTTTTTTTTTTGACATTTTTATCCTTTATCTTAAAAATTAAAAAATAATTAAATATATTCTTCATTTATATTTTCAAAACATTGTTTTTTGAGTTCAAAGAAATAATTTATGATGGTTCCACCACAAAAACAGATTTTCAATAATATTACTAATACGATTGGTAAAGTAGGAAGTAGAGTAGGTTGGCTGATTGCTGTTTTAACAAATAATGAATTTTTAATTTGCAAAATATAGTTTTATTGATCAAGTTTAATTTTTAAAAAAAAAATTAAAATCACAATTTTAAAATTGAAATTTTAACTTTTTGTAGATTTTGGAATTTAAAATCAAAATTTCAAATTGAAGCTAAAGCTTTGTTAAAAACATCATAAGAAAACACTAATTTTAAGTCAAAATTTCATATTTTAGATGCAAATTGCAAGATCAAATGCCACTAAAAGTATTTTGTGTCAGAAGTCTTCTTTCTACATATAACTAGATAGACAAGCCCCTGTGAGCATTGGCTCGATATTTGTTATTATTCTTTATTTTAATTTATATGACACGAATAAAATTTTAGAACAATTAATATTTTTATATAATTTTTAGATATTTAAAATTATTGGTTACTATAATTCATATTACTTTTTTTGTAATTTTTAATAATATATGTCATTTCCTTTATTCTAACTAACTTTTTATATAACTTTAAAATATTTCAAATTGTTAATTCTGATTTATAGTACTTTTTACATAATTTGTAAATAATTATTATTTTTTTTTTTGTCCCAACTTATGTGGCAATTGGCATGAATAGATTATCGAGAATCATTTACACAAATACCATTGCCTCTATACCATTTACTCCAATAACCCTATATATATTTCAAGAAATTAGAAAATTTAAATGTATTACAATTTCATACAACTAAATACAAAGATAAGGAATTTAATTAATAAGTAATAGAAGTATATAAATAAAAGGTGTTCTGATATCATTCAAATAAGAAAAGACTTTGGAATCCAATTGAAAATCTAACACTAAAAAGTATATCCATTAGGAGTCTAATAAAATAATTACTTAATTTTTCTTCACATATTTTATAAGTTTGGTCAATATTATAAAAAATAAATAATTAGAATTTCTTTTATAAAAATTAAAGTTAATTGATTTAGAAGTGTCCCATAAACTTAGGAATTTAAGTATTAGTAGAAAATTTTTCTTATTTTTTTGGACTTTATTTGAAAACTTTTGCTTTATTTTTGAATATTTCATTTTTGTGAGTTTATTAAATTTTATTTGCCTATTATTTTGAAAGTTTTTTGGTTATATTTGTTTGGATCATGTTTACTTAGTTGGACAAACATTCTGTTGGAAAATTATACGCGCAGCGGGAGCATATAAGGATCGTACTGCTTACATGAATAATAGATAACATACACGTTTATGCTAGAACACAAATAATCATGCTAGAATCCATAAACTTTACAAAAATTAATTAGATAAATACCTCTTGAAGCGTGAGCACATACCTTCAAGCAAATCCACGAGTTATACTGCAGTTATGTGGTCTTCTACAGTGATCCCAAGTTCACATCCGAACTCTCTCAATACTTGGGTGGGCAAGCATTGTATAGAAACCCTAATTCTTTTTCATCCAAATCCCCTTTTTTTCTCTAGATTAGGAAAACCCCTATTTATAGGGGATCTTTCCAAATCCAAAAGGAAGAAGGAAACCTACTTTTCTTGAAAAACAAGAAACTAATGTGTCCTTCTATTATTAGAAATAGGATTCTGAGTTCTAGTTAAATTTGGGCACTGTAGGGACCACAGAATTAATTACTGAGGCTCCTTATTATGGAAATAATTCAAATAATTAATTTGAAATTATTCTTACCATAATAAATTATAAATTATTCCACTAAAGATTTATAATTGCACTCCTCTATTTATATTTCGAAATTCCCCATTAAACACTTATGTAATTCCCCATGTTAAGATTACATATACTAATCAATAAATTAAATTACTGACAAATTTAATTTAAAGATTAATTTCCTTTAGAGGACTGCTTAACTTATTTCATGTGCCGGATTCATAAATCCACTTACAAGGTTTGACACGATGAAAACTTATAAGCTTCTCAATAGGCATATCATCAATCTCTATATTGAGACATGGATTCCATCAACTAACTTATTATTTCACCAATATATATTATTATCATCCAATCTACCAGGCATATTGACCCATCTCAGAATCTCACCTTTTAATAAATCAAAACGATAAATAATATATACAGATCATAATAGTTTTATCTGGATTGAGAATATAAGTACATTTAATAGTTTAGAGAATATGTTTTAATTAGTCAGTCTAAAACAACTATCTCTACTCAGTCCCGTTCAATACATACAATATGCACTAGCACAAGAAGTTGGAACTGCACCGTTCCCATAATCAAGATAAATTATATATAATCTTGTGCTACAATCATACCGATGGCTTGTCCAATTTCCATCTTAGATTGTAAACGAAAACTTTTTACTTATAAGAACCGATGATTTAATCCTCTGTGTATAAGCTCAAACTCTATACACTAAATCATCTACTATATAAGTAAATGGACACATAAACGATTATATGATCGATTAAAACTTTTATTAAAATTGGATGAATAATTGTTCTATAATAAATACTATATCTAAACTCATGGTTAATAGTATATATCCCAACAATCTCCCACTTAGACTTTTAACCATTACAATTATTATAATATACTATATCTAAATGCATGGTTAATAGTATATACCCTAACAATCTCCCACTTAGATACACAATCTTGGAAATTGTTAGAATACTATGTCTAGATCCATGATTAATAGTATATGCCCCAACAATCTCCCACTTAGACTTTTAACTATGCATTTACAACTTTCGTAAGCAGTCCTTTTATATGACTTATCAAAAGAATCTTACCAAGTTGTTTTCTAATGCAACTCTGTCTAGTAGTGCTTAGTCGTAACTAATCAATTTTGTACAAGATTTCACGAGACCTTATCATGAAATTCTCTGAGAGTGTACTTCTTTTCAAGAGTTCTATCATGAAACTGTCTCAAGAATATAAAAAAAAATCAATCTTCATTACGATTCTCCCACTACGACTAAGTACTACTACTATAGTCACACTTTCATGTTCTTAAGTCTTAATTTTCCTCAAAACCTTTTGGTATTGAAATATTAACAACTTATTCATGTAGTGCTATGTAATTTGCTCAACATCACTCCCACTACTTGAGGTAGTAAATCGTCTTATGTCAAGTAACGTTTCTCCCACTATCTAAATACAATGGAACGTTAGTTCTGACATACCGATTAGATGTTCTTGAGCGTCTGAATTTACAACTGAATCATTTGTTATTTCTTTGTTCAGTTCCTGTAAAACTAGTTTACTTCTAGGAACATGGTCTGCAAAATAGTCCTTTTCTAGAAATCTAGCAATTGTGTTAACAGGCCATATTTTCTTCAGGACAATAAGATAAACCTTATTTTATTCTTTTTTAATATCCAATTAACATGCACACACATTCATAATTAATTCCAACTTGTTTGTTTTCTCTTTCAACATATATGCTAGACAATTCTATATCTGAACATGATATAGACTAGAGTTACGTCAACTCCTTACTAGTTCTATAGTTGTCAAAGTTACAAACATGCAAGGAATTAAATTCCGAATGTAATATATAGGTCTTAGGATATATTCCAAAAAGAGTAAAACAACTTCAAATAAGTCAATCATTAATCTTACCATTTCCATAAGAGTCTATTTTTCTTTCTTCTTTTACACCAATCTACTATAAAGTGTCTAGTGTAAATAATTGAAATGCAATTGCTCTATCAAATAAGTGACTAATGAACTCTGCAAAGAGGTATACCCCACTACAATCAGATTGAAGGGACTTTATATATTTTTCATGACGCTATCTTTATTTTTGTCTTAAATATCTTGAGTTTATCAAAAAATTTAGACTCACATAGCATAAAAAAATATATATTCATATCATGAGTAATTTTTTATGAATATTTCACAACACTCAAAATCACCTCTTGCCAGAATGTTCATTTACCACACAAATTAAAATAGATTAATTCTAACTTATCACTACCTCCATTTTCTTTCTAAGAGGAAAGGTCTCTAAGTCATTTTTCTTTCTAAATAGGACTCTCACATTAGTAGTGACTTCACTTTCAATGAACCATCATGTCCATCCTTTAACCAACGGTGAAGTTCTATTCAGAATAAATAACTTAGTGAACAGATAAGTTATATTCAATTTGAAAGATGTTTTCTCTTGTAAGATAGATTAGTATTATTCAATTCATAAGAGATAATACTAATAAAAAGTTCATGCACCAATATACCATAAGAGATAAAATATTTATTAAACTCAATAATAGGAGAGTTACAAAAAATAAATTAAGCATTTATCTCTTATTTAGTTAAAAACTGAAAATCAATTCTTTCTAACATAAAGTACATGCATAATGCATTCTTTAATATTAATATCTTATCTAAAAAAAAGTCCTTGAGTAGTACTAAGTGGGTCTGTAAACTCTTTTCAGAGTTTGAGATATAATGGATCATAATATATCGAATAATTCTGAATAATAAAATTCAAAGCTCATTTATACATATATATCCATGCATTTTGAATAGCCAATCGTTGGGATTGGAGAACTATTCATGCAATACACATGTACAATGACCGATTATTCACTCTATAAACTAATACAAACTTGACTCAGTTAGAGAGTCTACTGTTAGTCTAAGTCAAGTAAAAATCACTCTAGTTCCATTGATCCAATCTTATATTACTTAGTTTAGGAGAGTTAATATAGATTATCAAAACTATCGATTAAATACAAAGTGACTTGCATTAAATTCATCCGTTATGGAGGAAGGTCTAAGCCAGCACATGAAATTAACACTTCACTATTATTTAATCTGATAACCATGGGAAGGATCCGTATATATCAAATAATTCTGAATAATAAAATTTAGAGCTCATTTATACATATATATGTCCATGCATCTCAAAATAGCCAATCATTGGGATTGTAGAACTACTCATGCAATACATATGTACAATGACCGATTATTCACTCCATAAACTTATACAAGCCCAACTCAGTTGGAGAGTCTACTGTTAGTTTAAGTTAAGCGAAAATCACTCTAGTTCCATTGATCCAATCATATATTACTCAGTTCAGGAGAGTTAATATAGATTATCAAAACTAGCGATTAAATACATAGTGACTTGTATTAAATTCATCCGTTATGGAGGAAGGTCTAAGCCAGCACATGAAATTAACACTTCACTATTATTTAATCTGGTAATCATGGAAGGATCTGTATTACCAAATATGACCAAAAACTCATATAACGATATGAATAGAAAAGAAATATTTCTTATCAAGTCGTTCTTACGAACCTACCAAATTTCAGATCAATTAGAGTCCATCTTTTTTATTTTGGTACTAAAATTATGATCAATTCGGTTGAAAGTATTGTTTGGTCAAAATAGAATTTAAAATTTTCCGTTCAATAATTTCTATCACATGTCATCATTTGTATAACAGATACACGGATCAAGAATAAAGAACAAAATATTAAACTTATTTTCATTGTCTGAGCATTATTTTTTTAAAAAAATAATCAGCATGTTTATGTATTCATTGAATATTAAAATTCAAAAACACACCACATAAGTGCTCATGAATCTTGAACAATAAATTCCTGAAAAATAACTACTATACAACATATATATGTGGTGTCAGATATTCACTTCATAAATTTAGAACAAAAGCTAACTCAATGAAGAGTATACTGGTAATTTAAGTCAAGTGAATATCATTATCCCTAGATCCATTGATCCAATCATATATTACTCAATTTAGGAGAGCTAATACAGATTATCAAAACTAGAGATCGGATTAAATCTAGTGACTTGTATTAATTTCATCCGTTATGGAGGAAGGTCTAATGTCAGCACATGAACTTAATACTTCACTATAATTTAGTCATGAGAGTCATAGAGAACAATCTCTATCACCACTATATCATAATTGAGTCATTTTTCATTAAATTTAATTTTCAAGACATAACAAAACACTTAAAACTATCACTTAAAATGATCTGAAGTTGTCAAATCACTGCATGACAGTGATTATTTTTAATTTGATAGTTTCTTATGAACCTCTTGAATCAATTGGAGTTCAAAATTAATATTTATCTCCAAATCTATGATCAAATTCAGATTCAAACAATTAAAAAAAATATCAGATCTATATCCACATCATATATCAATTTATGTTAAATAATCATATGTAATCATTACAATATCTAATATAAATAAAATTGATATAAAGGATTGTTTTCATGCTAAATCACATTTTAATCTGAAAGACCAACTTGAAAATCATCTTAACGACCTCAAAAAATCATAACAATATAGCAATGAGTATTTCTAATTAAAGTCGTTTACAATGAACTTATCAAATTTCAGGTCAATTGGAGGTCAAAATTATTTTCTTTTATTTCCAAAGCTATGACCATATTCAAATTCACTTGATTTAAGCATCTTTAGGAAAAATATTATGTGATTTACATTCTTTATCACATATCAATTTATGTTAAATCATCATGTGTAATCATGTCCTAAATTCAAAATAAATATGCCTGATATGATGAATGACATTATCATATTTAAATCAAAATTTAATCTGACAAACAACCTAAAAATCCGTCTAGAAGGATTTTCGATGGAACCATAAAATTTCAAGCCAATCTGAGATCATTAAGTTCATGATCATCTAAATTATGACCAAATCTGAAAAATATTTATTTGAGACATAATTGAAGATTAAAATAACATGATTCAAATTTTTATTCTCTTTAATTATTATCTTATGAGCACAAGACATACATTGTGTCCGTCCTTTTACTAAGACACACAACACCTTCTTATATCAAATTGTCCTTTTAATTAATATACTTGAGAATCCAAGATATTATGTTTTTCCCTTTCAAAGTTGAAAACCTTTAATATCTCATCTCATGAATTAATCAAGTATTACTAGTATCTAAGGTAAAACTCTTTTTGAGTAAACAAACCTTTACCGGTATACTTTTATCTAGAACAATTTATACATGATACATTGAGCACATTCTAATGATTCAAATAAATAAATCACTTTCGTGAATCCTATTTATTAATCATAATTCTCAATTCATGTATCACAATCTCACATACATAAAATATTAAGAATCTACAACAATTTCAAATAATTAAACCACGTAAATGGTATTTATTTATTAATTATAAGAAAATTCTTAATATACAATCTTATGTATTTATGTGAGGAAAAAAAAGGTTATGCCTCAAAGTTATCTACTTAGATGTAAGCGTGGCTCTGATGCCAATTGTTGAAAAATTATACGCGCAGCGGGAGCATATAAGGATCGTACTGCTTACATGAATAATAGATAACATACACGTTTATGCTAGAACACAAATAATCATGCTAGAACCCATAAACTTTACAAAAATTAATTAGATAAATACCTCTTGAAGCGTGAGCACATACCTTCAAGCAAATCCACGAGTTAGACTGCAGTTTTGTGGTCTTCTACAGTGATCCCAAGTTCACATCCGAACCCTCTCAATACTTGGGTGGGCAAGCATTGTATAGAAACCCTACTTCTTTTTCATCCAAATCCCTTTTTTCTCTAGATTAGGAAAACCCCTATTTATAGGGGACCTTTCCAAATCCAAAAGGAAGAAGGAAACCTACTTTTCTTGAAAAATAAGAAACTAATATGTGTCTTTCTATTATTAGAAATAGGATTCTGAGTTCTAGTTAAATTTGGGCACTGTAGGGACCACAGAATTAATTACTGAGGCTCCTTATTATGGAAATAATTCAAATAATTAATTTGAAATTATTCTTACCATAATAAATTATAAATCATTCCACTAAAGATTCATAATTGTACTCCTCTATTTATATTTCGAAATTTCCCATTAAACACTTATGTAATTCCTCATGTTAAGATTACATATACTAATCAATAAATTAAATTACTGACAAATTTAATTTAAAGATTAATTTTCTTTAGAGGACTGCTTAACTTATTTCATGTGCCGGATTCATAAATCCACTTGCAAGGTTTGACACGATGAAAACTTATAAGCTTCTCAATAGGCATATCATCAGTCTCTATATTGAGACATGGATTCCATCAACTAACTTATTATTTCACCAATATATATTATTATCATCCAATCTACCAGGCATATTGGCCCATCTCAGAATCTCACCTTTTAATAAATCAAAATGATAAATAATATATACAGATCATAATAGTTATATCAGGGTTAGGAATATAAGTACATTTAACAGTTTAGAGAATATGTTTTAATTAGTCAGTCTAAAACAACTATCTCTACTCGGTCCCGTTCAATACATACAATATGCACTAGAACAAGAAGTTGGAACTGCACCGTTCCCATAATCAAGATAAATTATATATAATCTTGTGCTACAATCATACTGATGACTTGTCCAATTTCCATCTTAAATTGTGAACGAAAACTTTTTACTTATAAGAACCGATGATTTAATCCTCTGTGTATAAGCTCAAACTCTATACACTAAATCATCTACTATATAAGTAAATGGACACATAAACGATTATATGATCGATTAAAACTTTTATTAAAATTGGATGAATAATTATTCTATAATAAATACTATATCTAAACTCATGGTTAATAGTATATATCCCAACACATTCTCCACAGGAATTTTACCATTATAAGAAAATCTTCTTCACTTAATTTTTATTATAGTCTTTACCTTATATATTTATAAAAATAATAAATAGAATAAACTCCCTTTTTTATTTAATCATATAATTTAATTTTGTAAAGTATAATAATTAAAAAATACTTCATTAAATTTTTTTGTGTGTGTGTAAGACATATATGTAATGATTTATAATTTATCAAATTAGCATAACATAGAGGATAAGACTTATACGATCAATACTATGACGTTCGGTAAAATTATCAAAATACCCCTACAGTGAGGATATACGCGTAACGCATCTTCTGATGCTTGTATGACAAATCCAGGGCCGAATTTGTGATCAGTACAAAACATTGAGTGGGAAAATGGTCTCGATCGATTTTTAGAACGACCCGATCAAAAAATAATTTTTCGATCCGAAACACAAAACAATGTTAGTACGCGATAGGAGCGCATCACACAACCATCGCGGACCAACACTTGTATTATTCTTTAAATTTTCGTCGGGATTGAGAAAACAAGTTTAGAAAACTTTTTCTGAAAATGCACATTACGCGACCAATCCGCGTCGCGGACTGAGTCTTTTCCCGAGTTGAAAGTTTCTAAATTATTATGAGGGGCATTCTGGTAAATTTGCCACCCCTCCTAAACTCTATACATGATCTAATAAGGTCGTTTTAATGTAAAAAGGGTCTAAAACCCCCATTCTGAGTCCTATTTCAATATTCTGCTAAGGCTAGGGCTTGAGGAAAGAGGAGAAGAGCTTGAATTGAGAGATTCGAGAAGAGTTCCTTGACGTGCTTGATTGACAGCTACATTCCAGGTATGTAAGGCTAAACTAAAAGCATGAGATTGTTCTTTCATGTGCCCATAGATGGTCATAGATGAGTTGATGGTTCCAAGAGTCTACATGCATGATCTTTGATGTTTTTTCTTGAAAATTAATTTAAATTCACATGTTTCCTATATTGACGATCATCATACTATTTGTTTTTTTAAATTGAACATTTTCATGAGAACTTGCATAACCCTACATGATTAATTTGAAAAGCATTCATAATGAACTTGAGAATTGAGTCTAGAGTCTTGAGTTGAGATTGTTGATTGTGATAAGAGAATGATGATGAGTTGATAGAATTTGATTGTCTTACGAGTCTCTATAAATGAACTCTATCGATGTGTCTATTAGATTGTTTCCTAATGATTGTTCTAAATTTTGAGTCCTTGTGAGATGTTGATTGATGAGAGGGCTAAAGTCCCTATGAGATGTTGATTGATGAGAGGGTTCAAACCCCTATGAGACGTTGATTGATGATAGGGCCAATATCCCTATGAGTTGATTGGTTTGATTAGATTGATGGTTTAATGAGCATTGAGTCATGGGAGGAGTATCGAGCACCGAAAGAGGAAGAGTTAGTCTGACTTGAACTCATCAAACTACGTCACCAAACGTAGGTGAGGCTTAGAACCATCACATATATTGTGGTTCCCTCTTGACTAGAAGTCCCTGAAACAATAGCAGACTTATTAACGACTGACTCCATATTGGGATGGTTTCGATTCGTTCCCTACCTGGCAAGTTTGGAATGGTTGTGGCAACATCAATGTGATTGTTGTACATTCACTGGCTAATAAGTGATTGTTTCGAACAAGAAAAACTCCCATAAATTTTCTATCTTGAGTACTCCGAGTCTGAGATGAGTTTTGAGGTGAGATGAGAGGGGGTGAGCTCCTTTGAGATGAGTCTGAGATGATTGACGAGTTTGAGTTATTGATGGGTCACTTTTCTACTCTTTATTCTTGCATAGATTGACATTTGACGATTTGATGATTACTTTGAGTTGATGTTGTTTCCATATTATTCTACATGTTTTTGTTTCACTCAAATAATTTTTTTTATATATTTTTTGATGGTATCATTTGGCTGGTATCAAATATTTTTGGAGTATAATTTGAATTTTTGAATTTGAATAAGAATCAAACTTGATATAATAAAATTAGAAGTACAAAATTGAACTTGATACAAGAAAATCTAAAAGTTTGCAACTTGATACAATGAAACTTGATTAAAAACAAATTTGATAAAAGGAATCAAACTTGATAGAATAAAATTAAAAATATAAAATTGAACTTGACAATCCCTCAAATAAAAAAAAAGAACGTTTACCCCATGGGTATGTTGTGTAGCGTCCAGATTCAACCAACAAAAAATGATCTAACGGGATAAAATGTTTCTTGGGGGGGGGGGGGTGACAAAATGTATGTACTAATAAAGTAAATGACTGCAATGTTAAAAACATCATTAGTCTCAAACAACCCTGCCTTAAAGGCACTAATCAAATGATGCTTTTCAACACCCTTCTCTCATGCCATCGGGAAGTATCGCTCAACAAGCTTTGATCTCCCCGAAAAATCATGCATATAATCGTCAGTTGTGCCACATTTCAAACCGGTAACCGCCCTGAATTCTCTTAAACGAAATCTTAACTCTTTCTCATTAAAATTAAATATAAAGACATCACCAATGTCGTGCTTGTTCATCATATGATGAACCATGGCTCAAATAAATTGTGCTTGGACATTCAATAGTGGCAGATCAAATAAATAACCAAATGAACCACTTTTAAACAGTTCAAGCATACCATATCTTGATAAAAAAAAAGTGGTTATTTTATCGAACACTTTACCATTGACGTACGAACACCATCAAGACACTTTTTGGTTATCCTGAAAATGACACAGAAAATTACAAAAAAAAAAAAAAAAGGACTGTGATGCCCCCCAAAATAAAAAAAAAAATTTAATGAACAATACCAAACTCATTTATAAACAACATTAAATTGTACCTTTGGTTCATTTTGGGATTTCCTATTCCTCGCTTTCACTTGTTTCTTCTTTTGGGAGCCAGAAAGAATCTTTCCTTTGTTCACAACAGATTTCTAATTTTAAAAAAAGGTATTAAAAAAATATTTTCTAACAGCCATAAAGTAGTAAAATTTCACCAAACAACATACCTTGGCTTTTGCACTAGCAGACAAATTCGGAAATTTGTTCAACTTGGCTCTCTTCGACAGTGGGATTTCATCCTCGAAATCACTGTCATAGGGTAAATTCGTCTGATGCATTTGCCCCTTGCCCTTCCTTTTGGGACTTATATTACCCTAGGTCTTGCTAGAACTAATGTTTATGAATTCATCCTTCGACTTTTTTACACCCAAACTGTCACCCATTTTGGTTGGTGATGGTGTGTACACATTTAAATTAAAAGTTGGTCTAGAAGACGAACGAGGGGTGCTATCAACTGAAATAACATTCCTTGGAAACCTTGGGCTTTTTCTATTAGGTGTCACTTCCATAGTTATTTTCTCCTTTTTTACTAAAAGAACACTACAAAGAAATTTTTTTTTTTAAAAAAAATCACAACACGATAAAAAAAATTAGGGCGAAATAAAAACTTACTCGTATGCCAAAAGTTACATACAACAAGATTACCAAGAAAATTAAGGGCTAGTCTTACTTGAAAAAATAAGCGGAATTCCCAAATATTTCAAACAGTGATTCTTTTTAGTGTATAATGAAAGAACGAATTGAATAACGAATGTTGAGTTCATATACCAACATTTACATTCAAGAATTCAAGAAGATTACCAAAATAGAAAAATAAAATGGCTGCTCTTAACGGAGTAGCGACGGAATTATCAAACCTTTGAAAAATAAAAGATGTTGAATTGATATACCAATAATTAAATTCAAAAAATCAAGAACATCACAAAAAAAATAGAGGATCGATGTTACCTGGAATATTGGTCGGAATTTTCAAGACTTTTGAAGAATGAGGTTTTTTTAAAAAAAAACATGTAAATGAAGAAGAAGAAGATGAAAAACCATATTTGAGTAAGTGGGGAGACGCACCGGCTAATTGAACTGATGCGTCAGTCGATGACAGGACACATCCCATCACTTTGATAGTTCTTTATTATCCATTGGATAAAAATAAAATACCGTGTATGTTAAAAAAAAAAGGCTCACATTAAATGTTTTGGCAACAAAATAAATTAATTAAAAAAGGCAATAAAATCTTACTCATTAATTTCTTTGTTAGTCCGTAATTAAAAAGGAAGTATACTGAGTTGCATTAATTGTTTGGGGCAGCAAATTGACTAAAAAAAAGAGTCAATCAATCTGATTGATTGAAATGACCGTCATTTTTAATAAAAATAATTAAAAAAAGGGATGAAATTTGACTTACATTAAATGTTATGTCAGTAAATAAACTTGTATATTTTGGTAATTTTTGTGTTATTTTGGTAAATAAATGAAAGGCCCCCGATCATGACGTCGCTTTGAAGCCCACAACTTTGCCCGGAAACCTACTAGGTACCATCCCACGAAAGGACCTACACGGTCCGTGTGAAGCCACACGGCCCGTGTGGCCTCCCATGGGGTGACACCTGGGAGGTGTAGGGAAAAACGGGCCACCACACGGTCCGTGTGAAGCCACACGGTCCGTGTGAAGCCACACGGTCCATGTGGCAGGTAAACGGGCGGGGTCATGGTCCGTGTGACCCCAGACGGTCCGTTTACCAGACCGTGTTGTGATACTTGGTCAGGAAAATTTTAGGAGGAAAAATTAAAGTCTAGGGCCACGGCACGGCGAACGGTCCATGTGGCCCCAGATGGACCGTCTACCGGTCCGTATGCCTCAGACGGACCAATTTCTGCTCCATTTCATTGATGACATTTTTGTAATATTAGCTCATTCCAATGAAAATTTAGTCATTTCCCACCCTTCCTAAGCCCCCTATAAAAGTTGAACACCTTCAATTTTCAACATTTTCACTCGCTCTCTAAGGTTCACACCTTCAAAGTCTCTACTCTCTCTAGGACTTCTCAAGCTAAGGTGCAAGATTTTGGGTCCCTTTTCTTCTCAAATTTGTCTAGAATCATGTATGTGGGTGTTGATTCTTGGTCTCTTCCAATCAAGAAGACCCAAATTCCTTCTTAAACTACTCTATGAACTTGGTTACTTGAAATATGAATTTTCTACTTGATCTTGATACCTTGAACCATGTATGTGCTATGTTATGCTCTAAAACTTGAGTTATGATGAGTTTAAGTATGATGAATCATGTGGATTATGAAAATGTGAACATGCAAGTCCCTTTTAAGCTTTTACCATGCATGGGTGATTTATACTACATTTTATATGAATTTTATTATGAATTTTTGGTCTTTTCATTATATTGCTATTTTGATGTACTCTACATTACCCATGCCACTCTCCCACCATGCATTGCATCGCATTCATGATATTTATACATGCAAATTTTGAAAATGTGGGGTTAAGCCCGATTTGATCCTAAAAAGGAATTATAACGTGAATTTTGGTATGACAAAGAGGTGATCACCGGTATGTCTATGATTATGGCTCTTTGAGCAATATGGGTGCTTGCACCATTTTGCTATATGTGTAGATGAGCTATTCCTTGCATGAGAATTATGATCATAAATTTTGTAATTGGCCTTTGAGCCTACTCGTATAATCACATTTTGAAATGGATATTTGATCCTCTTGAAAGCATATATATGTATAAGTATTCTAGTGAGATGTGTACTTAGTACCGATGGATTGGGGGCGTTAGGGATATCCCCAAGGTCCCTCTCCCTTTCCTTGAACTATGTGCTAGCATAGGATCCCTTCTGAAATAGGGTTGCCCGTAAGGGAGGAGGTCATTACCAAAATAGGGGTTGCCCATAAAGAATGGCTATTCGTTATGTATGTTATGATGTGATTATGCAAACCCTTCCGAAATAGGGGTTGCCCGCAAGGAAGGTTGCCATCCACCGAAATAGGGGTTGCCCGTGAGGTGTGATGTAGATTACCTTTGGCAAGTAATCTTCTCCCTGTCGATGGGAGGTCCAAATCAGTCCGGTTCATTTAATAGCTCACACGGATTGGGTTTATCGGTTATAGTCCTTCCCCGTTATGTATATAGGAGCATTATCGCATTGCACACATCATGCATTTCATGGCATCTTGTATATTAAAATTTCTATTGCTTATATATTCCTTGTATATTATGTGCCCTTGCCACTTAACATGATTATGCAGGTTTGGTAAGTCACGTGCATTGCATACCCGCATACTTAGTACATTCAACATACTAACGCATACTCTATGACTGCATGATTTTACCATGCAGGGACCGAGCAGTTTGAGCAGTATCCGCCGGACGAGTAGTTTCCCCTTTTTAAATATTCTGTGGTGAGCCCCGTCTTTCGAGGGCATGCTTCTGTTCTTGTACGTTTTATCTAAGTACGTATTTTGTTGAGGGTGAGCCCAGAACTTTCCCCGCCCCCACTTCCTTGATTAGTGGCACATGTCGAACATTGTATAAACTCTTCTCATTTTGTTATCTATAACATATGTTCTTCCATTTAGGTTTAGAATGTTCCCTTTTTACAGTTGAATTTAAGTTCTGAAAATTTTGAGGCTTTTTTGGGGGCTTTCGGGTCCCTATTCGCCGTGTCACATCTAGGCTCCAACCCCGGGTCATGAAAAAAGGTGGTATCAGAGCCTTAGGTTTTTCAATGGTCCTCGGAGCCCAACGTGTCGCGTTGAGTAGAGTCCTATTCATGGGTGTAAAGTGCACCATACCTATGAGTGGGAGGCTACGAAGACGTCTTAGGAAATTCCTCCCTTCTTTGTGTCTTGTATCGTGTTGTGACTAGTATATCAAATTTCCTTACTTATTGGTGTCATTAATCTATTTCAGTAAATGCCTCGAGGAAGACCTCCACTACCTAGGCCGGCTCCGGCCGCTGAAGATCAGGCCCCTCCCGAGCCTATGGAAGAGCCTATTTCAAACGGAGAATTCCGTACTGCTTTCGCTATGCTTGCACAGGTGGTGACTGCTCAGGCAAGCCAAGCCAACTTGCCACGGGACCCTACACCCGCTTCTATAGTAAGGGATTTCACCCGGATAAATCCTCCGGAGTTCTACGGGTCAAGGGCTGACGAAGATGCTTAGGAGTTCATTGATGAGCTCTCAAAAATACTGAATATTATGGGCGTCTCTTGTGAGGAAAATGTTGGGTCGGCTGCCTACCAGTTGAAGGATGTGGCCCAGGTATGGTATACGCAGTGGGCTATGGAACGGGATGATGATGGTGTTGTTAAATGGGGAGAGTTCAAAACTACCTTCCTTGACAGCTTTTTCCCACTTGAGCTGAGAGAGGCCAAAATGACCGGGTTTATTAACCTCAAGCAGGGGAGTATAAGTATGAGGGATTATGCCCTCAAATTTACCAAGCTGTCTAAATATGCTCCGTCCCTGATGGCCGATCCCCGTGCAAGAATGCACAAATTTGTTTCAGGTATTTCTGACTTGCTGGTGAAGGAATGCCGGACTACTATGCTGATTGGGGACATGGATATTGCCCGACTCATGGTGTATGCTGAGCAGATTGAGGGGGAGAAACTCAAGGAGAAGAGGGCATATGATCCCAAGAGAGCCCGTGTTGATGGTAGGTTCTCGGGTGCTAGAAATGTTGGTTTTGGTCGCTTCCAATAGGGCCAAGGCTCGGGAGCTCGGGTGGCTAATGCTCGGGCACCCTCTCCCGGGGTTCAGGTGGGTGGCGGACCCGGATATTTGATGTGTGACAAGCCCCACACAGGTGCCTGTTGGAGAGATAGGGGACTTTTCTTCGGATGCGGAAGTAAGGACCACAAGGTTGCTGATTGCCCTAGAAATGTATCCGGAGGCAGAGGCCAGGTAGCCCAAGGTGGGCAGGGTCAGCCGAGGGGTCCTCCAGGTGCTACCCCGAGAAACAACAAGTTTTATGCACTCCATGCTCGCTAGGATGTCGAGGAGGCTTCAGATGTTGTGACTGGTATGTTAAAAGTTTTTTATTTTGATGCTTACGTGTTGCTTGACCCAGGTGCAAACTTGTCTTTTGTGACCCCACTGTTGGCTGTTAAGTTCGATTTGTAACCCCAGATTCTAAGAGAGCCTTTCTCGATCTACACCCCATGGGTGAATCTATTGTTGCTCATAGGGTCTATTATGGGTGTCCTGTTGCTGTGTTGCATAAAATCTTTCCATGCGATCTTGTGGAACTTGAAATGTTTGATTTTGATGTGATTCTTGGAACGGATTGGCTGCATGCATCTTATGCTTCTATAGACTGTAGAACTTGGAAGGTCCAGTTCCAACCTCCCGGTGAGCCAGTTCTTGAATGGAAGGGTAGTGATTCCTCTATTAAAGGTAGGTTTATTTCCTACCTCAAGGCGCAAAAAATGATTTCTAAAGGGTGTATCTACCATATGGTAAGGGTCCGAGATGCAGATCCTGAGGTGCCTACTCTCGAGTCAGTCCCTGTGGTGAATGAATTTTTGGATGTGTTCCCCAAGGACTTACCGGGCATTCCTCCGGATAGAGAGATAGATTTCGGCATAGATCTTCTTCCAGATACTCAGCCTATTTCTATCCCTCCGTATCGGATGGCGCCGGCAGAATTGAAAGAGTTGAAGGAGCAGTTAAGGGACTTATTAGAGAAGGGCTTTATTCGGCCTAGTACATCACCGTGGGGTGCTTTCGTGTTGTTTGTGAGGAAGAAGGACGGGTCTCTCTGTATGTGTATTGATTACAGGCAGCTGAATAAAGTGACAGTTAAGAATAAGTACCCGTTGCCGAGGATTGATAACTTGTTTGATCAGCTACAAGGTGCCACTCACTTCTTAAAAATTGATCTCCGTTCCGGATACCATCAGTTGAAGGTTAGAGAGTGTGATATCCCCAAAATAGCTTTTCGGACAAGATATGGGCATTTCGAATTTATGGTGATGTCGTATGGTCTAACTAATGCTCCGACCGCCTTTATGGATTTGATGAACAGAGTGTTTAAGCCTTTCTTGGATAGCTTTGTGGTAGTATTTATCGACGATATCCTCATTTACTCCCGAAGTGAACAACAACACGGGAATCATTTGAGGATGGCCCTCCAAACCCTGAAGGAAAAGAAATTGTATGCCAAATTTAGCAAGTGGGAGTCCTGGTTGGGTGAAGTGGCTTTCCTCGGGCATGTGGTGTCCGGGGATGGTATCAAGGTAGATCCGAGGAAGACAGAGGCTGTGAGAAATTGGCCTTCAGATATCCGCAGTTTTCTTGGGTTGGCCGGGTACTACAAAAGGTTTGTAGAAGGTTTCTCCTCTATTGCATCTCCATTGACCAAGTTGACCCAGAAGTAGGATAAGTTTGTATGGTCGGATGAATGTGAGGGAGTTTCCAAACTTTGAAGGATCAGCTTACATCGGCTCCTGTCTTGACCTTGCCGAGTGATTTAGAAGGGTTCGTGGTGTATTGTGATGCCTCGCGGGTCGAATTGGGTTGTGTGCTTATGCAGAATGGTAAGGTGATAGCGTACGCATCAAGACAATTGAAGGTTCATGAACGAAACTATCCCACTCACGACCTTGAATTGGTGGCGGTGGTGTTTGCCTTGAAAATTTGGAGGCATTATTTGTACGGGGTCCATGTTGATGTATTCACCGATCACAAAAGTTTGCAATATGTGTTCACTCAGAGGGATCTTAATCTCAGGCAAAGGAGGTGGTTGGAATTCCTGAAAGATTATGACATGAGTGTGTTGTATCATCCGGGCAAGGCCAATGTCGTAGTCGATGCTCTTAGCAGGTTGTCTATGGGGAGTGTGGCGCATGTTGAAAATGAGAAAAAGGAGTTGGCAAGGGATATTCACCAGTTGGCAAGGTTGGGTGTCAGGTTGACTGATTCTAGCGCAGGCGGTATTCGGGTTCAGAACGGGTCAGAATCTTCAGTGGTGAATGATGAAAGCTAAGCAAGATCTAGATCCATCGTTATATGAGTTGAAGAAGTTGGTTGCTGCAAAATAGATTGAGGCTTTCTCCCAAGGGGGAGATGGTGTACTTCGGTACCAAAACCGGTTTTGTGTTCCCGACGTGAATGACCTTCGAAAGGTGATTATGAGTGAGGCCCAACACTCTCACTACTCTATTCACCCAGGGTCTACTAAGATGTACCGGGATCTGAGAGAGATTTATTGGTGGCATGGTATGAAGAGGGATATTGCCAAGTTCGTGTCTGAATGCCCGAGTTTTCAGCAGGTAAAGGTTGAACACCAGAGGCCCGGTGGTTTGGCCCAGGATATTGAGATTCCCACATGGAAGTGGGAGGATGTGAATATGGACTTTGTGGTTGGATTGCCTCGGACCCGAAGGCAATTTGACTCCATTTGGGTTGTTATGGATCGGATGACGAAATCGGCTCACTTTCTACCGGTCAAGACTACCTACAGTGCCAAGGATTATGCGAGGTTGTATATTCAAGAGTTGGTGAGGTTGCATGGCGTACCTAGATCTATCATATCAGATCGTGGTACTCAATTCACTTCCCACTTTTGGAAATCTTTTATGAAGGGCCTTGGGACCAAAATTAAGTTGAGTTCCGCTTTCCATCCTCAAACCGATGGCCAAGCAGAGCGGACTATTCAAACTTTGGAGGACATGTTGAGAGAATGTGTGTTGGAGTTTAAAGGGAATTGGGATGATCATCTTCCACTCATCGAGTTTGCTTATAATAATAGCTTCCATGCTAATATTGGCATGTCGCCGTTTGAAGCCTTGTATGGGAGAAGGTGTAGATCCCCAGTGGGGTGGTTTGAAGTGGGGGAACTGGCCTTGGTTGGCCCGGATTTGGTGATGGATGTTATGGAGAAGGTAAAGGTGATTAGGGAGAGATTGAAAGCGGCCCAAAGTCGCCAAAAGTCCTATGCGGATAGTAGGAGGAGGGACCTCGAATTTCATGTCGGGGACTGGGTCTATGTGAAAGTCTCTCCTATGAAGGGCGTTATGCGTTTCGGCAAGAGAGGCAAGTTGAGCCCCCGGTATGTTGGCCCTTAATAAAATTGTTGAGCGGATTGGAGATGTGGCCTATAAGTTAGAGTTACCTCTGGATTTGGGTTCCATCCATCCGGTCTTTCATGTAGCTATGTTGAGAAAGTTTGGTGGCGATCCAAGCTCCATTGTGCCTTTAGAGGGGATTGAGGTTGAGGAAAATTTGACCTATGAGGAGGTGCCGGTGGCAATTTTGGATAGGCAAGTTAAACGGCTTCGCAACAAGGATGTGGCTTCGGTAAAGGTACTCTGGAGAAATCAACTAGTGGAGAGTGCTACTTGGGAGGCGGAGTTGGACATGATGAAACGATACCCCCATCTTTTCCAATCTACTCAAGCCTAAGGTACTTGGAATCTTTCCCTATCAATTGTGTCATTTTCTTGCCCTCTTGAGTCTCATGGCATGACATGCATATGTGTACATTAAAGGATTTTCCTTTCTTGGCAAATGAGTTGAATACAATTTTGACATGAATTGGTTTTGAACTATAATTTGATTTGTGACAAAAGCTTTTATGTACAAACGTTGTAAGTTGAGTTGAGTTGTGTATTATGTCTTGCGTCGGATGTATCTTGTCTTGAGTTTAGCCTTTCCAGCCTTGTTCTTGCACATTCGAGGACGAATGTTCCCAAGGGGGAGATGATGAAAGGCCCCGGATCATGACGTCGCTTTAAGGCCCACAACTTTGCCCGAAAACCTACCAGGTACCATCCCACGGAAGGACCTACGCGGTCCGTGTGAAGCCACACGGCACATGTGGCCTCCTGTGGGGTGACACCTGGGAGGTATAGGGGATAACTAGCCACCACACGGTCCGTGTAAAGCCACACGGTCCGTGTGGTAGGTAAATGGGTGGGGTCACGGTCCGTGTGACCCCAGACGGTCCATTTACGGGGCTGTGTTGTGATACTTGGTCCGGAAAATTTTTAGGAGGAAATATTTAAGTCTAGGGCCATGGCACGGCAAATGGTCCATGTGGCCCCAGAGGGACCGTCTACCGGTCCGTATGCCTCAAACGGACCAATTTCTGCTCCGTTTCATTAATGACATTTTTGTAATATTAGCTCATTCCAATGAAAATTTAGTCATTTCCCACCCTTCCTAAGCCCCCTATATAAGTTGAACACCTCCAATTTTTAGCATTTCCACTCTCTCTCTAAGGTTCACACCTCCAAACTCTCTAACCTCTCTCTAGGACTTCTCAAGATAAGGTGCAGGATTTTGGGTCCCTTTTCTTTTCAAATTTGTCTACAATCAGGTATGTGGGTGTTGATTCTTGGTCTCTTCCAACCAAGAAGACCCAAATTCCTTCTTAAACTACTCTATGAACTTGGTTACTTGAAATATGAATTTTCTACTTGATCTTGATATCTTGAACCATGCATGTGCTATGTTATGTTCTAAAACTTTAGTTACGATGAGTTTAAGTATGATGAATTATGTGGATTATGAAAATGTGAACATGCAATTCCCTTTTAGGCTTTTTCCATGCATGGGTGATCTATACTACATTTTATATGAATTTTATTATGGATTTTTGGTCTTTTCATTATATTGCTATTTTGATATACTCTACATTACCCATGCCACTCTTCCACCATGCATTGCATCGCATTCATGATATTTATACATGAAAATTTCGAAAATGTGGGGTTAAGCCCGATTTGGTCCTAAAAAGGTATTATAATGTGAATTTTGGTAAGACATGGGATATGACAAGGAGGTGATCATCGGTATGTCTATGATTATGGCTCTTTGAGCAATATGGTTGCTTGCACCATTTTGGTATATGTGTAGATGAGCTATTCCTTGCATGAGAATTATGGGTATAAATTTTGTAATTGGCCTTTGAGCCTACTCGTATAATCACGTTTTGAAATAGATAATTGATCCTCTTGAAAGCATATGTATATGTATAAGTATTCTAGTGAGATGTGTACTTAGCACCGATGGTTTGGGGGCGTTAGGGATATCCCCAAGGTCCCTCTCCCTTTCCTTGAACTTTGTGCCAGCATAGGAGCCCTTCCGAAATAGGGGTTGCCCGTAAGGAAGGAGGTCATTACCGAAATAGGAGTTGCCCGTAAGGAATGGCTATTCGTTATGTATGTTATGATGTGATTATGCAAACCCTTCCGAAATAGGGGTTGCCCGTAAGGAAGGTGGTCATCCACCGAAATAGGGGTTGCCCGTAAGGTGTGATGTAGATTACCTTTGGCAAATAATCTTCTCCCTGCCAATGGGAGGTCCAAATCGGTCCGATTCATGTAATAGCTCGCATGGATTGGGTTTGTCGGTTATAGTCCATCCCCGTTATGTATATAGGAGCATTATCGCATTACACACATCATGCATTTCATGGCATCTTGTATATTAAAATTTCTATTGCTTATATATCTCTTGTATATTATGTGCCCTTGCCACTTAACATGATTATGCAGGTTTGGTAAGTCACATGCATTACATACCCGCATACTTAGTACGTTTAACGTACTAACGCATACTCTATGCCTGCATGATTTTACCATGCAGAGACCGAGCAGTTTGAGCAGTATCCACCAGACAAGTAGTTTCTCCATTTTAGATATTCTGTGGTGAGCCCCGTCTTTCGAGGGCATGCTTTTGTTCTTGTACGCTTTATCTATGTACGTATTTTATTGAGGGTGAGCCCGGAACTTATCCCGGCCCCTGTTCCTTGATTAGTGGCACATGTCGAACATTGTATAAACTCTTCTCATTTTGTTATCTATAAAATATGTTCTCCCATTTGGGTTTAGAATGTTCCCTTTTTACAGTTGAATTTAAGTTCTGAAAATTTTGAGGCTTATTTGGAGGCTTTTGGGTCTCCATTTGCCGTGTCACATCTAGGCCCCGACCCTGGGTCATGACAATAAAAAAGAAAGTGTAATTTATATTCAAAAGTTGTATAGTTGTATAAATTTTCCAGGAAAAAAGTAATTAAAAATCAGCTATGTGAAGGACAAATCAATTACTCCAAATGATATAATATTGGAATTTGGGGCATTGTCTTGTTAGTGATACCAAATTTGGTGGAAATTTGAGCCTAATAGATGGACTAGATGTTTAGCGAAAGTTAGTAAAGTTTATTCATGCCATAGTATGGCAAGAATTCATTTGTTTTGGGTTGAAGATCCCTAAGAAACTTTCTACTTTTCTTCTCATAACCTTATAGACTCTGGGAGATGTCAGCAAGTTCAACACAACCGGGCCGTTTAGTTATTGGTTAGACTTGGTGGATATAATTATGTAAGGTTTAGTTATATAAATATTAGTCATGTAGAATTTAGTTATGCAGGTATTAGTTATGCTGAGTTTAGTTATGCAGGTATTAGTTATATTGTTGGGTTTACTTATGCAAGGTCTAGTTATGCAAAGTTTAAAAAAAATTAGTAAGCTAATTCTTTGTTTCTTAATTATCAAATATTTAGTACAACAACAACATACCCACTTGAATCCCACAAGTGGAGTCTGGGGAGGGTAGAATGTACGCAGACCTTACCGCTATCTCATAGAAGTAGAGAGGTTGTTTCTTTGGAACCCTCATCTCAACAACCCATAAGCAGGATACTAGATATGATGAAACAGAAAGGAAAAGAAATGCATAGGAAGAATGACTACTAATGCAAAACACATGATAGTATGTAAATACAATAAATTTAGCACACATGATATATAAATTATCAAATGTTTAGTGAGCCAATAAATTAATATACATTATCAACAAATGAATAGAAAATAAATCTGACTATCTCAATCAATTTTATCAGTGTACAACAACATTCAAAAATCTGTAACTAATACCTACACACATATTATATAATTCAAATTAATCAGTGATTCGATTAGTTGTACGTGAAAAAAATTCTAAACTTTTTTCAAAAATAAAAAAATTAAACAAATAGTATAAATTTATATATTAAAAAGTATATAATAAAAAGTAATTTCGAAAGTAAAATATAAGATAGCTAGTATTTATATTGAGACCGCCGATTCTCCCAGAATTCTCAGGTAACATCATTCTATTTCGATGTACATTTAATATAAATATATGTGTAATTTTTAGAAATCCCATATTGATTTTAAAAAATCTCTAAATATCCCGAATCTTTACCTAATTACAAAAAATCCCGACTTTTGACATTTATTTGATACCTTCTGAGGCCGCTTGATACTTACCTAATTGTAACTGAAAATTAATGCTGAAACGTTAAATAAGGAAAAGAAATTACTGCCAACTAGCAGTATCCTTTGAATTAAGGCTGTAAGTTACAAATTATGCAATTAATCCCTAAAAATCCTTTTTTGGCTTTGTAATTGAATTTTTAAAAAAAAAAAACGACTAGATGTGATCTGATCTGTGAAGGGAAAAAAAAAGAGGCAGCTTGGCAAACTATGAATATTTCGATTTTGATACGTCACAGTGGAACATGAATATCAGGAAGCACAAATAACAGTGAATCATAGGATCAAAAAATAAACTAGGTATTATATCATGAAATACAAATATCAGTAAGCATGAATCAGAATCAAATAACAGTGTTCCTAACACATATGACTTTATGAGATCATGAGTTACTAAAAAATATTTGAATTTCAAAATATGAGACTTTGTGAAACATAGGATCATCATAAAGAGATATGAACCAGACATACTTCCATGTGAATCATAAGATCAAAAAATAAACCAGGTATCACATAATGTATGGAGTATCAAACTTTGCATCATCTCTAAAAAAAATAGGTATCACTAGTTAGATACACAGTTACAGATTTTTTTCTTAAGTATTAAGCTTACTTTATTTGTTAAGTATCCACATCAACTTTCAAACCCCTTACAAAATAGGTATCAAATACTTAAGTAGCAATCATACTTAATTTGTTAGGTATCCACATCAAATTTAAAAAAAAAAAAACTCAAAAATTAAGTACCATAATTGTTGTGGTGGTCGACTTTACTTCTTCACCACTTTCAACAATAACTTGAGTGAGGCCAAGACTAAACGACGAAATGGGTTCCATTGTTGATTGTAACAAAGAATAATGAGGTGAAAACAAAGATGGAGATGGATATGTAGATGGAGATGGAGCAGTTGATGGAGATAGATATGCAGTTTGGGAGATGGAGATGCAGTTGATGGAGAAATGTTTCAAGTTGGAAAAAACTGAAAAAGGAACATCTAAAATTTTTAAATGGTAACTGTAATATAAATAAATATCAAAAAACAAAAATTTAAAGAAAATGGATTTAAAAAAGGAAAAATTAAAATGTAAAAAGTGATTGACAATAAATAGACTTCTAAATTTAAAAAATTGTACTAATTATATTCTTTAATAAAAAATATAATAATGAGGTATCAAAAATAAATGAAATTTTTAGAAAAGTTGGGATTTTAGTAATTTTTATAAAAAGATGGAAAAATTTAATATTTGGATAAAAAAGGTTGTGTATTTTCATAAATTTTACTAAATATATTTTTGTTGAACGCATACTTAAATTAAATTATGAAAAAGAAAAATGATGAAATATTTTGTATTGTAAATCGGTAAATTTGTGTCTAAATCTCAATAGAAAAAGAAATAAAAAGATATTAAGTAAATTAATAGGGACAGATATGTAATTTTACAATTTTAATCCATGTATAACTAATATCCACATAACTTATTTCACTTTCTACCTGCATAAAATTATATATAGATTTCCTTATAAGCTATGTAAGTATTAGTTATGTAGAATTATTAAAACTCAACCAAACACCATATAAAGTCAATACATCAATAACTTTTATACAATATTTAGAAACTACCAACGAGACATGGTATAACTTATATTGACTTTTATACCTAATACAAAACTTCTACCAAATATGATAAAAACTAATGCAATTTTTTATACATGAATAAGATGACTCTTATACAAACGGTCCCTAAATTTTACATTAAAATGATGTTAGTATTATTTTGGCGTAAATCAACTTTAATCAACAACATCAAATTTAATATCAATTTTTTTCATTTATATTTTCTTATTTCATAAAATAAAATTCTTTCTAAAACATTCACTATATATAATTTTCATATTTTTTTCTTTTATAGTTATTTAATATAAAATTATTTCATATGATAATTTTATAAATAATATAAATTGCTAGCAAATATTATATATTGCATATAATAATATGTAATACAAATAAAAGTGAAATCGATAATGAAATATAATTAAATAAACATTACACAACTGAAAAATTTTATTTTAAATTCTACATAAATATTCAACTTTCTAGATCACTACGTAAATCCCATAAATGCTCTATTAATGCATTTCATAGTTCAAAATCAACTTCTTGTCCTTAATGTTTTTTTAATGTCGGGCTAGAAATTGTTGAAATTGATAATTTTCGATTTCTATGGTTGGAGTTGGAGTTGGACCTTCCACTACATCTTGATTGGTGTATTAAGATCATGTTCATCCAACTAAAATTTATAGTAGAATTAACATAAATTTAATTTTAAAAAAGTTAAGTATAGAAAAATAATTTATAAAATATCAACTTTTATATCTAAAATTAATATTATAAAATAGAATTTGATATAAAATTTGGTGTAAGTGAGATGTATGCACCTCAATAGTGGAGAATGCTGGTGTAACTCATAATCTCATGAGAGAGTAACAGGCAGTTTATTTTTTCGGATGCACGACCTCATGTTCAAAATTATATCATAAAATGAAATACAAATTGAATCTATCATCCTTGTGAATGAGAGTGGGACTAGGGACACACTCATCAGACATTCCAACTCAATTTTAAAATTTTCAAATATTTGATTTTCATGGTCAAATGCTCCACTTAGTTTTTTTCACATTCATGGTGAGGACTTGTTACTTGAATGAGCAATAATGAGTAGATACTCTACTACGATGGGTTTGAGTGAAGCTGCATTTTGTCTCACTACTTTTTCCAAAAAATGCACTAGACTGTTAGCTTCAAGAGGAGCTTTCCACCAATCAAGAAGAGAAAACGGCAACACCAGTGATCACAAATTACAAACACAATAAATAATACACACTGCAAAAGGGAAAAACAAAACAAAAACATGTGCAATCCCAGTAAACAAGTATCAGACTGATGTGGGAAGAAAGACAGATCATCTCATGTTCAAAGGTTGTGTCTTTTTCTTGTTCTGTTTGGAAAGTGGTACTTGGATGAAACCAAACTTCTTCTTATGAGTAATGAACTGCTTGTGTACATCCCCATCTTTCATAGCTTTTGTAGGATTCAATATGATCCCACTCTGTTCCCTCAGCATTTGGCTAAAAGACACATGTTTTCTTTCAGTGTGGCTCTCCATATGCTTACCCACTACAATATGATCATCTCGCAAAATCAATTTCCTGCTCAGTATGTCTCCAATTGATATAGATGATCGAAAGACTGGCACTGATTTGTCATTGACATCATCTGGTTCGTTGTCATCAACCAGTCGAGGGTTCCCATGACTAGTGAGAGATGACTGAGGATTCCTGAATTTGGATTTGGTCGAGTTATGACCCGAATAATGCAATTGTGTGTGCTCTGATCTCTCCCTGTAGAAGCCATCTTGTTCAATAAGACTTCTTCTTTGAGTACCATCTTCCTTGTCCAAAGCCTCTTCTAGAGTATTCCTGTTGTGTCTAATTTCTTTCGTAGTTTCCTCCATCTTCTTTGTAATAGCCACCTCAGATTGCTTTGCTTCATTGGTTCTGTGCATGGTGTTTGTGTCTACAAATTTTGTTTTGCATAGCTCTTCAGCCTGCTGAGCTTTCTGGGCAAGAGCATAATATTCTTCATATGGAATTGTGATCCCCTCAGTTGTGTGCTGAACAACAGCTGAAGAATTCTTTCCATTTAGTAAAGCCTTTCTTTCTGCAAAAGCAATTGCTTCCACAGCTTTAGCTGCTTCTTCCATCTTTTTGGCTGCATGTAACCTCATTTCAGCCATTCTAATACTTGCCTTAGTTCGTTCAATCTCGGACATCGCCTTCATCACCTCGTATCTTGAAGCTTCTGCCATTTTCTTGAATTGCTCAGCTTCAAAGCTCAACTGCTGGAGCTCTTTGTTCATAGTGTTGTTTTCCTCAATGGAGAACCCTGCTGCTGAATTTAGGGATTTCATCTGACTACTTCTGTCAAGAATTACCTTTTCTTTCTTCATTTTCTTATTCAGAGTCTCAACAGAAGATCTAATCACAGTAAGGTCTACTGACATCTTGTTAAGGTCTAATTTTGCTCGGTTTAATTCCATTAGTACATGGCCTGGAGACTGAAGAGGACACAGACTTAAATTTTCTGCTGACAGCTCATTAAGATTTGGAATTTGGCTCTTTGGATTAAAGCCGGGACTTGACGCAAACTCAGACACTTCTTGCATCAAATTTACTTTCAATCCTTCTACAAATCTTTTAGCTTCTTCCACTTCTCTCAAGACATTGAGGGCCTCCTGTTCCTTCACGATCAAATCTTTCTCAAATTTTACTGCTTGCTCCTCCATTTTGCCCACGTCTACAACTTCAGAATCATGCTGCCAACATTAAAATCTCATCATTGGATGTGTTGATCAACACAAAAATGCTGGTATCCAATTATGTAATATCTTTAAAGAGAAAATACTGCCAGAATTAAATGTATGTTAAATGATAAAGCACCAATGTTTATTATCTACAAGATGGCAGATTATGAGTAACGCAATCATCTCGCCCGAGCACAATACCACCATCTCAAGTACTGCTAAAGTGGGCAACGGCTAATACAGATCATTATGCATCATTGTCTATGCAAATTTGCCACCAAGAAGATTAATACGATTTAGATTTCATTTTCATGTCGATCACCTACAATGGAATAGCAGAGAAAAAACAAATAGGACGTGATGTACCCAAAATAGTGCTATTAGTATTAGTATCTTAAGCAGTTGTTTAATCAGCACCCTACCCTGCCCCCTTTGGCCTTTGCCCTGTCCTTCCCTGCCTCAATTGTCATTACAAATATCAGAAACTAACTAGGCCTTTGCCCTGTCCTTCCCTGCCTCAATTGTCATTACAAATATCAGAAACTAACTCCTGCTTGAGTAGGCGTTTGCTGCACTTCGACCCAGTATGCACATTAGGATGAGACCTAACTCACGGAAAATCAAGAACTACGCGAAAGCAATGTTAAGCTAAGCTGTTCATTTTGAGCCAAATGTTTTTCAAAGAAGACTGATCACACTATTAAGAGTATTTCTGATATATGCACATTCTTTTCTACAATTATCTCGAACCAAAAGAAAAAAAAAACAGCAAAATAAGCTGATTGAGATTAGGGTGATTGTCACAGTAACAAGCAATTTATGGTATGACAGGTTAATCTATTTTCCATGTTTCAGAAATTAATTAACTTTACAGAGATGAATGACAACAATAAGTAAGTGTATTATACTTCATCCCAGCTGTAAAACATGTAGAAATTTGGGTACAAAAAAGAAGGGTAGGATTTGTGGTTACGTCTGGAGGTGGTAAACGGAGCAAGTGATGGGGAATCCAAGGGCCACTGCCACCAAAATGGTCGACAGCCTCCTTCACTGACTCGAAAGGCGGAGATGTATCAATTTCCACTCTTGGGTTGATGATTTTCTTGGTTTCAGCTGCTGTCGATTCTCCAATTTCAGCCATAGTACCTGTAGTAAATAGAGTTAACTAGCAGGGCGCCAAGCCAAACAGTTTGATATAGTAAGACAGCAGCAGGGTGCAGTCTTGCCCTCCATTATATATATATTTAGACAGTGCTCCTTTTTCCTAAAAATACTTTTCTTTTTAGATGTAACATTTGATTCTAATCATGTTGATATGAGAGAAAATATACTAATTTATAATATTTTCATATATATTTTAAATATTTAAAATAATTAAATTAATTCTCACGAAATGAAACATAACAATAATTTTGAAATGGAGGAAGTACTTTCATTATCCCAATTTATTTAATCATCTTTGCCTGGACATGAATTCTAACAAAGAGAAAAAACTTTTAAAATTTATGATAGTAAAAGTAAGTCATAAATATTTATATGATTATAAAAATAAAATTTAAAAATTTAAAGTTAAATTGTTATGAACAACTATGAAAATAATTTTTTTTTCTTTGCAGTGAACTAAAAAGAAAAGTAATTGAGACAGGAGTTAGTTTTGACTTGATACTTGCTATGTTCATTATATATATTTAATTTTTTCATAAAAGAATATAGTTATATTCTTTTATTTTCTCTATATATATTTGGAAGTAATTTATCCAAAGACTTCTACTTTTACCTCGACGAGATGCTTTTATCTATCTATTATACACTAGTTTTTGAAGATCGTGTGTTGCACCGATTCAATAAATACTATTTTTTTTCATAATTTTTGTGATCTAGATGAAATTTGGAGAGTCAACAATTTTAATATATTTTAACTTTTTTAATTATTCAAATTTTTAATATTTGTAAGTAGTCTTTAAATAATACACATAATAGAAATAGCATAGTAAAATGAGGTAGACACTTTAAAAGCCATCGTAAAATTAAGTAGACACGTTGTTGTAATTTCATAGTTGAAGTAGATAAAAAAATAATTAAATAATAATTAACAGAAATGACACAGTAAAATTTAGCACACACTCTAGTAGTCACTGTAACACTAAGCAGACACGTTGTATAGTCATTGTAACACTAAGCAGACACGTTGTAGTCACATGTCTACTTCAATCTGTTGAAGCAAACACAACATAGAAATATTGGTGTTGAGGTTCGTTCCCGGAATATTAGATTTAAGATTCAGACTTGAACCATCAAGCCAAGCAGCTCAACAGCCACCTGCCTCCTGCCTGCTTCAGCTACTTGCTTGAAGCAGCTGAAGCGGGCACGACGACCCTAAGGTCCTCAATTTAGCGGTTTAATATATAAGAGAAAATAAAAGAATATATAAAAGTGTGGATAAGCAGGCACGTCTTGGTCGACATGCCTGCTTCAACTACCGGTTGATGTGTCTGCTTAAGCAGGTAACTGTTGATTGACGTACCTGCTCTGCCAATTGACGTGTCTGCTTTAGTTGCTTATTTTTATTTTATTGTTTCTATAAATTATTTTCTCACTTGCTTCAACTATGATTTTATAATATTACCCTAATAAAAACTAAATGAAATTTTGATTGACTTACAAAATTTTATATATGCAACATAAATTGAAACAAAGTGAGTAATATACATTAGTTAAAAATAACATAAAATGTAGTATAAATCGCAATAATTAATAGCTCAAAAATTTACAAAATATATTTAAAAATTTATTAATATCACATAAAATAAAATTAAAAAATAACCTATATTGAGTCGGTATTAACCCGGGCTATGATATAAGTAGTAGCTACATAAATGCTACGAGATGTATTAGACTGCAAATTTGAAAATTAATATTTAATTGTATAAACAAACGAATAATTCACTAAATGGAAACAAAAGGAGTACATATTTGTAAGGTGATGCTGGATGTTATAAAATAATATTTATTTTCATCAATAAGAATAAGGGGTAGTTGAGGATGACTCCTTAGTCCTAAGTGCGCGTTAGTTACACAAAATAAAATGGAGAAATGTAATGATATTTGCAGTGAATTTGAGATGTTGATGATGATATACTGACGGTTAGTGATAACGATGATGATGTCGGATGGTGAAAAATGGGACCATTCTTTTGGTGAAAATATTTTACACAGCACAAACCAGTAACCCCAAACGTGTTCAGTTAGAGCATGTATTATTTTGTATAGCTGTGAGTGCAAATGAAAAAAGTGGGAGGGGACAAACTAAAGAATTAAAGGGAAAGTAGTTGTTAGTACATCAACTCTCATTAGGAAATACTGTCAAAAGTAAAAGGAAAGGGTTTTTTTTTTCTTCTTCTTTGTTCCTTGAACGGTATACTCAAGGACCACATGTAAAATCTCCTTATATTTCATTTTCCCCCTATTCATGTGCGAAACTTACATCACCTTATTCATAAAATGTCTAGAAACAATCTACTCTAGTTGGAAAGAAATACACTTATATAGTAATACATAAAGAATATACAAATATAAACATATCATATTATACATGAATAAATATATCTTATTCGGGTCTAGATGTGGTCTTAGGATAATGTTTTGATGGTAACCTTGTTGACACCATGAGCTATTTGCGTTGGAGCAATGACCAGGACATCGGTTTAACTTAGTATATAATATAAAATATCCTTTCATTACAAAAAGAATAAATAATAACACTTCACGCGCGCCTACTTATCGAATTTGTTTCTCCTTATTTAATTTATTACGGCTAGACAAACTAATAGTAGTATGTATTTGAACTGTTTTCTGTTTTTTTTCCACTTGGTGTCCGGTGTCGGAGCCTGACTATTCCGCATTCGTATCGCGCAAGGAACCATTCGGGGGGAAGCATTCCCTATCAAAGATTTTTCAACACCCAAAACTCGAACCCGAGACCTCCGATTAAGGGGATCAGCTCCTCCACTATACAGGATGGTAACTATTTTCTGTTTACATGGTCTCTTTCTATAGGTGTCGGGTCAAATGTAGAGCTTCTTTGGAGGTCCTCTGTCTCTTCTACCTCTTTGTTATTTGTTCATTTATGTGTCGGAAGGATTATTTAAAGGAGGTTGGTAGAGAGAAATAAATGAGATATATTTTGGTCATGCCATGCTCATAAAGCTATTCTCTCCCGCTTTGACAAGGCAGTAGTCACTAGCAAAGATTGATTTGACTAAAGAGAAAAAGCGCACATAGAGAGGAAGCATTATGCATTAAAGCAGAAACAAAAAGCAGATTTCACTTTGTAATTCCACCCTCCATGCATTATTGATGGGCACGCAATTGATTGCCAAAGAAATTTTCCGCGATTACAGGGCCTTTCCACATTCTTTTTAATTAAACTTTATCACCTTTTAAGCTCATCCTCTTTCCCCACTTAATTCTTGCTAAATCCAATTGTCCACTTTCTCAAGCCCTGGAATCTCATTTTCACAACAATACTTTTCTAATCTCAATTTATGTGATATAATTTGATTTGAAATATATTTTTTTCGTCCAACAACAATTGTCCAATATTGACTTGGTTAATAAGCAATAAGAGTAATTTTATCAAATCACTCTTTGAATATAATAAATATTTTGAAAAATATAATAGAAAAATAATTATAATTAATGATAAGAATAAATTAGAAACTAAGTATAAAATTCTTAATTTCATAAAGTGGACAAGTGTTGTTGGACATTCATTTTTTGTACTATGGACAAGTATAGATGGACGGAAGAAATAATTAAAAAGATACAAAAAACTTTTAAAACTTATAATCTAAAATTAATTTAATTTTTTTATGACTATAAATTATTTCATTAAAGATAAAATGAATGTTTTAAAATTAAAATGTTACAAATATAAAAATGTGACATTATATTTTATAAGAAAATTGAGTGGTATAAATCGAGTCAAGAGGGAGTACCTTTTTTTTTTTTAATTTTAGAATCCCTCCCGTCCACAGTAAATGATTTCTAGACCTTTCAAATTTGATCTAATTGATTTTTTTTTTTTTTTTAAATAAAGGGAAGAAGGTAATAATTTCTTCTTCCTCAAATTTATCCTTATATGTAAAAAGTTTTTCGATATTTTCATGAGTGGATGAGGTTAATCTACTCAAGACCCTCGTAATGTTATTAAGTAATTTTCTTAACAAATATATTAAACCTACAAAACCCATTTATTATGAAAGGAAAAAAAAAATTATTTATTTAAAATAATTGAATGAACAAGCATCGAAAATCTCAAATTCATATTGTTGAAATAAACGCAATATAATTTGAATGATGTATCAAACAAATTGTCCTTCCACATACATCATGGAGAAATATTAGCATAAACTTTGTTATTCAATCCTTAAGTTTTTATTTGTATAGATTAGTCATAACTTTCTTTATAGAGTATTGATTACTTCGTTTGTAGTCTCATCTTCTTTTTAATCAACTTAAAAAAGAACAATGATTTAATTTTTTTAATTTTATTTTCTAATTATGCATTATTATCACATAAATTAAAATAAAAAGAGTATTACCCGAACAAATAAGTGATTTTCTTTTGGTCAAACCTTTTCATTAATTTCATTCGACAACCTCTGCCTCAAAAAGTCATCTCATAAGTTTTTGTATTTTATTGATGTACAATTATCTCAGTTTTATACATGAAAGAGGACATTGACATAAAAAGAAAGAAATAATTAGTACGAAAAAATATCAAAATCCACAAATAAGTAAAGCAATAATATATATATTAAGAGGAGGATATGGTTTACACATTGATGAGGAGGATTCGCAGAATAACAATATGGAATATTCCTAAAGCACCCCTTAAGATAGTGGTCTATTGAAAACATCAATTCTGAACAAAAAAAAAAAAAAATTGTTCAAAGTCATGACGGGAGAGAGATTTTGTTAGTAAGTCAAGTTGATCCTTTAATTTGTTGAAAACTCGAATTTACTCCTGTTAAACTATAAAATAAAATAAAATAAAATGCGAATCAATGTTCAAGCGTTTCATTCATGAATGGAAGAATAAATTTGTAGAAAGGTCATTCGTACATACATTATCACAATGGATCACTGGTAATCTAGAAAGAGAATGAATTTTTTTAACAAGTGATAAATTCTTTAAGAAGATTCTGGACACAACATAATTCAACAATAATAGAAGTGATTGATGTATGCTCAATTTTAATGCATGGGGAGCTACTATTCATTGCTTCTTCGAACACTAAGAAATCAAATTTTTACCCGAGAAATACAATGTACATATTAATAGACGTACGACCATCATGATTTTCAGTTTAATCGACATCAGAGAAGTCATGTAAAATCAAATGAGAGTCCTTAGAAAATCAATGTCTTTTCATTCATTATTCCAGCAAAGATAACAAATTACTCGTTTAAGAGAAACCTAATGATTTGCAGTTGCTCTGTGTGAAAACTGAGCTAGCCAATTGGTAGAATATTCAATGTCAGGCCGTATTATTGTCAAGTATTGGAGACATCCTACAATAATTTAATAGTGTTTTAAATCACTCAAATAAAGTACTATTTTTCAAGGACAAATTATTAATGGTTGCAAGCAGAGTGGAAACAAACTTTGTACCATTTATTAAAGCATACTTCATAATATTTTTAATGTACTGTCATTTAGATAGATAAGCCTTTTGCAATGCGAGAATCGTTGAAGAAATTGAGCATGATCATGAATTATATGAAATAGAATAGAAGTCTAAGTCTCGATTATTTACACAGGGGATGAATAAAATATCATCTTATAAAGCATGGGCATTAGGAATGAAGTGCATATTATTCAATCATGATTTATTCTCATTGAAATATTGCCATGCAAGATGAGCCATATGAAATATGACATAATAAGCTCGAATACATCATACACCAAGCGCATGAAATATGATATGATCATCCATTATGATCATAAGCGGATATACATAGGAATTAGAGCAAATAAATCATAGGCGCGAATTAAATGATATATTTTAACTAAGCATGGATGTGACGTAATATGATTTTATTAGATATTAAAGGCATATCATAAGACATGAATTCATAGTAAAATGAGGATAGTTACTCAAATCATTTTCTTTTTTTCAAGAAACAAAACATGAACATGAATTTGCATAGAGTGCTTATACTTTAGACATAGATATGATATAAGAATGCAAGACATGAGTGAGTATCATCTTAATTAATGTACAAAGAGTATATTAGGAATGAGTGTATCATTATCTCATCATTATTTTAGAACCCATCATTATTTGAATCATAAAATTTGTCTTCGTTGTTCACCATATCATATCCCTTTTAAAAAAAGGCGGTGTCTAGTAAGGCACGGGAGGTTACTCTTGATGCAGGTGGAATGCTCAATTTTAGGAGAAATATCTGTATTCTCTGAGTGGATGACATATTGAGGGTATTATCAGAGGCTAATGGTTCACAGTATTTTATTCATTTAGGTGTGACCAGATGTATCGGAATTTGAAACGGCTCTATTGGTAGTCTGATATGACGAAAGGCAATATAATTTATGTTCATGTGTTAACATTGTTAGTAAGTAATGTATGAGCACTAAAGGCCTACAAATTTACTTCCGAACATGTTAATTCCTCAATAGAAGTGGGAACAGACAACTATGAATTTCGTGGTTGGTCTTCCTAAGATCTTAGGAAAGTACGAATCTATTTGGTTGTGATTGACAGGCTAACAAAATCAACTCACTTTATTTTGATTAAAGTGAATTATAACTCTTAGTAATTGGCAAAGATCTGTGTGAAAGAGATAGTAAGACTGCATAGGATGCCCCTTTCTATCATCTCAGACTGTGGTACATAGTTTACATCAAAGTTTTGAAAAAACTTTACATAAGGAGTTGGGTATCGAACTCACTTTTAGCATAAATTTTTACCATAGACTGATAGGTAGTTAGAGAGAATGATTAAAGTGTTAGATGATATGTTGAGGGCATATGTAGTTGATTTTGGAGACAACTCGAACAAGTTCCTATTGCTATGAGTTATCCTACAATAATAGTTAGCATTCTAGCATTGACATGACACCATTTGAAGCACTTTATAGAAGGAGATATGGATCATCCATAGAGTAGTTCGAAGCTGGAGATGTGAAACCTATGGGGGTTGATTTGATAAAGGATGATCAAGATAAGGTACGGGGTAACTAAGCTAAGTTCCTAACAGTCCAGAGTCGACCAAAACAATATGCAGATTGTAAGGTAAGGTATATGACATTTTAGGTTGGTAAGCAAGTTTTTCTAAAGGTGTCATGAGGTTTGGTAAAAAAGAAAAGCTTAATCCTTATTATATTATCCCATTCGAGATTCTTGATTGTGTAGGGCAGGTGGCTTATAGGTTGGCTCTATCACCTAGCTTATCTAGAGTCCATCCAGTATTCCATGTGTCCATACTGAAGAAATACCATGGGAATGTAGATTATATCATCAAGTAGGACTCAGTGTTAGTGTTACTGGATAAGGGTCTTCAATATGAGGAAAAAGTGATTGATGTTTGAAAGCTTAGGATCAAGGAGATTAAGTCAATGAAAGTTTAATGAAATTATCATTCTATTAAGAAGGTCACTTAGAAAACTAAGAAGGATATGTGAGATAAATATCCTCAACTGTTCAACGATTCAGGTATTACTCTACTCATAACTTAGCTAGTTTTCCTATGTTAATTATTCGGGTATGAATGATGGATAAATTAGTATCTATTATAATGAACTTTCTTCATAATTATGGGTAAATCGATAGGGGAGGAAGTTGGTCCAAAAAGCTCTTAAGCAGTAACTTGAAATTTTTGAGCTTAGGCCAGAATTAGACTAAATCTAAATCAAGTCGAATCCGCAGTTAATTCGGCAATAGACTGAGTTTGAGATTTGAGTTTCATAATTTTAATTGATATCCAAGATAATAAAGAGTCGGTACGACTTTATAGAATCAAATTCAGGCGAATAGAACTTTTAGAATTGATCTTGCTTAAAAAGGTTGGTTTTTAGAATATTATAATTTGTGTGCTAGCTATGAAATAGAGGTTTGATGCAAATCCCAAGTTTCTATCTTTGTGCATTGTAACACATCAAATTTTATAAAGCTAAGATCGAGTCATCCTTCATATACATATAAGATTGTACTAGATAATTATTAATTGAGAATAGGTGTCAAAGTTAATTTTTTATGTGGGGGTAGATCTGGAGATGAATTAATTAAGATCACAAAAATCCTCTCGCATAAAGTTGAGTTGAAAGCTTTCTTACCGAGTGAGCATCTGTAATGACCCCGAAGGTCATTTTTTAAAATTTTAGTTAAATTACTAATTTTTTCCTTCATGGAATTTTCTTCAAGTCGTTTAGGTTGAGTTGAAAAGTCATATTTCGAAAATCTTGTTAAAAGTTGGAGTATTGCTAAAGAAAAGGATTTTAAAGGCTTAAGTTGAGAAATTTTGAGTTTTGAGATCATTTTGAATTTCGAGAGTCAGAATGCAATTTTGTTGATTTCATCAGCTTTGAAATACAGAATCTGTTCTAGGAGAACTTTTGAATCTGAATTTTGAGTTAAAATGGAGATTTTAGGCCCAAAGTTGCATTTTCAGTTGATTTTGGATCATTGTTTGATATTGGTTAACAATCGGAGTTCGGAAACTCAAATCAAAATTTAAACAGTTTCAGTGATTCTAAATGGTGAAACTAACACTAAATGATCTCATTGTAATTTTTACAATTTCTGAGGTTATTTTGGGTTATTTGAGTCCTAAACTAGTTTAAAGGATTATTCTTGGGTTTCGGATCGAGGAGACCTTGGAATCAAATTCTAACAGTTCCATTGAGTCTGTAACATCATTTCTAGAAGGTTTCCATGTTTGATTTTGTGTTCATGGGGTTCCGAACGAATCCCTGGGGTCCATTTCGTGATTTGCAATAGCTAGTTTTTAGCTGATATCTGGTGCCCCATTTTGAACTCCACGTTAACGGGATAGGGGCCCGCGTTTGTGGAGGTCTATTGTTAAAGACCTCCATGTTCACAGAGCCTCGTGAGGATATATTCCGCATTCACGGATCAAACCCTCACGTCCGCAGAGTGTTAAGGAGTTTATTGCTCCGCATTCGCTGGGGTACATTTTTGTGCCTGAACAGTTTCATTTTAAAAGTGATGGGTCTTGGCATTTTCACCATTTTTTACTTTTCAATCTCGATTTTAAAGGATTTGTTCAAGGTTTATCAAGGCAAGACTATTGGGTAACTTAGTTCTACTCCATTTCTTTGATTTTCATTAATTAGTTTATAATTTTAACTTGAAATTGGAGACTTTTAATAGGAGATTTTGGGATTTTTCTAGATATGGATTTCTAATAAAAATTGGGATGTCGAGTTCATTTCAACTCCGTTTTCGAATTAATTTTCACTGTTGAAATTCTTATTAAGTGGAAAACGTTTTCTTTATTTAATTTTAGACTTTTATTACTTTTTTTGCCATGATATTTTAGACCATTTTACCATTTTCACTTAAATTTCTTGATTTTGATGTTGTTAGATTCGTTATGTGACTGTGATACTATATTTGATTAGATTGTGGAATTTCGAGTGTGAATTTGAGGAAAAAACTTCTGGTTATTATTTGATTTGGCTACTAGTTAATGTAAGTGGACTTCTAAATCTGATTAAACTTACTTGAACCTTATGATTCCTTTATTGGTGACTTGAATTAATTGGAGAATTGTTGTTGAAAGTATAAATTCTAAAAACTAGATGAAAATGTGGATTTTCGTTATGACGAGGTAGTGTATGTAAAAGATTTGATACGTATTGACTAGTGATTTGATATTTAGAATCTCTTGTGACATCTGAATGCGAAAGTGTAGATCATGTTGTATCTATTTTGGAAAGTAATGGAGATATTGTCGGTGAGTTTTACTTGTGTGTTAGGAAATGGTTATAGGTTGGAATGGATCATCTTTATAACATATGTATTATGATATTTGACTTGATTAGATGTATATGTTGTAATGTGTACTCTTGTATACATTCATCATTATTGCATTATATGTATATATTCTTGATGTGCATTTGTAATTGAGTAGCACTTATGAGACATTATCCCCCATGGGTTCCAGATAATTATATCAGCGGATATGTAACGTAGGACAGACATGCATCACGATACTTGACATCGTATTACATCATTTCATTTCATATTACTTCACTACATACCATATCATTCTACTATGTGCTTTTATCTTGTTCCAAATATTGGGAATGCATGTATGATATGATTATGCTTGTATTGCATCTGTTGAGCATCTGAACCATTTGATGATATCTGCCATATGATCGAGCCATTGAAATGTTATTGTATATCTAAACTATATCTTGTGGTATCTATTGAGAGTAAATGATATATAGAGGCATATGTATATTGTTGATTGCTAGGACTTTTTTGAGTGCAAGTGTGTAGTTTGGTGTATATGGTTGGTGTGGAAGGAGTATATTATTCTATATGCTTGACTTGCTGTTTAGATCCTCTTACTGAGTGCCCATATCTTTTTGTATTCACCCTTGCTTCTACATATGTGTGTAGGTTGTGAGTCCAGTTCTACCTGAGTTAGCTTTCATTTATACAGACTGAGCTTCCTACATATTCGAGAGGTAGCAATTTGTCTATCTTGGTAGACTCTTAGAGTCCCTTTCTATTTATCTTACGTTCTTTTTTAGGATTGAGACTCAGACTTGTATTTACTTTCTATTGTATTCGGCACTAGAGGCTTGTATATGTGACACAAGTCTTGGGATGGTTTCGAAGACTTAATATTCTAATGCTTGTCCTTCATTTTGACTTATCTCTTCCGCTTTAGTTTATGTTATTGTTTGAGCAGTTTTTGGTTTACTTGTCTTGGTGGGTTAGGCAATTGCCATCACTCCTATTTTTGGATCGTGACAATTTGTTATCAGAGCCCCAGGTTCATAGGTCTCACATGTGTACAAGCCCAGTCGAGTAGAGTCTTAAGGATCGGTGTGGAGACGTCCATTACTTATATTTGAGAAGTTATGGAGTTTGTTAGGAAATTTCCTTTTGTTCTTTCAATTCCTATCTTGCGTAGTTGTTGTGAGGTTGTTGAGCGTGGCGTATTCTTTTGGCAGATGGCCAAGACCAGATCCTTATCTAAGGGTAGAGTTAAAGAGCCAACCTGTGAGGCTATTATTGAGGCCCTAACTGGGGGAAAAGGTAGCGGTAGTGCTAGAGGTCGAGGACTTGCCCGAGGTGCAACTCCTATGAAGGATTATGATAGAGGCATATCACCTGAGCCTCTAGTCGAGCCTAGGCAGTATCAGGCTCCTCCAGAGGCTGAGGATCCGGTTACTCTTCAAGACACACTTCAAAGGATGATGGGCATGTTGGAGACTATTGCTCTAGGTGTACCACAGGTACCAACTAGGGGTAAGGTTCCCCTTCCTCAGGTGCCGGAGCAGTCCTAGGATTATAATGATTATGTAGCAGACCATTCAGCTTTGGTGGGTCAGCCAACTTGTATGCCTCAGCAAGTGTCAGTTGATACATCAACTCAGATAGTTTGCCAGTTGATACATCAGCTCAGATAGTTCCTCTAGCTCAGGTTGCTCATGAGCCAATATTGGTAGCCGATGATCAGCAAGATATGAGTGGTTTCAGACGATGAACAGAGCCAAACGTGATACTACTCTGAGGTAATAATAATATAGTACAACGAGGTATGTAAGGCTACTTGATTTCCTATTATTTGGCATGAAATCTAGGTTCTTCCTTGGCACATAAAGGAACTTACCAACTTCGGCATAACTAATAACTGTGTCTCCACTCCTTACCATGCTCATATGTTCCCATACATAGCCATTGTCAAATCCGTATACATACTTGGATACCAAATATACATGAGTTCCTTTTTACCAAGTAGAGTCCATGTGTTGTTTAATCTCCTACACGTTTCATTAATTGTGTAACTCTCTTTTCATTGTGGTATTATCTTGTATAGTTATTTATATGTCACATGTCATGTCTATGTTCCGACAACTCTAAATGTTATGACCACCAAAAGAATCATCTCAAAAGTAAATAAAAGATAACTCAGAGTTGCTTATTAATGGATGGTATCCTAGGGGTGGAAGAATCACCTAGCATGGGTCGATCCCATATTACGGGGGATATCCCAGGGGTGAAAGAAAAGCTTAGCATGAGTCGATCCCGATATTGGTTCACCACTGACCAGCTGGTCATTTACGTGATATATTGTGCACAAATTATACAGTAAACAAAGGTAAAGTAATAAAAATGACATAAAGTATATGATTCAACAATATGACTTTAGGTGGTCTTTTATCCTTACACACTAGTGTGTGATTTCATTTGAGTTCTTATTTTATATACAGTACTTCCTGCCGTACATATTCAGTACATTATCTCGTACTGACGTCTCTTACAGGGGACCTGTATTTCATGCTGCAGGAGCTAGTAAATCTCCCCAGTAGAAATATAGGACATCCAGCTGTTGTTACTGAGCTCCAGTTTGCTTTGGGGCTTTGAGTGTCTAGAGCTTATATTTTGTACTGTTTGGTTGGTCATGAGATGGGGCCTGTATCGACCATTAATAGATATTGTTCCTTATATAGAGGCTTTGTAGACTATGTAAAGTAAAGTGTGGTCAAGTATCGTACTTTAGACATCGTGGCTCCAACGGCCTAGTCTTATGCATTTTCTTTTGGCTTGTTAATACTATTTTTTTTAAAGCATGTTGAGTATGGAAACCTCTTATAATGTTCATAAAAAGTGTATGGTGATATGTTGGTTCTCCCGAGCCTTGCCGGCAATGGGTGCCAGTCCGCCTTAATGGGACTTAGGGCGTGACAGAACCACTAGTACTTTTCCACTCAATTTTTGATACCCTGGGTATGCCTAAAGTCAGTCTTAGCTTAACTAAAAGTCAAGAATGGCATGATATGGAGAAAGTCAATCCATCCCTAAGATAACATCAAAATCTACCATCTCCAAAATAATCATATCTACCCAAGTGTCATACCAAGCCTGTAATGACCTTGTTGGTCATTTTCGGTATTATCTATGAAAATTACTATTTTACCCTTTTGTAAATTGCTTTGGCCCTATTTTAAACTATTTGAATGGTTGGAATTGGAATCTGAGTTTTAAAAGTTGCAAAAATATGAATTTTGGCATTTTTGGAGGCTTAAATTATTGAAAAAGTGAGTTTTTATACCATTCTAAGTTTAGAAGGTCGGATCAGGGATCCATCAATTCCATTAGCTCTGGAATGACGAAACTGAACTATGAGAAGTTACAAAAGTAAATTTGGAGTTAGAATGAGGTTTTTAGGCCCAAAGCTGTGTTAGTCATTTTTGGAACCAAAGTTTGTCTTTGATCAACATTCGGAGTTCAGAAGCTCGGATCAAATTCCGACAGTTCCCTTAGTTCCAGATGGTGAAACTAACGCTAGAAATGGTCTCAAAATAATTTTTGGAGTGTTGACACCCAATTTTGGCTAGCCATATTTATTTTGCCTAGTTTCCTTAAAAAAAGATTTTTTTTTCAAAAAAATAGGATAATAAAAACTTTTACAAAATATTTTACTACTACTAATACTATTATCACTATTATTATTATTTTATTATTGTTGGTGTTGTTATTTTTATTATTATTGATAAACTTTTTCTTTTTTTTTAGTTCGATCAATTATTTTACGGATATTATTTTTTACAAAAATTAAAATTAAAAAAAATATGTATATGAATGTTTACTATTTGCTTTCATCGTTTTTGAGAAGCTTATGACAAATGAATGTCGTTTTAAAGTGTTAAATCGATTTTTGATTAAAAAATATTTTTTTAATCGAAATAAGTACTTTTCATACATTATTCGAAAAAGGGAGCTCAATTAATAACATTTTTTTCACCAACCTGTACCAATTTTATTTTAAGAATGACAAATTTTATCAAAGTAATAAATCTTGTAAAATAATTATTTTTATTGAAATATGACTATTTAATAAATAAATTGGTCATATATAACCGTCCGATCAAAATGATCGGACGGGCCTAATTAATCAAAACAATCCACCGCTGTCACAACCGGGGTCAGGGCCTAGATGTGATATGGCGAATGGGGACCCGAGAGTCCCCAAACAAGTCTCAATTATCAGAATCCACATAATCGGTTCCAAGGTATCTGAACACATGTAACAAAATAACAAAAAATGAAACTCAGGAATTCATTCATTTAGAGATAAGTAAAAGATTTACAGAGTACCCAACATTTTGCCTCTAGTCAAGGAACGGGGGCCAGGACAAGTTCCAGGCTCACCCTCAACAAGGAATATACAAAACAACACAAGAAATAACTAGCTCGCCCACGGAAGACGGGGCTCACCGCAAAACAAGTCTTCAAGAACGGACTATTCGTCCAATGGCTAGTATCCGAACTGCTCAGTCCCTACATGGTAAAATCATGTAGGCATAAAATATGCGTTAGTACGTTTGAATGTACTAAATATGGGGGCATATAATGCATGTGACTAACCGAACCTGCATGACAATGTTAGGTGACAAGGGAACATAATATACAAAGATCATATAAGCAATGGAATTTAGTATACAAGATGTCATGGGATTCATGATGCGTGCAATGCGACAATGCACCTATATAACGGGGATGGACTATAACCGACAAACCAAATCCATGCGAGCTATTATATGAATTAGACCGATTGGGACCTCCCACCGGTAGGGAGAAGATTGCTTGCCAAAGGTAATCTATATCACACCTTATGATCACTCTTTTCGGTGGATGGTCACCTTCCTTACGACCATGCTTTTCGAAAGAATTTACAAGAATCATATCAAGACATGTCATGACATAAGCAAGATAGACGAATATCATCCGTCCCTATGTTGTCACATAGTTTAAGGAAAGGGAGAGGACCCCCAATCCATCGGTGCTAAGTCAATCACATCCTGCTAGAATACTTATATATATATATATATATATATATATATATATATATATATATATATATATATAGAAATGTATGTGTTTTCAAGAGAGTCAAGTATCCATTTCCAAACGTTCAATGTACGTATAGACTCAAATGCCAAAATCACAACATCAAAGTCAAGATTTCCAATGCAAGGAATAGGTCATCTACGTGTACAAGATGGTGCAAGCACCCAAGATGCTCAAAGAGCCCAAGCACAAGACATATATGTGATCATATTTTGTCATAATCCATATTTTACCAAATTCATATCACAAGACATAATTGGGTCTATCCCACTTCGTAATTTCCATGCAAACTGATGGTCATGAGTGCAATGCAAGGCATGAGTAGGTATGGTATTGGTAATGTAGAGTAAATTCTAAAATTAGCAATATAATATGAAGTCTAGGAAATTCACAATAGAAATTCATATGAAAATAGTAGTATAGATCACCCATGCTTAATACCATCTTTAAGGGACATGCATGTTCAAGATTTGCATAATTCAAAGTGATTCATCATACTAGAGCTTAACAAAACTTTAAATTCAGAATAATGTACAACCCATGCCTTGACCCAAGCTAACAAGATCAAATACTAAAACTTTACATTTTAGGTGACTAAAACTTCATGAATTAAGTTGAAAGAATTTTGGGTATTTTTTGTTGAAAGAGACCAAGAATCAATCCCACATACCTGACTTGAAGATGAACTTGAGGAGAAAATGGACTCCAAGTTGAAGGTCTTGACTTGAGTTTCTAGAGAGAAGTTGGAGAATTCTTGTAGGAGAAATGTTTGGAGAGATGCAGAGGAATGAAGAAAATGGCTGAAACTTAGAGAAATTCAGCTAATGTAAGGACTTAGGAGGGTGGAAAAGTCGGAATTCATGTTTAAAACAGCTAAAATCTCAAAAATGCCATTAATAAAACGGACCCAAATTTGGTCCGTCTGGGTCACATGGTTCATTACACGGTCTGTGTAGCATCACATGGGCCGTGAATAGTGTCGTGTCCTAGTACTCAGTAACACCATACGGACAAGTACATGGACCGTCTGGTGTCCCACGGGCCGTGTACAGGTGACTTTCCAGACTGTAAATGAAACGGATGGCCACACGGACCGTGTAAAGGCCCGTATAACTGACCCAAGTTTTCCCCTACTAGGAACTGATCAAGTGTCATTCCACGGGAGGCCATACGGACCGTGTGGCACCACACGGGCCGTGTAGGCTCCTCCGTGAAGTAGTCCACTGTCACTCCACGGGAGGCCACACGGACCGTGTGGCTTCACACGGGCCGTGTAGGCTCATCCGTGGAGTGACACCTAGTAGTTTTCCTGGGGGAAATTTTAGGATCTCAAGGTGACGCCAGTGAGAGAAAAATCTGGGGCTTTACAGCTGCCCTTGATCTCATTTTCTTCACCATGCTTTTCTTCTTTCTCCCCCTTGGCTTGCAGTTCTCTCCCCTTTCTAAAATCCAATGGTCATCTCCACCCGACACCCGTCACCACCCTACTCCTTCCCCCTCGTCCTCTCCAAGTCTTTTCCCAGAAAATCTTGTCAATGTCGCTGCCTGATGCCCCTATTCTCTCAAATCAATCTGAAAAATGATATCAACTCACCTATTTTTTTCTTCTACTCCATTATGAATTCTCCGACTTTGCTGAGATTTAGCCTTTCAAGAATTCAAAATTTGAATTCTTGAGACTTTTGGGGGCCTGAAATTGGCTATAAAAGGGATAGATTGGAACCAACGAAGGGGGACAAAAAAATTATCTGAGAAAAAAAAGAAACATATTTCTAGCAATACAATTCAGAATCATTTTGTCCTTCTGTTTCCTTCCGTCTTCGAGTTCAGGTTTGGAGAAAGTGGTGACCAGAATCCTTGACGTTGAAGTCCTTGTTTGCTGCTCGACATAAGGTAAATCCTTTCTTCCTTTGGTATCTTAACTTAGAGATACGTGAAATTTGCATAAGAAAGTTGTTCCATGCTTAACTCTTCTGGTAAAGTTTGACAATATAGGATAGGAACAGGTGCATTACCTATGTGACTGGATGTTATGTTTCTAAAATACTTCTTTTGTGTAGATTTGTGCTTGAAATGTTTGAAGGGTTTAAACCTCTTTGAGCTCATTGTTGATTTCTGCTATATTTCGGCCCTTCTATAATTTTATTTTCCTCTTTAATGGTGAATATTGTGGCACTATCAATATCAAAACTAGCTACTCGCTTGCTTCTTTACTCTGCCTGAATATGCTTTATGATCTGTCCAGCTTTGTCTAGTTTTGTTCAGTACATTATATTTTTTATGGCCTATTCCATGATATCTTTTAATTAATTAGTTCAAATTTCGTCTAGCTATAAGTCATTTTTTCAAAACGCCAATTTTGAACCTCCCGTCAATATATGGTGTGTCTAGCTCTTGCTTGGCAGTAGACGAGTGACTATGTTGAATCATAGACATGCTTAAGTCAAACACATATGTAGATAATGTAGGCTAATATGTGTAGATGTCCTGACCCATTCCCTGCAATATTATTGTAGTAAAATTATCTAATGACAATAAGACTTGAGGAGCCATTTTTTTCTTTGTACAGATAGCGGTAACAATAGTAGGCATGTTTGTGACCAACTTGATTTCTTTTAGATTAATAATTTTTGGTTTAATGCTTTTCTTTTATATTCTACACATGAGTGTTCCCTATACTATCACGAATTTACCCAAACTTGTTAATAGATAGTACCTATGGAATATAATCAAAATCATTTCAAGTACTATTAAGTTGATCTGCTGGGAAATAATGGATCCTTTATGACAACTTAAAAAAACTAATGGTTCAACTTGCCAAGTATAATTATTCGTTGACGGATGCTGAAAATATGTTTCCTACTCATGTTAGAACTTAAGATGTTGTACAGATCCTTTGGCACCATAAAGGTCCATTGTATTATAGTTTCTATTTTTCTTCATACATTAAATTTTTCAAAAATGGGTCTTTAGATTATGCTAGATTCAATAGTTAAGGTTAAAAGTAATGCAGTAGTGTGTTGCCTGTTAGGTGTCTTGTTCCCTCTAGTAACTAGAAGCTGAAGTTTAAAATAGTAATGTTCCGTTCTTTCATTTCTACCAGTTTTATTTCGGCTATCTCTGGAATCTGTATGCGGGTTATACTTTACATTGCAATGTGTTTAATGTCCAAGTCTTTATGTGCTTTAGTAGGATAGATATTAACCGCCTCCCCCCCCTCCCCCCCCCCCCCCCCCGCCCGTTGTTTAAATTCCAGCTTCTCAATTAAAGTTATGAGATATCTGTGTTCCCTTGATTTATGCTTAAGTAGTAAAAACATTTGGATGTTTAATACTTCGTATGAACATGAGCATCAATTATTCTTGGGTGTGTTGGTTTATTTTTAGGTTAAAACATGCCTTCAAACAACCAATATGTAAGCTTTGCTGGACACGTACTTATTCTTATTTGGTTGCAATTTTATTAAAAGCAAAGGATCAAGTCTTTGGTGTTATGAACTTTATTTTCGAGTTTGAGAATTTCGTATCTTCCACATGTCCATGACTAATATGTCATTTCCTTTTTCTTAGAAAATGCAACATATATCACTTTCTAAAACAAATTTGAAGTTGTCCAGTTAGGTATTTGGTGCTAACTAGTTAAAATATGTTTCAGCACGTCATAATGTTCAGTTTTGACTCTTGATATAAAGGAAATCAAAACAGCCTCCTATTAAGAAGTTACAGTAGTCTTGCATTCTAATCTCATTAAGACCTACAATACATCTTATAATTCATCAATTAGTCATTTGGACTTCATGGCTGGTGGTTTTGTTTATGTAGTTCGAGTGAGGTATCGAGCATTTATGATTGGCATGACTTGTAGTATTGGAAAGTATTATGAATTTGGTTTTACCAGGGAAAAGGCACAATGTGATCTGATAGTGAGTTTGTTAGCGTGGAACGAACATACATCAATCTTTTTGCGCAGAAATGACTAAGAATTATTTATTATAATTATTATTTACGGGATGCATCTTTGAGAATTAAGAATAATTCCCCTTTGAGGGCTGTTTTTCCATGAATTGTGTTTGCGATTTCAACCCTTGTTTTTGCTTTGTTCTTCAGACAGTAGACGTATTTTACCGATTAGCATCCTATATTGTTATTAGTTGAGGATATTTTCTAATTCTTTTCTCTTTTTATGTTTCATATACACCCTTGGGAGATGGAGTTCTACTTTGGAACTCATTTTGCCCAAAATATTGGTCCAACAATTATTAGGATTGTCACCACACTCGTAGTCCCGTACATTAGGAGTCAACGTCTTTTGATCTTTCGCGTTACCATTTTTTCCTCCTTCGATATTGGTTGATATATATTTTCATACATGTTGAATATTGATACATTAATTAACCTCTTGTCTTATCTGAATAGTGTTGTTGTGGGTTGGTATTAGTAACTAATGAATCTAACGTCAATGTTATTTATTTTGACAACATTTTGTAATCATTGTTTTAAAAGTTCTTTTTTTTTAAATAGGCCAAAACGTTCTTGGAAAATTATTCTCAAAACTTTCTAAAGATGTTTGAAACTAGACAATCCATTTGATAAATGAATTTAAACCAAATGAATGATGGTCTCACACTCTGCAAATTTAATATTTATAGAACCCTCATAATTAGACCCTTTGGGTTAAGTTGATTTTCTCAAACATAATGTAATATTTTCATTTGGGTCATTTTAAATCTTTTGATGGATTTTTCTTTAAATAATAAAATAAAATATATTTGAATATTTTAAATTTCATTGACTAATTTCTTACAAATTACCGTACATTTTAAAAAGTATATATATATATGTGATCAAGGTGTTATGCTACTTTTTAACATAACCTTTCGAGATTTTAGAATCTTTTTTTAACAGGTTCAGTAATACAAGGTATGTATATGTATATGTCATACACAAAGTATATATTTTATCTTAATTTTCTCTACACTTGGTATGTCGTTTTATACAAGTCATATTATTATTCTTAGTCTATATTTGTTATCATTTTACGAATGTTATTTATTTACAAATAAGATATAAAAATTTATACCTTATAATATATTTTTACTATATCATATAGCTAGTGTCATTTTATCACAACATGAAATAAGGAGTCCTCATACATTTTGAACAACATATTTCTTTTGCATGAAAGGTTACAAATTTTACCTAATATCTTGACATTTTTATTTTCTTCACAAAACTCCAGTTTTGTTGAGATTCTTATACCACAAGACACATATATATGCCTATATATTTACATCTCATTTATTTATTTACATTTCTATTTTTATATCTTAATTTTGTACGTATATAAATAAAGTAATAAGTTTTCATACCTAATATTCTTATGATTACTTACGATAAATTTTTATAGGATCATTCACTCTATATGATTTTAAACATGCGTCTATATATTTTTTAACATATAAATTCTCAGACATTCCAAGTTTATCTATTTATTATATTAGTTATTTACTTTTATTGCATAAAAAATAATGATATAGTATTATTAAAATTTTCCATTATAGACAATACGTATGACATACCTAGTATGTTCCTTTTTCTAACTCAAATTAATAATATTTTTTAATCACTATTTTTTTAAAAAATAAATGAATAATTTATCACTAATTATATTTTTCTAAGCTAAGTTTAAGGACTATATTTGGATAGGCTCTAAGGGATGCCTAACACCTTCCCCTCAAGTAATCAAAACCCTAACCTAAAATTTTATTGGTTTCACAAATCAAAACAGAGTCTACATTTATATTTCTATTAAATTGGTTTTTAATATATTCCTTAAATTAGGTGACGACTCTAAACAAATTTTTCTAAAACAAGAGAGCACAACCATAGGATGTTGCGAGCTATTTCGACCGGTTCGAAAAATGGGGAACAACATTCGTGAAGAAGAAAGATGACACTATGCATATGTGAATTGACTATCGTCAGCTTAACAAAGTGACCATCATGAACAAGTATCCCTTGCCTCGAATTGATGATCTTTTTGACCAGTTTCAGGGTGCCTCAATATTCTCCAAGATTTACTTCAAGTCCAGTTATCATTAGTTGAGAGTTTGGGAGTCTAATATCTCGAAGATAGCTTTCAGGACCCGTTATGGGCATTATGAGTTCGTGGTTATATCATTTGGGTTGACTAATGCCCTGGCTGCTTTAATGGAATTATTGAATCGAGTGTTCAAGCCTATTTAGACATCTTTGTGATTATGTTCATAGACGATATCTTGGTTTCTTCCAAGAGTGAGGTAGATCATGTTCAACACTTGAGGATTGTACTCTAGAGATTAAGGGAAGAGAAGTTGTATGCTAAGTTCTAAAAGTGCGAGTTTTGGCTTGAGTCCATTGTATTTCTTGGCCATGTTATGTCAAAAGAGGATATTAGGATCGATCTGGCCAAGGTAGCAACTATTCGTTAGTGGGCTAGGCCTACTTCTGTGATTGAGATTTAGAGTTTCCTTGGTTTAACAGGAAATTATCAGCATTTTGTTCAAGGCTTCTCATCTATAACAAACTCGTTGACTAGATTGTTCAAAAGGCTGAGTTATTTCAGTGGTCGGATCATTGTGAGACCAGCTTCCAAAAACTCAAGGATTTGTTGACTTCAGTACCTATGCTTGTTTTAACTGAGGGAGTTCCATTTGTGGTATATTATGACACTTCAGGTGTGGGCTTCGGTGGTGTATTGATGCAAAAGAGGAAGGTGATAGCCTATGCTTCAAGGTAATTGAAGGTGCATGAGAAGAACTACCTTTCCCATGACTTGGAATTAGTTGCAGTTGTGTTTGTATTGAAGTTGTGGTGACATTATCTTTATGGGGTGCATTGTGAGATCTTTACCGATCACTGAAGTCTCAAATACATCTTTATTCATTCTTATATGAACATGGGACAACATAGGTGGTTGGAGTTGCTTAAGGACTATGATATCTCCATTCTATATCACCCCGAGAAGGCCAACGTGGTGGCAGATGCTTTGAGACGAATGGCTATTAGTTGGTTGTTGATCGATTGACCATGTCGACACACTTCTTACTAGTGAAGACTAGCCATAAATGCAGAGCAGTTGGCCAGTGTCTTTAGTATTAGATAGAGGGTCTCTGTTTACTTCTTACTTTTGGCGGGCTCTACAACATGGTTTGGGTACTAGAGTGGATTTGAGTTCAGCTTTTCACCCTCGGACTGATGGTCAGTTAGAATGCACCATTCAGGTGTTGAAGGACATTCTTATGGCCTGTGTTATTGAGATTTTGGGGCCCGGTAGAATCAACACTTACCATTAGCTGAGTTTGCATATAGCAACAGTTACCATTCTAGCATCCAGATAACACCGTTTGAGGCTTGTATGGCCGGGGGTATAGATCACCCATTGTATGGTTTCATTCAGGTTCGGCTGAGGTGTTAGGTGTTGATTTGCTTCAGGATGCCATGGACCGGGTCCGATTGATTTAAAGTAGACTTTTGACCACCTAGATTCGCCAGAAGAGTTATGTTGATAAGGGGGTTAGGCCTCTTGTGTTCTCTGTTGGTGACAGTGTATGGCTGAAGGTTTCACCCATGAAGGGTGTGATGGGATTCGGGAAGAGGGGCAAGCTTAGTCCCAGATTCATTGGCCCTTTTGAGATTTTGAGGAGGGTTGGTGAGGTAGCCGATGAGTTGGCTTTACCACCGAGATTATCTTCTATTTATCCCATTTTTCATATTTCTATGTTTCGCCGGTACATTCCAGATGAGTGCCATGTGATTTCTTATGACTCTGCTGAGTTGGGTCCAGATTTGTCCTTTGAAGAGGAACTTATAGCTATATTGGATAGGCAGGTTTGGATATTGAGATCCAAAGATATACCTTGTGTGAAGGTCCAATGGCAGCACCGTTCTGTTGATGAGGCTACTTTGGAGTTGGAGTCTGACATGCGGGCCAGATAAAATATCCCATTTTTCATATTTCTTTGTTTCACCGGTACATTCCAGATTAGTGCCATGTGATTTCTTATGACTCTACTGAGTTGGGTCCAGATTTGTCCTTTGAAAAGGGACTTATAGCTATATTGGATAGGCAGGTTTACCTTCTGTGAAGGTCCAATGGCAGCACCGTTCTGTTGATGAGGCTACTTTGGAGTTGGAGTCTGACATGCGGGCCAGATATCCCAGCTTTCTTAGGCTCCAGGCATTCCTCTTTTCCTTATGTTCGAGGACGAACATTCTTTTTAGTAGTGAATGATGTAATGACCTGGTTGGTCAATTTTGGCATTATCTATAAAATTATTGTTTTCCTATTTTGTAAGTTACTTTGGGCCTATTTTGAACTATTTGAATAGTTGGAATTGGAATCCTGAGTATTAAAAGTTGAAAATAAGAATTTTGGCATTTTTGGAGGCTTAAATTATTGAAAAAGTGAGTTATTATACTATTTTGAGTTTTGAAGGTTGAAACGGGAATTCGTCGATTCCATTAGCTTCGAAATGCCAAAATTGAACTATGAGAAGTTACAGAACTGAAGTTGGAGTTAAAGTGAGGTTTTTAGGCCCAAAGTTGTGATTTTATTCGTTTTTGGGACCAAAGTTTGACTTTGGTCAACATTCGGAATTTGGAAGCTCGGATCGGAATTCAAATAGTTTCACTAGTTTCAGGCGAAACTAACATTAGAATAGTCACGGAATAATTTTTGGAGTTATCGAGGGTAGTTTTGGTATTTTGAGTCTTAAACTAGTTTTATCGACTTGCATTGGTAAATGTGGCGAGGAGGCCCTGAAACTTATTCCTGATGATTCTGTCGATTTCGAATCGTTGTTTTTGGTGTGGATACATATTCGATTTGTAAAATTTTGAGTTTGGATGAATTTGGGGGGTCCATTCCGAGTAGGAAAATCGGACTTGGCTTTGCTAGTTTGGTGATGGTGCAGGAAAACTTCTTCTCCACCTTCACGCAGAAGCCTCCACATTTCCGGAGGTGTGGGTATACTGAGTTCCACGTTCACAGACTATTCATGCGTTTGAGGAGTTGTGGCCGGTTGGTCTCCGCATTCGTGGAATGGGCTCCGCGATCGCGGAGTAGTTTTTATACCTGGACAGTTTCAACCTCGTAAAATACCATTTTTAATCTATTTTTGAACTTCCAAGCTTTTTGGGGCGATTTTGAAGAAAGATTTTCGAAGATTTGTGTTAGGTAAATGTTTCTAACACTAAACTAATCATTTTTATGAGTTTTATCTTGATTTCATGAAATTAAAACATCCAAAATTGGGGATTTTTAGACTATGTTTGTGAAACTTTAACTATTGATTTCTCATTCAATTTAAGCTTGATTTTAATGGATTTTTCAACTATGGACTCTATTTTTCGTGTAGAACTTGATTTCAAAATTAATTTCCAGATTAGAGACTTTCGAACCTAAATTTGACCATTTTTCACTTAAGCCTAAATTTTGCCATTACGGGTATCAAAATGCTTCTCTTGATGTGTAGTATCTAATGTTGATAGTGGTTGATCGAATTGGAGGATCGATTTGAGGACTTGAGTTGATTGAAAGCTTGTCCAAGTGCGATTTCGGCATCGAGGTAGGTTCGGCTTAACCTTTTGGGACTGAATTTGAGTTATTGATCTTGTTCATGTGATAATTGTGAGATTTAGATGGATACTTGTATAATTGAGTTTTTGTTTTGAAATGATGGTGGAAAAGTGATTCTGGTTGAGCAAAACTGTGGTATAAATTTGATCCTATTGATGATCTAGGAGAAATTATGATGAAATAATGAGGACTTAAGATAGAATGAGATTAAAAGAGACTTGTGAGGCCAGTTGGGATGAGTTAGGTCCAGTATTATTGCTATTCTTGTATTGTTGGGACGAGTTAGGTCTGGTACCATTGTTATTCTTGCATATTTGGGACGAGTTATTCTTGTATACTTGGGACGAGTTAGGTCCGATAATATTGATATTCTTACATATTTGGGACGACTGAAGTTCGATATTATTGACACTCTTGATTAATGATATAATTATGATGATCTAAAACATGATGATTGTTTGCGCGTTAGCTGTGACACTTGATATTACTCATTGAGTTTATATGATTATTATGAGTTTCATGCATCGGTATTCCTGTTGTAATGCTATTCCATGATTATATACATATTTGAATTACACTGTTGATTTACATTTATTTTGTGTAGCTTGTAACTTTCCTTGATCCGAGTAGGAGGCAAGGACATTATGATTCACATTGGTACCACCCCCATGATCGGGGCAGGAGGCAAGGGTGAGATTCATACTTTATATACCTTGGCCACATGCATGTGGCAAGGACTTGGCATCATATTATTACTTGACCATAGGTAAGTGGAAAGGTTGTGGCATTATGATATCACTTGATCACGGGCAGGTGGTAAGGTTGTGGCATTCTGATATTACTTGACCATAGGCAGGTGGCAAGGTTGTGGCATTCTGATATTACTTGACCACGGGCAGGTGGCAAAGTTGTGACACCCTTGATATTTGGATTGATGAGTTGTGTATTATATTCACGTTGTGGTTATATGTCATCATGAATTCTTGAGGATATCTTAGCTTATTATTATTATTATTATTATTATTATTATTATTATATATATATATATATATATATATATATGATATCTTGTGCTAACCTTTTGGGTGCAGGGTTAGGGTTTTTCATTGTTACATGCTTGATTTGATTGCTCTTACCCAGTCGGTTGAACCTACTGGATACGTTTCGGTGTACTCACCCCTACTCTGTTTCATCCCTGTGAATCGTGCACAGGGACCCACATAGGGTAGCTGACTCACTCTTTTAGACTTTTCTACATCCATCCTGATCTTACCGGTGAGGCTCACACTTCAAGTCGCGGTGGATCCTTGGGATTTCTTTACTTTCTTTTCAGGCTTGTATCTGATTTTGTGAGACCGAAAGCAGACATGAGATAAGATATCCAGTGTTTCACTAAGATTTCGAATAGCGGTCCCGAATTCAAGTTGATTCTATTTCGACTCTTCCTCAGAGAAAGATGATCAAACAATTCCCAATCATGGTCCTTGCGGAACGGATCATCCATATAATATACAAAAAGAAACTCTAGATATTTGAGATCTTTCTCTTTTAAATAAGATCTCAATTCCAGCGACGGTTTCATTAGATATCTTACAACTAAAATCCCTATTTTTTCCAATCCAGTTCCTCCACCAACGCGAACCCCAGTTGGATTCAGGCATGCTACGTTTTTAGTTATTGGGAGAACTTGTATTTTCTTTTTAGACAATTGTATTTATCATTCAGTACTATTTTAGATGCTCCTGTACTCATGACTCCAGGTTTTGGGAGATTTCTTATGTCATTTGAGTTTATTTCTGCTTTATTTATCTTTCTTTAGTTGCGATCTATTTTGGGTCCTGACGCAACCAAAGAAACAAACATGATCGATACACTCGATCCACCACTAAAGGCCCACCTGTTGGTATGGAAATATGAATGGATAGATGCATATGATCACATAACAAGTCAAATCCAAATAAAAGTAGGTAGATACATAGAAGTAGGTAGATCCAGGATCAAACAACACAGATGCAGATCAATGACAAACTAGGACAATACCTGTGATGACTACATCAGAAGCCTCTACCTCGAGCCTCCCTAGAAATGCATAACAATGTGATCCTCTACTACCACTTCTCTGAGAAATGCCTCTACCCCCACTCCACGGAACTATGGCACCACTCGCCCTTCTACTTGAAGTGCGACCACCTCTATCTTTCTAAGCTCTGCCTCGCCCAGTGGTCTAGTCTAAACTGAAGAATTAGGATAGGTCCCTTCTTGTTCTCTCTGTAAAGGACACCATCGTATCATATGATTAGGATCTCCACAACCATAACAAAACCTCTGACTCTGGGACTGATGTGCTGATCTAGAAGAACTATTATAATTGTCTCAACCTTGAAACCATGATACTCGGACGGGTTCATCCTTATGAAATCTCAAATCCTAGTTGTCAGGATAGGTGTGTGAGGAGGAAGGACAACCTTCTGATTGGTTTGGTTGGCCATGACTTGGGCCAACATGGTGAAGGTGGAACAAAATTTTATATGAGAGACTTTATCTTCTTGTGGCATGGGAGAGGCTTGATCCATATTCACATCCCTTGGTGGATTAACTCCTCTTGATGGCATGATCTAGAAAATTACAAAGAGAAAATTGTTAAATAGGGTAAAACCTTTGGTAATTTCTACGTCATGACATGAATCATGAAGAAGGAAAATTTCCTAAACGTCTCATAGCCTCTCATTCATGACTATGGCACACTTCACAACCATGACAAGACTTTTTTCAATGTGGTATGTTGGAAATCCAAGAAATATTTTAAAACCTCATGCTCTAATACCAGGTTTATCATGACCCAAACCTAGGGTCTAGTCGTAACACATCAAATGAGGACCCGAAGGCACCTCATCCAAGCCTTTTAGAATTCATCATGCCTTCATAGGTAATTAAACATAAAGAAGTGGAATTTAAAATAGGGAATCGGACTAAGGGACATTCAATTATAAAATCCATAAAAAGGGAAATCAACTTAAGCTTCATACACTTGTCCAAACATACCATCTAAATAAGACTTGGCAAGGGCTAAGACATGCTCAAAGCTTACCCCAAAGTGAAATGTATCAAAAGAAAATACAACATACAAAGTAAAAATCTCAAAAAATAATAAGCATGAAAGAGGGAGTGTAGTTCTCAAACTAGAGGACTTACCAATCAACTAGTCTTGAACGTCCAAAGTCTAGCCACGTGCCGGAGAAGGAGGAACATCAGTCTCTACATGGTGATATCATGTAGGCAAAATATACGTTAGTACTTTGGAATGTACTACGTACGTGGGATGAAAATACAACACATGAAATTGTAATATCATCATTCATGAAATTGTAATGCTATCATGCATGAAGTTGTAATGCCATGATATATGAAATTATAATGACATCATAGTTAATATGCATAGTCATAATCAATGAGTAAAGCTCAATATGAAATGAATAATCAATGCATCAAGTGAAAACATGCTTTGAAGTAACATAAATATCATATACATAACTATGTGAGAGGTGATCTTAAATGACATTAAGACCATGTGAGATACTACATGGAATCCAACATAACTTTCTATGTTGGCACGAGGAGTCTACTCACAGGATAAAACTTTGTCGACTTATGCATACATATCTGCACTTTTACTTTGCTATTGTGGATCCACAAGCTTTAGCCTACAAGGGATCTTATGGTGGCATATAGTTAATAATACAAGAGGTTGCTACTAAAGTTCCCTTATCAAACCCCACCTCAATGCCCCATTTGGTGCTAAATCAAGTCTGACAGAATACTTATAACATGATTATATACATATACATTTATAAACTTTGAAACATGACTTTAACATCATAGGATTAGCTCATTAACTTAGGAATCCACTCAAATGAGTATCCTTTCACATGAGGTCTTTTGGGAGAATTATTCTTTCACCATCTTGATAACATTATCAAAAGGATTCATAAAATACTTATAACTTTCATATCATTCATAAACTTTCATAACATATTTGAAGGCCCTTATCACTCATAATAATATTTCATATAGGAACTTAGCTTAAATCTTAATGGGCTTATGCAAGTGAACTTAAAATCATGCAATTTAAGAGTACTATATAATGACATGAGGAAATTCACCAGTTTAAAACATTCTTAAAATAACCCACTTTATTAACTCAAAATCCTAGATAGAGTAATCATGATATTCAACTTGAAAACTATAGAAATTCGTAACATATCATTATATTGCATCGTCATAGAAAATATAACTAAAAATACATCATTATATCATCATTTAGAGAAAACTCATGAAACTCAAATTTCATAACTTAAAGAAAAGGAAAAATAGAAGATTGTTGGACTTTATGGATAAAAAGGATCCACAAATCTAACCCACATACCTGATTAGAATCCAAGAAAGATCTTAAAGTCGTGGAGAAGAACCTTGGAAAACTTAGCTTTTCTTCTTCCTTGCCTTGAAAGCTTTCTTTTTTTGTCTTAAAATATTTTGAGAGGATTGAAGTAGGAGAGAATAAGAGTATATAGGGTGATTTAGGATTGATATGGGAGAGAAAGAACTCAAAATGATGTAGTATTAAGCTTAGGATACAGGGAAAGGTCGAAAATATCCTTCATTAAAAACTATTGGACCCAAATTACAACTACTATTTATGGGTCGTAGATTGAATCATTAGTCGTAGATGGGGGTCTCGTTCTGGTTACATTTTTGAACTTCTAAAATAGCCTTTGAACCTTAATTTACGAGTTTCATTTGATGACCTCGTAAAATGGTTTATGGGTCAGAGACCCTTTCATAGTTTCTATTCACACTTAGAAAATTTTTCAGTCTTAAGACCTCAATCTATGAGTCCATTCTACAGCTCATAAATAGGACTGCGATTCATCTTGTTTATTCGTAGAAGACTACGACTCATCCAATTTGTTCGTAGACCAAGATTCAAAAACCAACCTTGACCTTGTTCTACGAACCTCTCTTTACGGTTTGTAGTTCCTTTTACAAATTGTAAACACCCCTTGTGGACCACCCACATACTTAACCAATTTCCACCTTGATTGATCCCTTCCACGAGCATTGTCTATGATCCATGGTTTGAACCACGAACCGTAAATGAGGCTCGCACTATGGTCTAAAATTTTCTAGTTTAGCACTTTTTCTGCATTTTTCGTCTTTCTAACTCATGGGACCTTATACATGTTCCATGGCAAGTTCTATATAAGGGATCATGTAACACACTCTGTGGAAGATTATGTTGACAAATATATCTCAATGTGTTCCGAATTGTGATTCAACGAGTGTGTATCGTTAAGATAAACATGAATCATTCTTATATGACATCTGTATCACATTGGCACTTCATTATCTCTGATTGAATCTTGTTGTCGGTGTACACTAGGATTATCTTATTGTTGTTATGTTTATGAAACTAATTGATTATTCTAATATTTTGAGCTTTTTTATTGGTTATTTTCTATTTTGTATTATTATCTGATAGGTTGGACTGTTTATCTCATGTAGGTTGTAATTATAGAGGTTTGGATGGAGAATGATAGAGTACCTTAGTTCGGTATAACTTTACTTAAATTGAATCGAACTGTTTGTTGGGTGTTGTTTTGTTTGGTGCTCATCCCTTACTTCTATACTTTTGTAGGTTGTGAGTTTAGACCACGTTGATTATGTTTTTCCATTTTCAATCCGAGGAATTTAGTTGAAGCTTGAGAGGTAACTGTTCGTCACTTCAGCGGGTCCTCGTGTTACTTTGTTATGTTCTTGTTCTGTTGAGACATAAAGATATTAAAACTTATATTTATTTCTAATTCAAATTAAATCTTAAAGGCTTATACATGTGACACCAAGTTTTGGGGGTGTTTTAGAATGATGGCTTACTTATTCATTTTGCTAAGTATTGGTCCTCCTTTTTTGTTTCTTAAACTAATAAAAGACAAACCCCAATTAAATTTTTTGGGTTCTTGAATTGCTGTTCTTGATCGTAATTTTCCAGTTTGGGTTCTTGATTTGGAATTCCGAGAACAAAAACTTTTGGGTTTCTGTTGAACCAGAATTTCTTTAGAATCGTCCTCCGTCGTCTTCTGCCGCTTTGCAACTCTTCGGCGAACTCCTCCGATGTTGTTTCCCCACAACATCTCTTCCGGCGACATTGAGCTGTAAGTTCTCTCTTTCCTCGCTGATTTTCTTTGTAGAATTCCTGCGGGTTTTCTCTTTTTCTCTCTTTCTGCGGCGAACTTCGCTATTTCTCTTCTGCGGCGAACTCCAGTGTCGCTGCTCTCCTTCAACGGCGAGGTTGTAGCGTTCACAACCAGACCGGTTGCTGTCAACGGCGCATGCACAGTCAGATTCCGGCGTTAAATTTCCGGCTAGAAATAAATTCCAGAAAAGCAGGCGACCACTTTCCGGCGACACTTGTTTCAAGAATCATCCCAGGTTCTATTGTTCCTCCCTTCTCTATTTCTTGACTGCACTAATCCATCTGTGAATTTCTTTCCTGATTAGTTCCTCACTGTTCTATACCATTGTTCAGTTTTTTTGGCTTGACTATTGGCAAGAATCACTGTGTTGGTTACTGTTTTTTTGCTTGACTACTATTTTTCTAAATATACTCTTTGATTCTGTGTTACTTTGATTCTTTGCTACTGGGTGGTAGATTAATTCCATTAGTATACCTCGCATTTTACTAATTAGGTTGATCATTACTGCTTTACATTGACTGCTTATATTAGTGGTTACGTTATTGCTGTTGTTGTTGTATCATTTGATATTGTATTGCTGTTGTTGTTGTTGTGTTGTTGTTGTATTAGTTTGTATTGGAGTTCGCTAATCTGACTAATTGTGAGTGGTTATTGAGAGTAATTCGTAGTTGGTGGCGTTCGGATCTGATGGTGGAGTAGGGTCATGTCGTTGGTTGGGGTCGGGGGTAAGAGGTAGGGGTGGCAGGAAGGGCACAGGCTTATCTAAATTAAGGGTAGGATCGTGGACTATAGGTACACTTACAGGGAAATCCATAGAGATAGTAAAGTGTCTTAAGAGGAGACAAATTAATATAACGTGTGTTCAGGAGACTAGATGGGTAGGGACCAAAGCTCGGGATGTAGATGGCTTCAAGTTGTGGTACTCAGGGGGTTCTAGGGACAGAAATGGTGTAGGTATACTAGTAGATGAGAACCTTAGGGATTATGTGGTGAAGGTTAGGAGGTTTAACGATAGGATGATGTCTATTAAACTGGTGGTGGGTAAGCACGTAGTGACTGTAGTTAGTGCCTATGCGCCCCAAGCGGGTCTAGAGGAGGAAGTCAAGAGGCTCTTTGGGAAGAATTGGATGAGGTGGTGAGGGGCATACCAGTGACGGAAAAGCTTTTGATTGGGGGAGACTTTAATGGACATATTGGGGCTACCAGTAGTGGGTTTGAAGATGTCCATGGAGGCTTTGGTTTTGGGGAAAGGAATGGAGGGGGGACGTCTCTCTTGGATTTTGGCAAAGCCTTTGAGTTAGTTATTGCTAACTCATGTTTCCAAAAGAGGGAAAGTCACTTGATAACCTTTCAGAGTGCGGTAGCTAAAACTCAAATTGATTACCTACTCCTACGAAAAGGTGATAGAAGCCTTTGTAAGAATTGCAAAGTTATTCCGAGTGAGAGTATTTCCACTCAACATAGGCTTCTAGTGATGGACGTAGAGATTAAGAGAGATAAGAAGAGGAAGATTGTCTATGCCCAACCGAGGATTAGATGGGGGGGCCTAACTCCTGCCCTCTCGCATGAGATGGAAGAAAAACTGAGAAATTTAGAGGCCTGGAGTAGTGGTGGAGATGTGAATAATATGTGGGACAATACTGCTGGTTACATTCGAAAGGTAGCCTTTGAGGTACTAGGGGTTTCGAGAGGAACCTTCGGGGGACGTCAAGGTGATTGGTGGTGGAATGAAGAAGTTCAAGACAAAGTAAAAGCTAAGAAGGTGGCCTATACAAAGTGGTTGGAGTGTAGGGAGGAGGATGAAAAACAAAGACTTAAGGAGATTTACAAGACGGCTAAGTCAGAAGCAAAGATGGCGGTGACGAATGCTAAGAAAGCAGCATTTGAGCGCCTATATGAGGAGCTAAGTGATAAAGGCGCGGACAAGCGAATGTATAGGCTTGCTAAAGAGAGAGAAAGAAAAGCTCGCGACTTGGATCAAGTGAAGTGCATCAAGGATGAGGAGGGGGAGGTGCTAGTGGATGTGACTTTTATTAAACAAGGGTGGCAAGCTTACTTTCATAAACTTTTAAATGAAAAAGGAGATAGTGATATTGAGTTGGGCGAGTTGGCACATTCTGAAAGTCATCGAGATTTTGGTTATTGCAGGCGGTTCAGAGTTGAGTAGGTTAGAAGGGCTATTAGTAGGATGAAGAGAGGGAGGGCACTCGGACCGATGAGATTTGGATAGATTTTTGGAAGAGTATGGTCAAGGATGGCATAGAGTGGCTGACTAGACTGTTCAATACTATCATGAAGACGGCCAAGATGCCGGAGGAATGGAGGAGTACAATGGTCCCACTGTATAAGAACAAAGGTGATATTCAAAGCTGTAATAATTACAGGGGTATCAAGTTGTTGAGTCATACTATGAAGGCATGGAGAGAGTAGTGGAGATGAGGGTGAGAAAAGTAGTTTCTATCTCAGAAAACCAGTTTGGATTTATGCCGGTGCGGTCGACTACTGAAGCGATCCACCTTGTTCGGAGATTAGTGGAGAAATACAGGGAAAGTAAGAAGGACCTTTATATGGTGTTCATTGATCTTGAGAAGGCCTATGACAAAGTCCTGAGGGATGTCCTATGGAGGTGTTTGGAGATGAAAGGCGTCCCAATGGAATATATTAGAGTGATAAAGGACATGTACGACGGGGCCATAACTCGGGTAAGAACGGTGGGAGGAGACTCTGAATATTTTCCTATTCAGATGGGACTTCACCAAGGATCTGTTCTGAGCCCTTTTCTTATTCGCGTTAGTGTTGGATGAGCTGACGCGCTCTATCCAGGAAGAAGTCCCATGGTGTATGTTGTTTGCAGATGACATAGTCCTGATTGATGAGACCAGGACCAAAGTTAATGATAGGTTGGAGGTTTGGAGACACGCTTTGGAGACCAAAGGATTCAAACTGAGCAGGACCAAAACAGAATACTTGGAGTGCAAATTCAGTGTTGCGAGGGATGAAGCAGACATTGATGTGAGACTTGCAGCTCACCTTATTCCCAAGAAGGAAAGCTTTAAGTATCTGGGGTCTATCATCCAGAGTAGTGGGGATATCAACGATGATGTCACACATCGTATTGGGGCGGCTTGGACAAAATGGAGATTGGCCTCTGGAGTATTGTGTGATAAGAAGATACCACATAAACTCAAAGGTAAGTTCTACAGAATGGTGGTTAGACCTTCTTTGTTGTATGGGGTGGAGTGTTGGCAAATAAAAAATGTACATGTTCAGAAGATGCAGGTCGCAGAAATGAGGATGTTAAGATGGATGTGTGGTCACACCAGAAGTGATAAGATTAGGAATGAGGTCATTCGAGAGAAGCTGGAGGTGGCCCCTGCAGCTGACAAGATGAGAGAAGCGAGACTGCGATGGTTTGGACATGTATAGAGAAGGAGTACCGATGCCCCTGTTAGAAGGTGTGAGAGGCTAGATTTGGGAGCTATACGGAGGGGTAGAGGTAGACCAAAGAAGTATTGGGGGGAGGTGATTAGATATGATATGGTGAAACTTGATCTCACCAAGGACATGACCTTAGACAGGAAGGAGTGGAGGTCGAGAATTAGAGTAGCAGGATAATAGGGAGGGTGGATAGGAAGGAGTGGTAATTGTCTGCCTTTTATATGTTATTTATCTGCCTTCATATGTTTACTATCCTGTATCTACGTGTTATCATGTGTTCTTCTCTTTCTTGCTTGTTTATCATATTAGCTTATTCTGCTGATGGGTTTTTGTGACGAGGGTTTCCAGGAAACAGCCTCTCTACCTATGTGGTAGTGGTAAGGTCTGCGTACATCTTACCCTCCCCAGACCCCACTTGTGGGATTTTACTGGGTATGTTGTTGTTGTTGTTGTTGGCTTACTTATTCATTTATTTATCTTATTCAAATTGTCATTTTCGCTTTACTTCCACTTTTGCTCGTACATGTCGATGTCTTAGGTTGACTCGTTTTGGTGGATTAAGGCAAGCGACATCATACCCTAATTCGGAGTGTGACAACATATGTTGATTTTATGTCTGTTGGAATACAAAATTTTATTCCAAAAATAATAAATCATGCAAAAAATAATAAGGGACTTCACGAAGGATAGAGAAGATTATTGAAAAATTTACTATAAAATAAATAAAATATAAAGAAATGTAGGGACAACAGTTGTTCACCTCAACTGTTTTGACCAATATTGTCCTTAAATTTATTCAATATTGATTTCGAGGATATTTTTAGTACTAAAAAGTAAAAAAGTTACTATATGACATATGTTTTCTACTTTAGATTGTATTGACTTGCATATATTCTTGGGAGTCTTAATATGCTTGCACAAAATTTGACTAAATTTTTAATTTTTTTAGTATATTTTTTAGGAAAAAGGATAAAAATACTCCTAAACTACTTGAAATAGAGCAAATATACCCCTCCATTACGTTTGGGCTAAAAAATACTCCTCAATTAAATTTTTGGCTAAAAAATGCCCCTCTCTCTAATGGAAATTTGATGTCGCCCAAGTTACACCTCCTTTTAAGGATAAAGTGATCGTGTTGTCAAGAAATAGAACCTAATCAAGATTAGGGTAGAACCCACAGGGAATACGTAGCTTAGGAAGATTAGGTAGAACCCACAGGGAATGCGTAGCTTAGGAGAATCCAATTAACGCAATTTGAGTGATTAAGCTACTTATTTCCCCGAATGGAGGGGGGGGGGTTGCAATAATCAATAGAAAAGTAAACTTAACTAACACAAGAGTTTAACCAATATGGAGAGAAACTAGGGTTTTACGTTTCCCATGATTCCCTAACTTAGTATCACTGGATAACCTAATTTTTTTCTAGTGTGTAGCATGCACGACGGTAAGTTCATTTCACCAAACCCTTTGGTCTAGGCGAGAGGGGAATTTCACTATGTAACTTGGCCCATCTCCGTAGTGTGCATTACTAACCCTTACCTATTAGTCCCAGTACAACCTCCTTTTGGTCCAGTTCGGTTGATTAAATGAGAACACGTCAGTCGAATCCTGTTAATTAATCTCTTTTCCTATTCATCACTACCTTAGTCAAGTCAATGACACTAGGGGGTTCTAATGTTGGCCACCATTAAAAAATATGCAAAACAAAGATAGTTAATTAATACATGCATGCACACTTTCCAAGAATTATGAATTATCCGATTTTACCTTGATAGTTTTTTATGGTTCCCACAATCCTAGTTGTGGATTTAGCTACTCATGATTTGTGTAGATGCAACACTTATGAATTGGAATAACATAATAGAGCACTTACACAATTGAATTAAGAACAAGCGAATCCAAACTTCAATGAGAATCACAAGATTAAAGATCAAATCAAAGTACAAGTGTTTCTCACAACTCTCTAATGTTTTCTACTCAATCTCATTATTCTTCCTCTCTAGCTATCGAGCTCTTTGTGTTTTCCATGAAAAATAACCTAAAAACCTATTTATAATATTTAAAATATAAGTCCTAAACAAAATAAGATAGTTAGGTTGACACGCCTAGCGAACAGGTCTACGGGTCGTATTGCATTCCACGACCTGTAGTCGGGGTCTCGTAAAGTGTTGCTGAAAACTGAGCTTGGGATCTATGATACCCCTCTACGACCTGTAAAGTGGTCTATGGCCCGTAGGGGGTTTCATCTTATGAATCTTCAGAAAGTCCCTCGTCTTTGATCCTCAGGGCACAAACCATAATCTACGATTCGTAAACCAATCCATGTCTCGTCTGCATATTCGTAGAACAACTTCAAAAAACCTGCCCCTCACCAGAATTGTACATAAAACCTTCTTTATAGCTCGTAGAATTCTCTACGGCCCATAAAGGGTCTCATACTTCACCAAAATCAACGACTTCTGCATTTTCTCTCCAAAATCAAGGCCAACCCTGGAATCCTGCAAATAAAACACAAAAACCAACTAACATCGTATTAAGAACACACAAAATTCCAAATTGTAAGCATCAAAAGTATTGTATTTTGTCAGCATATCAAAATTTATGAAAAGAGTTAAAAGAATACCCCCCCCCCCCCCAAACTATTAGAAATGGAGCAAACATACTCTTTGGTTAGATTTTAGTTAAAAAATACACCTCCCTTAAATTTTGCGAAAAAAATACCCCTCCCTCTTACGGAAATGATACCACGAATGTTATATGGACAAAAAGCACCACATGATCAGTCCACGTGGAACTCCATTTAGGAACCCAAGAGGTTTTCTCTTCGAATATTAGGTTTGAGACTAGCCTTTTCATATTAAAAAAGATTGTTCATTTCAATTGCAAACGTCTGAAAAAGTTGATCTCTGAATGATAACATTGATTCATCCTCGTTATAATCATTGCCGCTACTTCAATAAGTTTTTCAAGTTCAATAAAATCCAATTTTTCAAAAAATAATAATAATAAATTAACCTACTAAGCTTGTATAGAAATTGTTGTGTTCATGCTAGCAATATAACATGATAATATAAGTTATTATTTTCAAGAGATAATTTGGTTGCAACTAGAAATAAATTTTTTTTTTAATATAGTAAGAATCTGGACTACTCAACTTTGACAAAAATTGATTTGAAGATGGGTTGATGTTGGATTTTTAATGGAAGAGGAATATATTGAATAATAACTTTAAAATTTTAATGAAGGGGTATTTTTTAGTCGAAAACTCACGAAAAGTATTTTTGCTCCATTGGTCCTTTTTAATTTCTGTTAGGACTAGGGGTATTTTTGAGCCAAAATTATAATGGAGGGATACTTTTGAACCAAAACATAATTGAAGGGTATTTTTCCTCCATTTCAAATAGTTCAAAATATTTTTAACCCTTTACATTTTTTTTTAAAGAAGTGATCTTCTATGAGCACTTACAGTTATATTTTAAAAAAATAATGTTATCAAATGTATTTTAAATCTCTTATAAAGCAATCATAAAATTAACAAATTTGTAAAGATCTATAAAACCAATCGACTATATTAATTCATGAAATCTCTTGTAAATTGATATTTCTGAGTTGGATTATAAATGATGTCATCAACTTTTATGGATATATAATATTCCTAAGTACTTCCCCCACTCATTTTATTTGTCATGTTTGCCTTCTATACTCCTCATAAGATATTGATTAAGAGAATAACTTGACTAAATTATTCATATTTATTTTTTTGATCTTTCTTTCCACCACTTTAGTCTCTCTCTGTTTATCATAGTAAGGATAAAGGTGAATAAGATTCATCATTTTTTCTTAATTTTTTTAAATAATAAGTATTTTTTAACAATTTTTTGTAAGTAATCATGACAAATATATCCCATGAGTTGCAATATCCCATGAAATTATATTATCCCATATTTATAAGAACTGATGAAATAATTACTTTTGAGATTAAATAATCCTCAAATAAAATAAATTTCAATTTTTATCCCAAAATTAAGAGTCCCTTTTTCATCCCACGTAGTGAAACGTTTTGGTGGAAATGGAAGACACCCCTGGTATTTGTCGGTCCCTCGTGCGGTTGTGTTACTCGAGATCAAGCAGCTTTACTTTTACGTGTCATTTTCTTATAGGTACTTTGATTCATCGCGGGAAATCTTTGCCCTTTTCCTGCAAGGCGCTCCACTTCCACTATTGACATTTTTTGAGCCCCGCCCAAGATGACATTGTCCCGCTAAAATATGACATTTCCTTTAATTAATTCACTATCGTGAAGGAAACAATCAGGGCAGTATCCTAAACCTTAGGCGCGTTAACGGTCCAGTAGAATCCAAGTTAAGGAGTAATACGTATAGAGACAGAGAGAGACCCAGAGGTTTTTTTTTGGTTTCAATGGTGTACCAAGCTAGAACAAGGAAAAGGGTCTTTGGTGTTCAAATACATCGTGCTCCCGATGGCAGTGCTTTTCAAAAATGGTACGGTGTTACTTTTTCCCCTCTTTCTGATCAATAATCTTGATTGTGTAATGCGGGTGCATTTGCAGTGAAAAATGTGGTATTTCGGTGGCTATCGCGTTGGCTGACATGCATGAATGTGAACACAGAAAGGGTGTAAAGAAATTGAAAAGCCAACCCACCACCAGAAGCCTTGTTAAGGAGCAAAGCCTCATTCACCAACCCAGATCGGCTTTTCGAATTTTCATGTAAGTAGGCGCTTTTCTCCGTCTTTAGTGAATATATGAGTTTAGATAACTGACTTAATATATAAACTTGTCTTGGTTTTAACTGACGTACGTCTTCTAATTTAGATGTGTATAAGTTGATGCCCTAAACTTGCATAAAATTGATACACTGCGCGACACAATATAGATCAGTTGCCATGTAGGGCAAATATATCTCACTGGAATGGCTATATAAGGACGAAATGTGTCTTTTTGTTAAATTCTATACAAGTGTTTACTTGTGCACACCCAAAGCACAATCTGAGATCAATTTGAAATGACACATTTATGTATTTTACCTTTAACATAATCAATGTGTGTGCCAAATCTTTACGTTAAAGAACAACCATGTGGGGTTATCTATTTTGTTTGTTTAATATGTTAGTTTTATGTATATAAAGAAAAAAACACTGCCTTAACTGGTCATGAGTTTGGTGTTGCAGGGAGGATTTTCTGAAGAAAAATATCGACAGAAATGAGTTTGAAATGGATAAGAACGGTTTTGAGGCGTGGAAAAACATGACACTTGAGGTACTAGTTTGTTTGATACTCTTTAGTTGTTTTCCTTTGATCTTTTGGCTATATTTTTTTTAATCACACATTTCTAGCTAATCATTATTCATCACCATTTGTTCATTGAAGTGTTTGTTAATGTTTTAGGAGAAGTTTTTGTACTTCATGAAAGCCGAAACAATTAATCTTGCACACTTGAAACTTTTGCGCAAAGAGGAGAATGATATGTCATGGAGGGTAATCAGCATGTTACATTTCTTTGTTCTACTACTGCTTATTCCTTGAATTATCATTGATTGTCACTTTACACATCGTGCTCCTAAATGGATTGTGCTGATTGGTTATGCATTTCCTTGTTTCATAATGTGTGGCATCCCTTTTGAAATTTCCTATAGTACAGGGCTAGATGTCATTTTTGAAGATTCCCAAATTTCAGCCTTAATTGAACATCCTGTGTTTTCTGAAATGAAGAATTCGTTCTGTTAGGAAGTCGATGCTTTTTCTGCTTCAAATCTAGAAAACATGATGAAGTTTTTGCTTATCCAGTAACTAGAATCTCTAGTATAGGATATAGATTCCTTAATGACACTAGATACAATATTGATCATGTTGATAATAAAGATAGTTTGGATTCCAAAGTTGTGTTTTATACTTCTCACTTTCTGCAATGTTATTAGTCTCTCGAGCAAACATATTAGTCTCTCTTAAGAATAAACATTTGCCTCAGATTGTCATCTAAGCAAACATATCTGCGTCTAGATTTCCATACAGAAACTAGATTACCAAGTCCTATGTCTCCTGAATGCATCAGGAGGCTGAATGGTACTTCCAACTGGGAAAGTTTTGTGTTGAGAGAAGTAAAACAAGCTGATGTAATTAGCAAATAACTAACTCTAATCATAGTTAGTTAGTCATGATAAAGTAGTTAAATTGTAGTTAGGAGTTAGTTAAAGTAACAGCTGTGCAGTTACTGTCATCTTACTTTGTATATATACATACTTGTGACCGCTGAGTTGGAAAACAGAAGAATGTAAAAATATCTCCTCTACGATTTCTTCTTCTCAAATTCTCTCTTTCCTTTCCTCATCTTCACCTCAAGTCCAGCTTACTCCAAATTAACATGGTATTAGAGCCCGGTTCCGGCGTCAATTTCAAGATCGGAGAAGCTGCAATCTAGCTTGGTCCAGCTGATATAAGTAGAAGAATGGCAGGAGAAGGAGTACCTGAAGCTCTGAGCTCGTCTACTTCGAGAAATCTCAGTAGAAGTGAGATAGATCATAAGCATCCGCTGTATCTCCATCCGAATGACACTCCAGGTAGCTCTCTAGTCTCAATTCAACTGGTAGGCTCTGAAAATTATGCTCGGTGGAGCAGATCTATGACTTTAGGTCTGCTTTGTAAAAGCAAATTAGGCTTTGTCGATGGAAGACATACCAAGGATAAGTTCGAGAACTCATTGCATGAGCAGTGGGAGAAGGTAAATGCAGTGGTCCTATCTTGGATTATGAACTCAGTTGGAAAAGATCTGCTAAGTAGTATTATATATGCCTAAAATGCTCATAAAGTGTGGCTAGATTTGAAGGAAAGATTTGACAATAAGAATGGATCTAGAATTTTTTACCCACACAGAGAAATTGTAACTTTAGATCAGGGAACTATGTCTGTTGCTGAGTATTTTTCTAGGATGAGGAACTTATGGCATGAGTTTGATGCACTCATGCCCTGCCCTGGCTGTAGTTGTTCTGAATCCAGAAATTATGCCCAACATTTTGGCTATCAAAGATTGCTTCAGTTCCTAATGGGACTAAATGAGACCTATAGTCAGTGTAGGAGTCAAATTCTCATGATGTCACCCACTCTCACCTTGAACAAAGCTTACTCCATGATCATCAATCATGAAAGTCAGAGATCCATAGGAAGTGTTGCATCAGTGGTGAGTGATACATTGGAAGGTGTTGTATTTTTCAGTTAGAAGGGAGGAGGAGTCAGTTCATCCTACAAGAACAAAGGAACAATCAGTGGATCTCAACCAATTCAAAACAAAGGGAATATATCCTTAGGAGGTAGCAACTCAGGGGGAGGATCTACTGGAAATTTCAATAATAGAATCACATCAACTAACAAGTATAGAACTCAGAAGAAGCTGCCAGTGATGTGTGAATATTGTGGCTATAATGGTCGCACAAAAGAAAATTGCTACAAACTCATTGGATATCCTTCAGATTGGCCCAAAGAAAAGAGGAAGGGGATTACTCAGTATGCTAATCTTGCAGAGAACAACCATGAAAGGAACAGTCACACAATCCATGACAATTCTAATTGTCAGGTCAGCACACCTCATCAATTACCTTCATACTTCACTTATGAGCAGTATCAACAAATCATCCAAATGTTGAACAAAGGTAATGAAGGAAGTGATCCTACTCCAACAGCAAATGCAGGTACTATGACTTACTTAAACACTAATACAACTCAGTCTAAGTAGATAATAGATTCAGGTGCAACTAACCATATGACCTCTAGTACTGAGTTGATACATGATTATACAAGAGTGCCAGATCATGAGAATAACTATGTTCATCTACCCACAGGTGGTGAAGCTCAAGTGACTCACAAGAGAAAATCACAAGTTTTGACTGATCATCTGATTTCTAATGTTTTGTTTCTACCAGAGTTTAAATGCAATCTATTGTCTGTATCTAAACTGACCAGGGAATTGCAGTTTTCAGTGAATTTCTTTCCTGGTTTCTGTATATTCCAGGATCTCTACACTGGCTTGGTGAAAGGGATTGGTAAGGAAGAGCAAGGCCTATATCTCCTTAGAGGAAACACAACTACTATCCAATCTACTCACTGTACAGTGAACAACTCAAACAAAAAACCTTCAACATCTAGTACTCTTTGGCATAGAAGACTTGGACATGCCCCTCTTGAAGTCATCAGGAAACATTCAACTCTCCAACTGAGTTCTGAAGATCATATATGTACTGTCTGTCCTCTTGCAAAACAAACCAAGCTACCTTTCTCCACTAGTACTTCAACCACTAAATCTCTATTTGAATTACTCCATTGTGACATTTCGGGACCATACAGAGTTCCCACTCATAGTAATAAGAGAATTTTTGTCACAATAGTAGATGATTTTTCTAGATATACTTGGCTATTCCTTATTCAGTCTAAATCTGAAATTCTTGTTGTCTTGAAAGACTTTATTACAAGAATGAGCAACTATTTTTCTACTTTTGTGAAGATTTTTTGAACAATGGTTGTGAGTTTTTCAGCACTAAATTTCAATCTCTTATGTCTCACTTTGGGATCCTTCACCAAACTTCATGTGTCTATACTCCTCAACAGAATGGAGTAGTAGAAAGAAAACACAGAACTATACTGCAAGTTGCTAGAGCCCTCAGGTTTCAAGCTGCTGTACCATTGAAATTCTGGGGAGAGTGTGTAACTACTGCAGTCTATCTTATAAATAGAACACCATCCAAGGTTCTCAACTTCATCTCCCCTTTTGAACTACTATTCAAACACTCACCCTCACTCACTCACTTGAGAGTCTTTGGCAGCTTAGCCTATGCCTCCAATACCAAATCCTCAGATAAATTCTCTGTGAGAGCAATTCCTAGTGTCTTCATGGGTTATTCTTCAACTCAAAAGGGATAAATACTCTATGATATACACTCCAAATCATTTTTTACCAGCAAAAATGTAGCATTTATGGAAGTTGTGTTTCCTTTCCAACATCTCAAATCTCCTGGAACACCTCTATTTCCTGTTCTAGATCTCTCTTCCAACACAGATCCTTTAACCCCTCACCAGTCAAGCCCTCTTCCTGACTCTACCTAAGGAGAGTCTACGACCGATCCTACTTCCCCTACACTACACTCTATAGTCCCTAATACTGTTCAGCAACCTATAGCCCCTAGAAGGTCATCCAGAGTCAAACATTCACCTATTTGGATGCATGATTTTGTCACACCTTCCTCCACTCATTCATGCTCTCATCCTATGTCTTCCTTTGTTACATATTCTCATCTCACTCCCTCATATCAGTTGGTTCTTGCAGCCTATTCCTCTATTGCAGAACCAACCACTTTTCATCAAGCCTCCTAAGATCCAGCATGGGTTCAAGCAATGCAATCTGAAATTGCTGCTTTGGAAGAAAACAATACTTGGTCTATACTTGGTCTATAGTTGATCTTCCACTTTTAATTGCCCCTGCTGCATCTTGCCACTGGTCTATCTATCAGATGGATGTTCACAATGCTTTCCTTAATGGTGACCTACTTGAGGAAGTGTACATGGTCATTCTTGAAGGGTTTGGCAGACAGGGGGAGCATCAGAAGGTCTGCAAACTTCACAAGTCACTCTATGGCCTAAAACATGCTCCTAGACAGTGGAACAGGAAGTTGACAGATGCTCTCCTACACATGGTGTTCACTCAAAGTCACTATGACTACTCACTATTCACAAAATCAGTTGACAAAGAGTTAGTGATCATCCTGGTATATGTGGATGATCTACTAATTAGTGGGAGCAGTCAAAAGCTGATAGAAGAGGCTAGGAAAGACTTACAACACAAGTTTAAGCTGAAAGACCTTGGAGAGTTGAAATTCTTCCTAGGGATTGAGGTGGCCAGATCACAGGAAGGAACAGTAATGTGCCAGAGAAAATATGCATTAGAACTAGTGTCAGAGACTGGTTTAAGTGGAGCAAAACCTGCTGCAACACCTATAGAAGTAAACCAGAAGCTAACCTTAGTGGAATATGACAAATATGTTCCAAGTAAAGAGGCAAGTGAAGATGAGGAAATCAGTGATCCTACAACTTATCAGAGATTAGTGGGAAGACTGCTATATCTTACTATGACCAGACCTGATTTAGACTTTGTAGTTCAGATGTTGAGCCAATACATGCACAGGCCCAAGAAGTCACATATGGATGCTGCATTGAGAGTGGTAAGATACATTAAAGGAACAGCTGGTGTAGGTCTGTTTATGCCTTCCAGAGGCTCAAATCAGCTACAAGTTTTTTGTGATTCTGACTGGGTAGCATGTGTAGAGACCAGGAGGTTAGTGACTGGGTACATTGTAAAGCTTGGTGGAGCTCTAGTGTCCTGGAAGTCCAAGAAACAAGACACCATATCCAGAAGCTTAGCAGAAGCTAAATTTAGAAGTATGGCCACTTGTACTGCAGAAACTATTTGGTTGATAGGTTTGCTCAGGGAATTGGGAGTCCAAGTTCAGCAACCAGTTGAGCTGATGTGTGACAGCAAAGCTGCAATCCAGATTGCAGCAAATCCCATCTTCCATGAAAGGACAAAGCACATTGACATCGATTGCCACTTTGTGAGAGAAAAAATCAGTCAAGGCATGCTCAAAACCAATCATGTATCATCCAGGGAACAACTATCTGATATACTAACTAAAGGACTGAGCAAGGCAACACATGAGTACCTATTGAATAAGCTGGCGCTGAAAGAATATATTCAAGCCATCATCTTGAGGGGGAGTGTTGAGAGAAGTAAAATAAGCTGATGTTATTAGCAAATAACTAACTCTAATCATAGTTAGTTAGTCATAATAAAGTAGTTAAATGGTAGTTAGGAGTTAGTTAAAGTAACAGCTGTGCAGTTACTGTCATCTTACTTTGTATATATACATACTTGTGACCACTGAGTTGGAAAACAGAAGAATGTTAAAATATCTCTTCTCTTCCATTTCTTCTTCTCCAATTCCCTTTCCTCATCTTCACCTCAACTCCAGCTTACTCCAGATTAACATTTTCTATCTAGTGTCTTTACCATATTTATTTGCTTTTACATTACCTTCGCTGCAAATTTTTAGAAGTGTTGTACTGTGATCTGTTTAATAAATTACAAGTTCCTTGTGTATAGTGATTCTATCTTTTTGATTCCTCCTTGAGATGCTTAACTTTAAATTACAGGTTTCCGAATACTATAAATGACATAACATCTTATATCTCCTGAACCTATTAGGATAGTTATATGGCTTTAATTTTAGAAATGTTTCCTTTCTGACATGCGTGATGAGTATTAAGTTATCATTTGCAACAATGCATCTGGTCCCTTCCATTAGATGCTTAACTTTCATGTACAAGTTTTAGATTACTGTACATGACATATGCATCTCTAGGTGGATGACGAGGCAGATTCAGCTGATGTTGGCAAGTACGATGAGGTTTGTTCCTGTGCTTCTCAATTTCCTCTAGATTTACCTTAGCTTTTCCAACTTGAATCAAAACCTGAATTGCTGTCTTGTCACTAGAATTATGAAGACTATGATTATTATGATTCTGAATCTTCTGGGGATTTGATTGATTTTGGCCTGAGGGGACAAGAGCTTTGACACCAGTTAGAGGGTAGTGATTCTGTTTCTCGCTTACTTTTGTGTGCTTGTATTTAAATTTAGAATATATAATAGCTCTCCTGATACTGCAACATGACTGTTCCTCTCTTTTTTTCTTTGAAACAGGAGGGTTTGTTCCCATGGAGGGCTGGTGTAAAATCATGAGGATCAAACATCATTTTTGAGGGGGTTCCATGCTTTGGAGCAATGGAACCTTTATGTCAATGGCTGGCATATGTTTTTGTACAGAAGCCTTTGCTGATTACTACCTTATTGAAGCGAAGTCAAGTCGGTTGGCTACTGCAAGTAGTATTTGTTACTATAGGAGTTAGGATATTGAACCTCAAGATACATGTTCTTAGACAATCACCACTAGATCTTCAGTGTTATTTATCTTGGGATCAGCCAGGAGCCTTGTATGAGATAGTTTTTTGTGTAAGGTTCTCGTTTGATTTGTAGACTTCCTACTTGTGGAATAGGACCTTTGTGTACAGTCTATCATGAAATGGAAAAGGGTCATATCTGCCCCTCTGTTAATGTGAAATAGTTTAAATACATCCTCTGAGTTTTCAGTTAATATATCCCTTGGCCGACCCCTTGAGGTGTAGTCAACAAATAAAAACGCCAGTTCATTTTACAAACCCGGATCATTAAAATAACCCATTGACCATCCAAAATACCTCGTCTTAAATCATCTCCTTTACTGCCAAGTTGAGTTCTTCCCAAATTTTATTTCCTTCTCTTCTCATTTGATTATTTCTTACTTTAAGTTTTAATGCTTGTGTTTTTATTAGATTGCAATAGGCAGTAGTAGTCCATTTCAATTGATTTTTTCGCTCTCAAAGAAAGATTATTCCCAGCCATCGCTCTGATATAGCCATTGCTTGACTACTAGGCATGTTTCCATGTTTAGCTGACTTATGCTTGTCATTTCAATTTATGGAAGTTGATTTGTTGCTTTAGTTATTGTTGATTTGGATTTACATAAATAGGTTAGTTGATTAATATTGGGACATTACTGTGATGTTCTATCTTTATAAGATGTTTTTGATGTAATTTCGTAAAACTGAATGTTTTATATCAAGATCAGATTTGAAATGTGACAAGTGTCATATAATTAGTGTATTTTATTAAGGAAAAAAATATTTGGTTACATAACTTATATCTTTTTAACGAGAAAAGTATTAAAAACACCCTTGAACTTGGCATGAGTTATTAATTTCATTCCCAAATCATTAATAAGCTTAAAAATGCCATTCAACTTGGCGAACTAAGCTTAAATACACCCTCGAACTTGACATGAATTATTAGTTTCGTTCCTAAACAATTGATAGGCTTAAAAACACCTCTTAACTTGGCTATGTAAGCTTAAATACACCCTCAAATTTGGCACGAATTATTAGTTTCGTCCCTAAACTATTGATAGACTTAAAAACACCGCTCAACTTCACGTTTTTGTAACTTATTAAAATTTGTAGAACTTCATTTGCTGCCATATTTTTACAATCCCAAAATCTTCTTACGAGATTGTCATCGACCATGAAATTTTTAACATTGCCGGAAGTCCACATTGATAAAAAATAATCATAAACGAAATAAAAAAAGAAAGAAAATCAAACAATTAAAAATGAGAATGAAAAAAAATAGATCTGGCTTTGAGATCACCATTAATGAAGGAAAGGTTAAATGGGAAAAAGAAGAGTATTCTAGTAGTTGGTAATTAAAAATTGAAGGAAAATTTTCTTTTTTTTTAAAAAAAAAGGGAAAATTAAGGCTGATGTGGTCTTTTTTTAAACGCGCTTTAAATAAGTTGTACTCACTTATTATGCCATGTGCCATGGGAGGGGTATATCTTAGCCTAGTTTGCCAAGTTGAGGGTGTTTTTACCCTATCAATAGTTTAGGGACGAAACTAATTCGTGCGAAGTTCGAGGATGTGTTTAAGCTTAGTTCGCCAAGTTGAGGGGTGTTTTCAAGCTTATCAACAGTTTAGGAATAAAACTAATAATTTGTGTCAAGTTCGAGAGTGTTTTTAGTACTTCTTTTTTTTCAATTACGGGGGCTTTAGTGAGGAAAAAAGCTTGAAAGATTTACTTGAACCAAACAGAAAAACCAAAGAATCGAGATAGAAAAAATCATTTGATTTATAGATATAAAAATTGTTATAATTGATTTGATTTAGTAAATTAAAAAAATCAAACCGACTTGTAAGAGAATAGTCATTCCTCTCCCTTCTCCAATGATAACATGTACATTGAGCTCCAGTGACAACTACTAAAACCACCACTACCCACTCCCCCCTTGTCACACACACACAACCCACCTTATACTCTTACACAAGCTTTTTCTGCCAATAAGAAGATCTACATATAACAATCAATCTTCTAATAGTCAAATAGAAGGTACTATAAATTCAAGAAAGACAAAAATAATAATTGAATTTTTCTTTAAATTTTGTTGTTGTGTACAAAAAAAGAGCATGATCAGCTAGTAGAAACATATTAACTAACTATAGCTGGTACATTTTCAAGAATCCTGCCATCCATTGAGAATATTAGAACGTATTTCAATTAAACCATTAGAAGTATGACGTTTCTCCAAATTTAAGCTTTTTCTATGGCCCCAAGCAAGTCAGCACCCAAGAATTATTGTCACATGATCCAAAATCTCAATAGGTTGTGAAAGCATTCACAATATTTTGTAGGTAAACCTTATTTACTTACAATCAATTAAGAGAGATAGAAAGCGGAAAAAAGCAAAAATCTATTTAAACATCACTTAAAAGATACGGCTAAATCTCAAATTATAAATATAAATAAAAATTGAATAAAATTCTCAAGTGTAAAATTTCAAGACATAATCTGTAAGTCTACAGTATCAATCATAGAGCACCAGCTATCTCAATCATCTCAACCAAGCAAGGGGAGAAAATAAGTCATTTTCATAGTCACTTAGTTATTTCAACACTCAGAATCAATATGTAGTTAATGTAATGATGATGAAATAAAATGCAAATACGTACGTACTGATCAATAATCTGTATACACCCACTTTCTTTGTCGGATAGATGCAATATCTTGTATCAAACAACACTAAAGAAATGTCCTAGATGCACTATCCTATATCAAATTTTATATATAGTGATGAATATTCTAAATGACTCTATGCTAGAATTTATTCTGTTACTTTTACAATGTCAATGTGCATGAGATGTAATGCCAACATAATAAATTCTATACCGAATTTAGTCCTCGAAACAAATAACTCCATATCATTTAACAAAGAGAACAGAGAGGTGAAAGAATGATCAAGTCAGCAATTTATGCATATATGGACCTTCAACCAAAATAAAAATATATCAATACCAAGTGAACAACATAAGCTCTAGCCAAGTCAAGATACAAAAAAGTGATGCTCACATAGTCATAGAAAAGGAGGATAAACCGACAAATATAGTATTAAAGTTAGATATGATCAAGGAAAATGGCAACGTGCCCGGCCCGAGGTTGTAACGCCCTCTAGGTTTGAAAGCCGAAAGGATGAGGTTTAAGGAAAGTTTTCCTGAAGAAGTTCAAATTTAAGGCACCAGGTACCCTTCACGGGCCCAACACGAGCCGTACAAAGTGGCACCATAGTGGCCCTCATGGGAACCCCCACTGGTTCAAGCAACTAGCCCCATGGACTACAGAGCCTTGTACGGCCTGTGGTCCCTTCAAGTGGGGAAATTCTTAGTCGTTTGTCAAGGTTCCACGGTAAGGGTCCCTCCCACGGACCACTATACGGTCCATATAGGGTCCCACACAGGGCCCTCGCCAAATTTTAATGTAGGGTCATTATAGTCTTTTCCAAATGGTTCATTAATGTATTTGGACAGAATTTTGGACCTAATACTCATCTATTAATGTAACGCCTTGCATGTTGAAAATTCCGAAAATGAAAAATTGCTGAAATTTGGAACTAATTTGATTTTACGAGCCAATCTATGACTCGTAGATTGGACCATGGCTAGTGCAAAGGTCTCATGGTTGAAGTCCAGAAAGTTTGTAAAAATTTTGGGTCACTGGAATTCACTCCACGAGGAACAGGACGAGACACAATTTTTGTTACGGCTCATAGACTAAGTTGTGAATGGGACCCTAAGAGAGGAAACTTTTCTAAGTCTAGAGGCGTTCTGCGGAAGGGTATACGGTCCTAAATGGAACAACGGACCGTAAATGGGGTTTTGTGGTTTCAAAATGCAATTTCCGATAGCTCAATTTTTGGGACCATTCCTTATAGGAGCCAAAGCACAACCTATGCAAGAGTTTATAGGTCGTGAACAAGGTCTCGTAAATGGGTCCAACAGATTTTAAATGAAGGACTTTTTGGCTATTTCCAATTCGTTTAACTCCCAAACTACGTCATTTTGACCCTTCAAACTAACTTAACCAACCTAAATTTTATAAAACCTATTCCTAATTCATTCTATCTCATTCACTTCATAACCCTTTCCAAATTAAGGATCCTCTCCAGTTTGAAGGTTTGACTAAGGAATTTCCAGAACTTTCTACTTCAAATTTAGAGATTCTCACTTAAGGTATGTAGTGCTTCATTCATGGACTAGATTTATCCATGAAGCCCAACTCAATTCTCCCTTTTTTCTCAAAGTTTGAGCATGGATTTCTATGGGTTTTTATGATGACATCCAAATGGATTATTATTCTTACATGATTATTATACCTATTTATGCATGAATTATGAAGTATTACATGATTTATATGATTTCTAAGTAAATTAACGTGATTCCAAGTATATGGTTATTAGGGTTTGTTGAATCGATATGAGTTCCTTTACTAATGATCCAAATTAATTTCAATTGCATGGTTCCTCTATGATTCTCATCTTATTGCATGATGTTAGCTCAATTGCTCATGAACCCAATTCTCATCTTATTGCGTGATGTTAGCTCAATTGCTCATGAACCCACATATGGCCCTAGTTTTCTATGGCAAAGATATGATTTTCATGAAATATGATTCTAAGTATGAAAAACATATTTTCATGATGATGATTATGATATGATGATGAGAGTGACTTAAGACCCTAAATGTTGATGAAATGATGATAAGATGGCGAGTATACCTACACTATATGAAAGGTTATATGAATGGACTATCCTATGGCATAAGTTTTCATGAAGTTATGATAACTATTTTATAATCTATGAAAGTATGATTTTGATAAAGTATGAATTGTGTTGAAAGCTATGTATATGCATGATTAAGTATTTTGTGAGACATGACCTAGCATCGAATGAGCTTGTGCGAGGGGGATTCAACTTTTGAAGACTTATTGGTGAGTTACCATGCTTTGGTAATAAGCCCTTTCACATGATGTTTTACTCATGTTGAGACTTTATGATTTCATTATTATTTTATCTTGAGGATAAGCTAGTGAGCTATGTGCTAGAACCCACCAAGATCTTTTTGATAGAGGCATGAATTGGACCATGGTTGATGTAATTCCCCCAATGGAAACATTTGACTCTTATGTTGATATGTTCCACTTGTTTACTCTTTTTTGACTCTTATGTTGATATGTTCCACTTGTTTACTCTTTCATGAATTGCTTATTTTACCTTATGTATGCTTATGATATGCACAAAGGGCTTGGATGGGGCTCCTTCGGGAATCACGTTTGCCATGTCACAGCTAGGCCCTATGTTTAGGTCATAAAAGTCTTGTTCATAAGTGTGAAGCACGCCATATCCATGATCGAGAGGCTATGAAATATTTTAGGAAATCTTTGCTTCTTTTGTGATCTATGTCATGCCTTTAAGACTCTCCTTCCCTAACCCTTGTCCTTGATATTTTTACAAAATGCCTCCATGACATGCTCCATTGCCTAGGGGAGTTTATGCTAATGAGGACCAAGTTCCTTCAGCTCCTCATGTTCCCCAAGGATCTCAAGCCGACCAAGTTACTAATGATGAGTTTAGGGAGGTTATTACTATATTGGCTCAAGTTGTTACTTCTCCAAAAACTCCTACTCCAGCTTATAAGATAAGAGATTGTACTAGGATGAATCCCCCAGAGTTTTGTGGTTCCAAGGTGGATGAGGATCTACAAGAATTCATTGATAAGGTCTAAAGGTGGTAGATATCATGGGGGTATCTTCTAAGGAAAAGGCCAAATTGGAAACTTATCAACTTAATTGAGTTGCTCAAGTTTGGTCCTCAGAATGGAAATTTGAAATGGTTGAAGAAAGTCCTATTGATTGGGAGATGCTTAAGGCCGATTTCCTTGATCGTTTCTTCTCACATGAACTAAGGGAAGCTAAAGTGATAGAGTTCATGAATTTGAGGCAAGGTGGCATGAGTGTGAGGGAGTATGCCCTCAAGTTCACAAAATTGTCCAAGTATACTCCTTCCTTAGTGGCTGACTCTAGGGCCTGTTTGAAAAAAGTTCACCTTGGGCATTTCCAACTTGGTGAAGATGGAATGTGAGATCGCAATGCTCGTCAAGAAGATAGATGTTTCATGGCTCATGACATATGACAAACAAGTGGAGAGTGAGAAACTTCAAAAGACGAGGATGAGGAGTCCAAAAGAGCTCAATTTGATGGTGGGGTTTCTCATTCTAAAACCGATGGCGGCCATTTCTAACAAGGTCAAGAGTCATCCAAAAGTGTTTCTAAAAGGTTTGATAAGTATAGGGTGTCTAACCCTAAGGCTCAAGTTGATGGTCCTAAGGGTACTGGTGCTGTTCCTCTTAGGTGTCCTAAGTATGGGAGAAACCATGTTGGTGAATGATTGAGAGGTTGAGAGGTTCTGGTGCATCCTTTGGTTCAAAAAATGGGGAACAAGGTCTATGAGTGTCCTAGTGTGACTAAAAAAGGTAAAGAAGGGCATCCATAAGGTCAAATAGTTCAAAGAGGGCAAGTGGACAAGGTGCCCAAGCTTAAGGGAGTGGTCCACGTGGTAATTGATTCTATGCTTTACATGCCAGGCAAGAGGTTGATGAGTCTCCCGATGTGGTTAAGGTTATGTTACGAGTCTTTGATCATGATGTGTATGTTTTGCTTGCCCCAAGTGTTAATATCTATTTTGCTACTTCTTATCTTGCCATAAAGTTTGATGTGTCACCCGTAGTCTTGATAGAGCCTTAATCGATTTATGCTCCAATTGGTCAGTGGATCCTAGCCAAGAACGTCTATAGAAATTGTCTCATGTCAATCTTGCATAAAGTCTTTCTATGTGATCTTGTCAAACTTGATATGACTGATTTTGATGTTATTCTTGATATGAATTGGTTGCATGCAGCTTATGCTCCTATTGATTGTAGAACTCGTAGGGTCACATTTCAAGTTCCCAATGAGTCCATCCTTGAGTGGAAGGGAACAAATTCAGTGTTCAAGGGAAAGTTTATCTCTTATGTAAAGGCTATGAAAATGACTTCCAAGGGGTACATATATCATGTTGTCCGAGTAATAGATGTTGTGTCCAATGTTCCTACTTTTGATTTGGTTCCTATAGTTAATGAGTTTCCCAATATCTTTCCTGCTGACTTGCTCGGTATTACTCCTGAAAGGGAAATTGACTTTGGCGTTGACCTTTTACTCGACACTCAACCTATTTCTATACCTCAATATCGAATGGCCCCGGCGAAATTGAAAGAATTGAAGGAAAAAAAAATAAGAAACTTGATTCATAAAGGGTTCATAAGGCTTAGTGTGTCCTCATGGGGTGCTCCCGTATTATTTGTAAGAAAGAAAGATGGTTCACTTGGAATGCGTGTGGATTATCGACAATTGAATAAATTGACTATTAAAAACAAGTATCCACTTTCGAGGATTGATGACCTATTTGATAAATTCCAATTTCTCAAAAATTAATCTTTGGTCCGGGTATCACCAATTTAGGGAGAAGGAGGATGACATTTTGAAGACGACATTTACAACTCGGTATGGTCATTTTAAATTTTTGGTTATGTCATTTGGACTAACAAATGCCTCTTCGCTTTCATGGATTTGATGAATAGGGTCTTCTAATCGTATTTGGATATGTTCGTGGTTGTGTTCATAGATGATATATTGATTTATTAACTAGATGCAAAGGAGCATGAGGATCATTTGAGGATTGTGTTGCAAACATTGAGAGATGGGCAACTATTTGCCAAGTTTAGCAAGTGTGAGTTTTGGCTAAGGGAGGTGGCTTATCTTGGCCACATTATTTCAGGTGATGGTATTAGAGTTGATCCAAAGAAGATGGATGCAGTGAAGAATTGACCTAGACCATCGTCTCCATCCAATATTAGGAGCTTTTTGGGTTTGGCTAGATATTATTGAAGATTCATTGAAGGATTTTCTTCCATTGCATCTCCTTTTACTAAGTTGACTAAAAAAAGGTGAAATTTAAATGGTCTGATGAATGGAAGAAAAGTTTTTAAATGTTGAAAGATTGTCTTACTTCGGCTCCCATCATGACATTGCCCGAAGGTCCAGATGGTTATGTTGTATATTGTGATGCCTCACATATAGGCTTGGGTTGTGTGTTGATGCAACACGAGAAATTTATTGCATGTGCCTCAAGGCAATTGAAGGTTCATGAAAGTAATTATCCGATTCATGATCTTGAGCTACTGGCCATTGTTTTTGTATTAAAGATTTCGTGAAGTTATCTTTATAGGGTGCATGTTGATATTCACCGACCATAAGAGTTTGCAATATGTGTTTAGCCAAACAGATTTAAACCTAAGATAAGGAAGGTGATTGGAAATTCTAAAGGATTACAACATGAGTGTGATGTATCACCCCAACAAGGCCAATGTGATCGACGATGCATTGAGTAGAGTGTCTATGGACAGTGTTGCACATGTTGTGGATGGGAAGAAAGAGCTAGCTAAAGAAGTTCACCGTTTGGCTCGTTTGGGTGTGAGGTTAAAAAACTTGAACAATGATGGTGTATTGGTGCAACATAGGGTGGAATCGTCTTTGATAATAAAAGTTAAAGCAAACCAAGATATGGATCCTACTTTGGTTGAATTAAAGAAGTTGGTGGTTGGTAGGAAGACTGAGGTCTTTTCATAAGGGTGAGATGGAATGTTTTGTTACCAAGGGAAGTTGTGTGTCCCTAATGTTGATGGACTAAGGGAAAAGATACTTGATTAGGCTCATAATTCCAAGTATTCTATTACTCTGAGATCCACCAAAATGTATTGAGATTTGAGAGAGGTGTATTGGTGGAATGGTATGAAGAAATACATAGCACAATGTGTATCTGGTGTGCCAACAAGTAAAGGTGGAACACCAAAGACCGAGTGGGGTGGCCCAAAACATTGAGATACTTAATTGGAAATGGGAGAAAGTGAATATGAACATCATTAAGGGTTTGACAAAGACTAGGAAACAATTGGACTCAATGTGGGTGACTGTTGATAGAATGATGAAAACAACCCATTATTTTAGGGTAAAGACTTTTTATGGTGCTGAAGATTATGCTAAGGTTTACATCCACGAATTGATAAGGTTGCGTTGAGTACCTTATCTATAATATCAAATTGTAGTGCTCAATTTACTTCACATTTTTGGAGGTATTTCCAAATGGTCCTTGGTAGAAAGGTGAAGCTAAGTATCACATTTCATCCTCAAACGAATGGACAAGCCGAAAGGACAATCCAAACATTGGAGGATATATTGCGGGCATGTGTGATTGATTTTAAAATTGGTTAGGATGATCACTTATCTCTTATTGAATTCACTTATAACTATACTTTTCATTCAAGTATTGATATCGCACCATTTGAAGCTTTGTATGGTAGACAGTGTAAGTCACGGTGGGATGGTGTGAAAATGGAGCGATGTCTTTGGTTGGACTAGATTTGGTATTTGATGCCATGGAGAAAGTGAAAGTCATAAAGGAAAGATTGGAGGCTTCCCAAAGTCGTCAAAAGTCATATCAATGTTTGGAGAAGAGATCTTGAGTTTAAGGAAGGTGATTAGGTGTATTTGAATGTTTCACCTATGAAAGGTGTAATGAGTTTTGGCAAAAAAGGCAAATTGAGTCCTAGACATGTGGAACCTTATGAGATTATTAAAGAAAATAGGAAGGTGGCTTATGAGCTAGATTTGCCTATGGAGTTAGATATGGTTCATCCGGCATTTCATGTGTTGATGTTGAGGAAATGGATGGTTGATCCTAATTCAGTTGTTCCATTGAAGGATATGTCTATTGAGGAGGATTTGACCTATAAAGAGATATCAGTTGAGATTTTGGACAGACAAGTGAAGAGATTGAGAAATAAGGAAGTGGCATTTATCAAAGCACTAAGGAGAAACTAACAAGTTGAGAGTGCTACTCACAAAGACGAGACAGACATGATCAAATGATATCCTTACCTCTTTCCTTCTATCAAGCCCAAGGTAACGAATATGATCTATTCCTCCAAATTCTCACGAATACATGTTTCCTTGTCATAGTACATGCATGCATGATCATGAGACTATTTTAAAATGATATTTGAAGCATAAGTTTGATGATTTTATGAAAATGATGTTTATGTTGCATTTTTCATGATAGGTCGATGGCTATGTTTTTCTACTCAACTCAAGATTGTTTCTTTCTTATTCGAGAATGAATGATCCCACGAGGGAGATATTATAATGCCCTGCGTGTTGAAAAGACTGGAAAATGAAAAATTGTTGAAATTTTGAACTAATATGATTTTATGAGACAATCTACGACACGTGGATTGGACCACAGGTCTAGAAGGGTCTCGTGGTTGAAGTCCAGAAAGTTGGTAAAATTTTTGGGTCACTAGAATTCACTCCACGAGGAACATAATGGACCATACTTCTTTTATGGCTCGTAGACTGAGTCGTGGATGGGACCCATGAAAGAAACTTTTCTAAGTCTAGAAGCATTCTATGGAAGGGTTCTATGATCCATAAATGGAACTACTAACCATATATCAGGTTTTATGGTTTGAACATGCAATTTCTAGTAGCTCAATTCTTGGGACCATGCCTTGAGCCAAAACACGACCTGTGGAAAGGTTTACGAGCTGTGAATGGGGTCTCGTAAATGGGTCAAACAGATTTTAAATGAAGAGCTTTTTGTTCATTTTCAATTTATTTAACTCCTAAACTACATTGTTTTGACCTTTCTAACTAACTTAACCGACCTAACTCCTACAAAACCTATTCCTAATTCATTTTATCTCTTTTACTCTCATAACACTCTCCAAAGTTCTCAAAAATTCTCTCTAAGGATTCTCTTCATTGAAACTAAGGTTTAGAGGTTTGGATAAGGAATTTCCAGAACTTTCTTCTTCAAATTACGGGAATTTTACTTAAGATATGTAGGGCTTCATTTATCGACAAGATTTATCCATGAAGCCCAACTTAATTCTACCTTTTTATCAAAGTTTTAGCATAGATTTCTATGGATTTTATGATGACATTCCAAATGGTTCGGTTATGATTCTTACTTTATTATTATTATATCTATTTATGTACGATCATGGATGATTACATGATTTCTAAGTGAATTAAAGTGATTTTAAGCATATGATGATTATTGCTTGTCGAATTGATGTGGGTTCCTTTACTAATGATCCAAATTGATTTTCATTGGATGATTCCTCTATTATTCTCACCTAATTGCATAATTTTAGCTTAATTACTCATGAACTCACACCTGGCCCTAGTTTTCTATGAGAAAGCTATGATTTTCATAGAATATGATTCTAAGTATGAAAAGTATATTTTAATGATGATGAGGGTGACTTAAGACCCTAAATATTTATAAAATGATGATAAGATGGATAGTATACCTACACTATATGAAAGGTTATGTAGATGGACTACTCATAGGGCATAAGATGTTTTTATGAAGTTATGATGACTAATTTACAACATATGAAAGTACGATTTTGATAAAGTATGAATTGTGTTGAAAGCTATGTCTATGCATGTTTATGTATTCTGTGGTATATGACTTAGCACTGAATGAGCTTGTGTAAGGGACTATCCCTAAGGGTCCTTATATAAATTCTCAAGTCTCATAACTACATTCCACCATAGGTTGATGATTATGTGTCTACAAGGCTAGCTATTGGATCCATTTAGCTTTATGTTCATGTGATACTCATTGTGCTAGGATAGAGTAAAAAAGGTGGTCTTTTATGTACATGTGATTCTCACCTTGCTAGGATAGAGACTATAGGGTGAAAGTAGAGTCTACCTTAGAAAAGTGGACTCCTCTTTCGCTCGATGTAAAAGGAACATTAGTATTCCATGTAATACTCTGCATGATTTTATTGTTGGATTTGATTTTATTCCCACATATGTATGCTAGGTGATGAAGGGCTTTATGATACTTCTACTCATTGTTTTAAATATGTATTGCTTATACATATTATTTCCTCATTCTCTTATTTATGATTATGCATATTGATATTATGTTATGATGTTCCTTGATGCATGACATACCTACATAATTAGTACATTCCACGTACTAACACATGCTTCTTTGCCTGCATGATTTAATCATGTAGGGAGAGACAATGAGACTACTCTTCTATTTCGTGACTAGAGTTGGGTTGAGGTTTTGAAGACTTGTTGGTGAGTTCCCAAGCTTCGGAAACAAGCCCTTTCACATGATGTTTTCCTTATGTTGAGACTTTATGATTTCATTATTGTTCTATCTTAAGGGTGAGCTAGTGAGCTATGTGCTAGACTTTGCCAAGATATTTATGTAGATGCATGAATTGGATCATGATTCATGTATTTCCCCTAAGGGAAATATTTGACTCTTATGTTGATTTGTTCCACTGGCTTACTCTCTTATGAATTTCTTACTTTACCTTAGGTATACTTATGATATGAATAAGAGGCTTGGATGGAGCGCCTTTGGGTGTCACATTCGCCGTGTCATGGCTAGACTTTAGGTTCGGGTCATGAAAATTGACTACCCTAAGTTAAAAAATATCCTCATTCATGCCCAATTCATAAAATCAAAATTCTCTCTCGAAAAATACTCCCAAGGCTCTTTTCTTCCCCAAGCAAGAATTTCACTGAAGATCAAGCTATTTTTAACAAAATTCAAAGCAATCTCTTTTAGATTTCTTTAGTTTCTCCATCAATGTATATGCGTCTTCATTCATGGGTACCTTTTACCCATGGATCCCAATAATTTTCCAACTTTATCTCCTAATTTCAAGTACGAATTTTCATGAAGATTTTTATTTTGTTTCAATTGTTTAGATTCTGACTGATATTCTAATAATTGATCTATATTGATATAAATTGATACAAATTGCATGGAATTGATGATTTTTAAATGGATTCTCCCTTCAAGTCTATTTAGGGTTATGAACTACATTGTGGGACTTTTCAATTATGATTTCAATTGTTATGATTCTTTATGATTTGGTATAATTTCAACAAATTGCACATTTCAAAGTTGATTTGACATTGAACCCACATGTTTACCCTAATTTCCAATGACTTGTGAACTTGAATGGTAAATGCTTTGTCACAACTAGGCCCTAGGCCCATTTTGGATAGTGGTGGTACATACATGATCATAGTCATCCATAATAGGTATAAACATGAACCTATGGTGGCACATAGTCATGAGAAAGGTAGGATTTATATAAGGACCTTTAGTGATAGTCCCTTGCTTTCAATATCATTCGGTGCTAAGTCATCATCCCAAAAAATACATATGTATACACATAAACATTCTTGTAATAGGATCATAAGTCATTTCAAATCATCATCATGCATACTTGGGATTAAAAGCCAAATCATACTTCAAAACATGATTATATGCATAGGAATAGCTCTTTCATAACTTGTACATGATTGTGTATACACACCTATAAGTGCTTAAAGCCATGTCATACTCATCAATGTGATCATAATCATGTCATAATCATACTTGCCTTGAAATCATATCCATAACCATGATTGGGAATCAAATCCACATCACAAATTCATGAATTGTCTTGTTCATGCATGCCCATGACATGAGGAATGAAAGTAAAACATGAGTACTTGAAATTCATACTTAAAACTTGATAATAAGATAGAAACATGCATTATCTATGAAGAAATAAACATTCGAATCATAACTGAAACTACTCATGCATGAAATTCAAAGTTTAAAGGGACATGCGAGTTCATGATTCTTGGAAATCATGTAAATAATTGGAATAAGAAGTAATTCATGCTTAAATCATCATTTAATAATGACCCATACCATAATTCTATCAATTTGAAGTTAAAAAATGAAGATAATACTCAAACTCATGAAATAGATGAAATAGAATTTGGGCTCCAAGGTTGAATTGAAACCAAGGATGAATCTATACATACCTTGCTTAGATTAAGAAGTTTGAGATGAATTAAGCTTGACTTGAAACCCCAATAGAAGCCTAGCTTGTATTCTTAAAGATGAGACTTGGAGAGTGTTTTAGGACATAGATTTTGAGAGACTATGTGTTAAGTTTGAATGAAGTATTAGGAATAGTATAAGCACTGATTTAATACATAAAGGAATGAATAAAAGTCTTGGGATTGGGCCAAATTACCAAAAGTCTTTAATGGAAATGAGTCCAAAAATTGAATTGGGCATCACCATGGAATGCTTCACGGTCCATGGTGACCCCTTGTGAACCTTCCCAAGTTATGAAACAGGATTGGCCAAGGCCTGTGGCCCCTACACAGACCACATCATGGTCTGTGATAAGGTCCACAAGCCATAGTCTATGCTCGTGGTGGCATACTTGGCAAGGCAACCTCCAAGTGACCAGGAAAATGGGTAAGGACACTTTCACAACTAGTGAACCCTTTCACCGCTCGTGAAGGGCTCCCCGAAAGGGTGCCTTGGCCAAAAACACCTAAAAACCATTTTCGTGCGTTGTTATGGCCTTCCAAAGTCTGGGTCCTTACATCATCTCCCCCTTGGGATCATTTATCCTCGAATGAGCTAAAATATATCTTGAATAGTTTGAATCGAACATGAAATAGCCAAACATGAATGCACATTGAAAAAAGTAACATTTAAAACCATGAAATTATTAGATCTATGCTAAAAACATCATACAAATCTGTTTTGTGCACATGTTTGCATGCACTGACATGATGATATAGAAAGGAAGGAATTCATACCATATAAGCATCAAGAACCTAGTACCTTTGTCTTGAGTAGATTGGAATAGATAGGATTATCGCTTCATCATATCTAATTCCGCTTCCTATGTAGCACTTTCTATATGTTGGTTCCTCCAAAGGACTTTAACTGGTGCAATATCCTTGTTACAAAACCTCTTTACTTTCCTATCCATGATCTTAATCGGAACCTCCTCATTAGTCAAGTTCTCCTCAAGATCAACACCCTCTAAAGGCACAATCGAAGTAGGATCACCAACCAACTTCCTCAACATAAACACATGGAACACTAGGTGAATGAAACTTATGTCTAGAGGCAAATCCAATCTATAAACCATATTGCGAATCCGTTCATCAATCTTATAAGGGCCTACATACCGGGGACTCAATTTTCCCTTCTTGGCAAAATGTATTACTCTCTTCATAGGTGACACTTTCATATATACCCAATCACCGACATGGAACCCAAGGTCCATTTTTCTAACATTCGAATATGACTTTTGATGACTTTGAGCCATTTTCAACCTTTTCCATATTAACTTCACCTTTTCCATAGCCTCTAACACCAAATCTGGGCCAATAAAAGCTATCTCACCTATCTCAAACCATCCCACTGGGGATCTACATCTCCTCCAATACAAAGCCTTGAATGATTCCATTCCGATGCTAGCATGAAAACTATTGTTATAGACGAACTCAATAAATGATAAATAGTCATCCCAATTTCTCTTGAACTCCAATACACAAGCCCTCAACATGTCCTACAGGGTATAAATTGTCATTTAAGCTTATCCATCAATTTAAGGATGGAAAATGGTGCTTAACTTCACCCTTGTACCAAGCCCCTTCTGAAATGGCCTCCAAAAGTTAGAAGTGAATCAGGTACCAAGACCCGATATGAAAGAAAAAGGCATCATGAAATCTAATCAACTCCCAAATATATAACTTGGCATAATCTTTGGCATTGAAAGTAGTCTTGATTAGTATAAAATGAGTTGATTTAGTCATCTTATCCACAATTACCCAAATAGAGTCGTATTGCTTCCGGACGGGCCAAACTGTCCCAATATCCATATTCAAATCTTTCCACTTTCAAGTAGGGATCTCAATATCTTAAGCCAAACCACCGATCCAGTGGTACTCTACCTTTACCTATTGTGTAACACCCGTAATTACCAAAATACCCTTAGGAAAGAGGTGTGCGTAAAATGCATCTTCCGATGCTCGGATTGGGAATTCCAGAGCGGATTCGTGATCAACACTAAAAATTGAGTGGGAGAAGGGTCTCGATCGATTTTTAGAGCGATCGAGTGAAAAGATAATTTTTCGTTCCAAAACGAAAAACAGTGTAACTTCGCGATGGAACCGCGTCGCGGACCTGTTGCGGAGCCACACTTAAATTTTTTCTGTGATTTTTCAACAGAGTTGAGTTTTCCGAAAATACACTGTCCGCGTCGCAGAATGTGTTATTTCAGGTCGGGAAAGAATTCTTTCAAATTATGGAGGGCATCTTAGTCCATTCCTATCTATCCTAAACGTACCCCTATGACCAATAAAGGTCGATTTCTAAGAAAAGGATTTCAAAAAATCCAATTCTAAAGCGTTTTTCCTAGAAGTCACTAAGTCAAGGCTTGAGAGAAGTTGAGGTTGAGGAGATCAAGAGAAGGATTGTGCAAATTCGTGTTAGCAAATCTTTCCAAGTGTGTAAGGCTAACCTAAAGCATGGGAATGTTCTCCCATGTGCCCTCTTGAGTATATTAAATTGTGTATATGAACATAATGAGGTTGATGTGAAGAGTTTTGAGCATGTATTTTGTATTTTACTTTATGCATATGTTTTCTTAAACAGATGATCATCATAAAACTAAATTTACATTCATGAGATGAGTCTAGAGCCTAAATAAGAATGATGTTATAATGTTGTAATTGTGTTTCACATATGAGGAGAGTCTTGATGATGATGTTGATGAGCATGATGTTTTATGATATCTTAAACTCGAAAGTTTAATTTCTAAAAGAGTATCTTGAATCCATGATGTTGATGTTGATGAGGTGAGGTGATGTTGATGTTGAGGTACTATGTCCCTACGGACTGATGTTGATGTTGAGGTATTATGTTATGTCCCTATAGGGCTGATGATGAGGTATTATGTCCCTATGAGACTAATGAGGTTGAGGTTTTATGAGCATGTCGAGTTCTAGGAAGAGTATTGAGCACCGAAATGGGTAAGAGTGAGTCCCACTTGAACCCATTAACTACGTGGCCCACGCAGCAAGAGGGGATTGAACCGTAATGCGGATGGCTCCTTTCTTGTCCCAAATGAGGACTGAGGTTTTCTTGTGGATCCACTGAGATTGATTTCCTTTACCCCGGGCAGGGTATTGGATGGATGTGGCAATAACATTGCTTCGTTGTATCATCACCGGCTCATAGGTGATGGTTGTCGGTTAGAGAAACTCCCAGTTAGGTTCCTTTTGATAGAACTCTGAGGTTGATGTTGATGTGATGTCCTGAGTCGATGTTTTAAGAGATGAGTCGATGTTGATGTTCCATGAGTTGAGTTGACGTTGAGGTTCCTTGAGTGAGTTGAGTCGAGTTTTTCTTGAGATGAGTTTGATGTGATGTTGATGTTGAGATGAGAGGTTGATGGGTCAATTGTCTACTCTAATCTCTTGCCTTAGATAGACACTTGATGTTCGGATGGAGTATGATGTTTGAGTTGATATTTTTCAATCCTGTTGTACTTATATTGTTATTCAGCTATTTTACATGCCAGTACATTTCACGTACTTACGCCATTTGGTGCTGCATCGTTTCATGATGCAGATACAGGAGTTAGAGGACTTCAGCAGATGCACCGTTGAGGTCAGAGATTGCGAGTGCCAACATCGGTGAGCCTCCTTGCAATCCGGAGGAAACCCTTTATTTGATGCTTCCTTTATTCATTAAGTCCAGTAGCCATGGCATGTCATGGCACAATTTCTTAGACAGTTGAGTCAGGTTAAAGGCTTCGTAGACATGATGTCGAGGTTGATGATGATGTATTCCTTATGAACTGAGTAGTACCTTTACTTACTTAGTTGATGTTGAGTCAGATGCTGGCCTTTGGACTTTTATTTGAAGTAGTTCACTGCTTTACTTCTGCTATGTTGATGTTAAACTGACTGTCCTGAGAACAAGTGGTTTGCTTAGGGGCTAGCAATAGTCTCTGAGTGTCGGCCACGTCTAGGGTACCCTCTCGGGGCGTGACAAACTTGGTATCAGAGCACAGAGTTCAAGAGTCCTAGGGAGTCTATGAAGTCTTGTCTAGTAGAGTCTTGTTTATGCGTGTGTTGTGCATCACACTTCATAAATAATTTGCTACATGGCATTTAGGAAATGGTTACCCTTCTTTGATGTTCTGAGTTTGTGCGATAGAGCTTGACTCTATGAAACCCCCTTTCTAATTCGTGCATTACGCGCTTGCAGATAATGCCTCCAAAATGCACTGCTGCCCAAAGAGATGCCTCAGTCCCTAACACTGACAATCCCTTACTAGAGGTTCCTAACCAACACGAGACAAGGAGACGGGGACGACCTACCAGAGCTACTGAGGCTCCACCAACACCTTCTGCTCGGTCAGCCTCTACTTCAGAAGCAGGCTTCAGGGGAGCTATTACTATGCTCACTCAGTTGGTGGCCTCTCAGAGTAGCAGTCATGGTCCCCAGGCCCCTGGCTCCAGCTCCCAAGAGTCCGCAGTTGCATCCAGGCTCAGAGATTTCCTGAGGATGAACCCGCCAGTCTATACGGGGTCCAAGGTTGAGGAGGATCCGCGAAACTTTATCGATGAGATGCGCAAGATCCTAAGGGCTATGCATGCAAACGAGGTTGAGGGAGTCGAGCTGGTCCCTTATCAGCTTAAGGATGTTTCCTATGTCTGGTATAACCAGTGGGAAGATGGTAGAGGTGAGGACGCTGAGCATACTGAGTGGGAAGAGTTTGAGAGTGATTTTCTCGATCACTTCTTTCCCCAAGAGTTGAGAGGGGCAAAGATCGAAGAGTTCGTGAATCTGAAACAAGAGGGGTTGACTGTCAAAGAGTATAACTTGAAGTTCATCCAGCTGTCCAGGTATGCTCCAGAGATGGTCCTTGATATGAGGGCAAGAATGAGAAAGTTTGTGTCTGGGTTGGGCAGGCAGGTGAAGAGGGAGTGTAAGGCAGCATTGCTGATTTCGGACATGGATATTGCTAGACTTATGGTCTATGCCCAGCAAACTGAGGAGGACAAGAAGAGGGACAGGGAAGAGCAGCAGAGTAAGAAAGCCAAATTGGTAGGGCATGAGCCTAATCAGCAGAAGCAGAATAAGGATGACAGAACTTTCTTCCAAAAGAAGTCTTCTAGCCATGCACCTCCGATGGTGAGTGCACCTATTCAGCAAAATAGGTATGATCAGAAATCCTATGGTCACTAGAACTTCAGAGCACAGGGACCTCAGTCCCAAGCTAGTGTTGCTCAAGGTCCGAAGGGAAGGCCACCTTCTGGCAGATGTGGCAGGCTGCATCTTGGTGCGTGCCGTGAGGGCACCAATACTTGCTTTTCATATGGACAGCCTGGCCATTTCCAGGGTGAGTGCCCTACGAGGAATCATAGGTGGAGTGATAGAGGTAATAAAGCTCAATCTGCTACAGCGCCCCCTGCGGGCAGTCATCAGAAGGCTCCTACTGCAAATGCAGGAGGCGGGACGAACCGTCTGTATGCGATGGGTAATCAATAGGATCAAGAGGTTGCTCCAAATGTTGTTACGGGTATGCTCTGAATCTTTTCTCATAATTATTATGCATTGCTTGACCCAGGTGCCACCTTGTTTTTTATGATACCCTATGTGGCCAAAAAGTTTGAGGTTCTTTCTGAGTGTTTGCTTGAACCTTACACTATTTCTACTCCTACTGGTAAGTCAATCCTTGCTAAGAGGATCTATGAAGACTGTGTAGTGTCCATCTGTCTTAGGGGTACTTTGGCCAATTTGGTAGAGTTGGAGATGGTTGACTTTGATGTGATTCTTGGTATGGATTGGCTCCATGCTTGCCATGCATCCATAGATTGTAGGACCTGAGTTGTTAAATTTCAATTTCCGAATGAACCGGTCCTAGAGTGGAAGGGAGGTTATGTTGCACCCATCTTTCCTACCTGAGGGCGAGGAGGTTAATCTCTAAGGGGTGTATCTATCACTTTGTACGAGTTAAATCTGATGATGTGGAGTCACATACTCTTGAGTCGATCCCGATTGTAAATGAGTTCCCTGAGGTGTTCCCTGAGGACTTACCTAGAGTCCCTCCTGATAGGGAGATTGACTTTGGTATTGATGTACTTCCTAACACGCAGCCTATTTCAATCCCACCATATAGGATGGTCCCCACTGAGTTGAAAGAGCTGAAGGAACAGTTGAAGGATCTGTTAGAGAAGGGTTTCATTAGATCCAGTGTTTCTCCTTGGGGTGCTCTCCTTCTGTTTGTACAAAAGAAGGATGGGTCTCTCAGAATGTGCATAGACTATAGGTAACTGAACAAGGTCACGGTCAAGAATAAATATCCTCTTCCCAGGATAGATGAATTGTTTGACCAACTTCAGGGTGCCTCGTGCTTTTCAAAGATAGACCTCAAATCGGGTTACCACCACTTAAAGGTGAAGGAATGTGATATTCCAAAGACAGCTTTCAGGACAAGATATGGCCACATTGAGTTCTTGGTCATGTCCTTTGGGTTGACGAATGCACCGGCAACTTTTATGGACTTGATGAATAGGGTGTTCAGGCCCTACTTTGACATGTTTGTGATCGTGTTTATTGATGATATCTTGGTATATTCGAGGAATGAGGAAAAGCATGCTAAACATCTTCGTGTTGTCCTACAAATTCTTAAGGACCATGAATTGTATGCGAAGTTCTCCAAATGTGAGTTTTGGCTTAAGTCAGTGACTTTCCTAGGCCATGTGGTTTCGGGTGACGGAATTCGAGTAGATAGAAGATTGAAGCGGTTGCAAGTTGGCCAAGACCGACCTCTCCATCTGACATAAGGAGATTCTTGGGGTTGGCAGGCTACTATCGCAAATTTGTTGAGGGATTTTCTTCCCTATCCGAGCCATTGACAAAACTGACCCAGAAAAAGGTCAAGTTTCAGTGGTCTGAGGAATGTGAGAAGAGTTTTCAAGAGTTAAAGACTAGGTTGACCACCGCACCTGTCTTGACCTTGCCTGACGGGACGGAAGGCTTTGTAATATACTGTGATGCATCAAGAGTTGGGATGGGATATGTATTAATACATAGAGTTAAAGTGGTGGCTTATGCTTCCAGGCAGCTTAAAGTTCATGAGAAGAACTATCCGACCCTTGATCTTGAGTTGGCGGCAGTTATGTTCGCTCTTAAAATCTGGCGCCACCACTTGTATGGAGTGCATGTGGACGTGTTCACGGATCACAAGAGCTTGCAATATGTCTTCAGTCAAAGAGAGCTCAACCTGCGACAGAGGAGATGGTTGGAGTTGCTCAAAGATTACGACATGAGCATCATGTACCACCCAGGTAAAGCTAATGTTGTTGCTGATACTCTTAGCAGGTTGTCTATGGGTAGTACAACCCATGTTGAGGAGGAGAAGAAGGAGTTAGTGAAGGAAGTGCATAAGTTGGCTCGATTGGGAGTCCAGCTTGAGGAGAACGACGAGGGAGGAATTTATGTTAAGAATTGGTCTGCATCGTCCCTAGTGACTGAGGTAAAAGAGAAGAAGGATCGAGATCCTATTATATTCTAATTCAAGGAGGATGTTCAGAAGCAAAAAGTGACGGTCTTCTCCAAAGGGGGAGATGGGGTATTGAGGTACCAGAGTAGGCTATGTGTCCCTAATGTTGATAGTGTTCGAGAGAGGATTCTGGATGAGGCCTATAACACTAGATACTCCATTTATCCGGGCTCCATCAAAATGTATCACGACTTGAGAGAGGTCTATTAGTGGAGCGGAATAAAGCGGGATATCGCGAAGTTTGTTTGAAGATGCCCAAATTGCCAACAAGTAAAAGTTGAGCATCAAAGGCCAATTGGCTTAGCCCAAATCATCGAGATTCCAGAATGGAAGTGGGAGATGATTAATATGGATTTCATCACTGGCCTACTGAGATCTCGGAGATAGCATGATTTCATATGGATGATTGTAGATAGGATGACGAAGTCAGCGCATTTCCTGGCAGTCTAGACGACCAACACTGTGGAGGATTATGCCAAGAAGTATATCCAAGAGATTGTGAGGTTGCATGGAGTCCCTTTGTCCATTATCTCGGACAGAGGAGCCCAATTTACATCTCATTTCTGGAAGTCTTTCCAGAAAGGATTGGGTACCAAAGTGAACTTGAGCACAACTTTTCATCCACAGATGGATGGTCAGGCAGAGCGCACTATTCAGACGGTAGAGGACATGTTGAGAGCATGTGTCCTTGACTTCAAAGGAAATTGGGACGATCATTTACCATTGATTGAATTCACATATAACAATAGTTATCATGCAAGCATTCAAATGGCCCCTTATGAGGCCTTGTATGGGAGGACGTGTAGATCACCCATTGCGTGGTTTGAAGTTGGAGATGCTGAGTTGATTGGTCCTGACCTTGTACACCAATCCATGGGAAAAATGAAGATTATCAGAGAAAGATTGAAGACTGCCTAAAGCCGTCAGAAATCTTACACAGATGTGAGGAGAAGAGACCTAGAGTTTGGGGTAAGCGATTGGGTTTACTTGAAGGTATCACCCATGAAGGGTGTCATGAGGTTTGGGAAAAGGGGGAATTGAGTCCTCGCTATATTGGTCCTTATCATATTGTGCGAAGAATTGGGAAGGTTGCTTATTAGCTAGAATTACCTTCCGAGTTAGATGGAATCCATTCGGTGTTCCATATTTCGATGTTGAAGAAATGTTTGGGGGATCCTGCCTTGGTAATTCCTGTGGAGAGCACGGGAGTTAAAGACAGTTTGTCCTATGAGGAAATCCCAGTCCAAATCCTTGATCGTCAGGTTCGCAGATTGAGGAACAAAGAGATAGCCTCTGTCAAAGTTTTGTGGAGGAATCAATTTGTTGAGGAAGCCATATGGAAAGTTGAGGAAAATATGAAAGCAAAATACCCGCATATGTTCATGCCCGAGGTTGAGGAAAGTGTCGAAGGTAACATTCTTACTTTCATGTAAATTGATGTTCCTACCATGAGTTGTTACGTATAAATTCTAATGTCTGAATAGAGGTTATTGAGGTCGAGGAGAAGTTGAGGAGGTGAGTTGATGAGTGAGTATCGAGGTGAGTCTTTAGTATATTCGTGCCAAAGTAGCGTTCCTACTCATCATTCAAGGACGAATGATCCCAAGGGGGAGATAATGTAACACTCGGTAATTACCAAAATACCTCTAGGGAAGAGATGTGCGTAAAACGCATCTTCTGATGGTCGAATTGAGAATTCGAGAGCGGATTCGTGATCAGCACTAAAAACTGAGTGGCAGAAGGGTCTCGGTCGATTTTTAGAGCGATCGAGTCGAAAAATAATTTTTCGTTCCAAAACAAAAAACTGTGTGACTTCGTGATGGAACCGCGTCGCGGAGCCACACTTATGTTTTTTCTGTGATTTTTTGACGGAGTTAAATTTTTCTAAAATACAATGTCCGCGACAAGTCCGCATCGCAGACTGTGTTATTTCAGATCGGGGAAAAATTCTTTTAAATTATGAAGGGCATTTTAGTCCATTCCTATCTATCCTAAACGTACCCCTACGACCAATAAAGGTCGGTTTCTAACAAAAGGGTTTCAAAAAACCCAATTCTAAAGCATTCTTCCTAGAAGTCACTAAGTCAGGGCTTGAGGGGAGTTGAGGCTGAGGAGATCAAGAGAACGAATGTGCCAATTCGTGTTAGCAAATCTTTTCAGGTATGTAAAAGCATGGGAATGTTCTCCCATGTGCCCTCTTGAGAATAATAAATTGTGTATATGAACATAATGAGGTTGATGTGAAAAGTTTTGAACATGTATTTTGTATTTTACTTTATGCATATATTTTCTTAAACTGATGATCATCATAAAACTAAATTTACATTCATAATTCATTTTATATGTGTTTTCTTTTAAAACCCTATGACTATTTTATTAAAAAGGTGTAAGAATGCACTAAGAGATGAGTCTAGAGCCTAAATGAGAATGATGTTATGATGTTGTAATTGTGTTTCACATATGAGGAGAGTCTTGATGATGATGTTGATGAGCATGATGTTTTATGATGTCTTACACTCGAAAGTTTAATTTCTAAAAGAGTATCTTGAGTACATGATGTTGATGTTGATGAGGTGAGGTGATGTTGATGTTGAGGTACTATGTCCCTACGGGACTGATGTTGATGTTGAGGTATTATGTTATGTCCCTATGGGGCTGATGATGAGGTATTATGTCCCTGTGGGACTGCTGAGGTTGAGGTTTTATGAGCATGTTGAGTTCTGAGAGGAGTATTGAGCACCGAAATGGGTAAGAGTGAGTCCCACTTGAACCCATTAGGCCCGCGTAGGAAGAGGGGATTGAACTGCAATGCGGATGGCTCCTTTCTTGTCCCAAATGAGGACTGAGGTTTTTTTTGTGGATCCACTGAGGTTGATGTCCTTTACCTCGGGCAGGGTATTGGATGGATGTGGCAACGACATCGCTTCGTTATTCATCACCGGCTCATAGGTGATGGTTGTCGGTTAGAGAAACTCCCAGTTAGGTTCTTTTTGATAGAACTCTGAGGTTGATGTTGATGTGATGTCCTGAGTCGATATTTCCTGAGTTGAGCCGATGTTGATGTTCACTGAATTGAGTTGACGTTGAGGTTCCTTGAGTGAGTTGAGTCGAGTTTTCCTTGAGATGAGTTCGATGTGATGATGATGTTGAGATGAGAGGTTGATGGGTCAATTGTCTACTCTAATCTCTTGCCTTAGATAGACGCTTGATGTTCTGATGGAGTATGATGTTTGAGTTGATGTTTTCCTATCCTGTTGTACTTATATTGTTATTCAGCTATTTTACATGCCAGTACATTCCACGTACTGATACCATTTGGCACTGCATCATTTCATGATGCAGATACAGGAGTTAGAGGACTTCAGCAGACGCACTGTTGAGGTCAGAGATTGCGTATTCCAACATCGGTGAGCCTCCTTGCTATCCGGAGGGAACCCTTTATTTGATGCTTCCTTTATTCATTGAGTCTGGTAGCCATGGCATGTCATGGCACCATTTCTTAGACAGTTGAGTCAGGTTAGAGGCTTCGTAGACATGATGTCGAGGTTGATGATGATGTATTGCTTATGAACTGAGTAGTACCTTTACTTACTTAGTTGATTTTGAGTCAGATGTTGGCCTTTGGCCTTTTATTTGAAATAGTTCACTGCTTTAATTCCGCTATGTTGATGTTAAAGTGACTGTCCTGAGAACAAGTGGTTTGCTTAGGGGCTAGCGATAGTCTCTGAGTGCTGGCCCAGTCTAGGGTACCCTCTTGGGGCGTGACATATTGACAAATAGGACATTCATATATAAACTTGGCTATGTCTTTCATCATACCTTTCCACCACTACACTTCATTCATGTTCCGATATATCTTAGTGGACCCCAGATGTATAGAATATGGAGAGTTACAGGATTTTCTCAAAATCACCTCTCTAAGTCCATCAATTGTAGGAACACAACCGATCTTGATACCGAAGTACACCATCTCCCTCTTGGGAAAAAACCTCTATTTTCTTTTCAGCAATCAACTTCTTCAATTTTACTAATGATGGGTCTAGATCCTATTTTATTTTGGTATCAACAACCGCAGTGCACATCCTTCACTAACTCTTTCTTGGTCTCATCAAACATAAACCATACTACCCATAGATAATCTACTAAGGGCATCAACCACAACATTTGCCTTGCCTAGATGATATTGCACACTCATGTCATAGTCTTTGAGAAGCTCCAACCATCTCCGTTGTCTCAAATTAAGATCTCTTTGGATGAATACATATTGCAAACTCTTGTGATTGGTGAACACATCAACATGGACCCCATAAAGATAATGTTGCCAAATTTTCAAAGTATGTACCACAATCTCTAATTCAAGATCATGAATTGAATAAATTTGTTCATGAACCTTCAAAGGTCTAGATGCATAAGTTATCACTTTGTCATGTTTCATGAGCACACAACCCAAACCAATCCAAAAAGAATTACAATACACTACATACCTATCTAAGCCATCCGAAAGTATCAAAACGGGAGCCGATTTAAGTCGATCCTTCAAAGTTTAAAAGCTTTTCTCAGACTCATCCATCTATAGGAATTTGGCCTTCTTTTGAGTCAACTTAGTCAATGATGAAGAAATAGATGAAACATTCTCAACAAATCTCCGATAATAACCCACTAACCTAAGAACTCCGAAAATCTGAAGGAGACAACGATCTTGGCCAATTATTCACAACCTTGGTCTTTTTTGGATCAACTTTAATACCATCACCGAATACCACATGACCAAGAAAGGATACCTCATGCAACCAAAATTCACATTTACTAAACTTGACAAATACTCGTCCCTCAAATTCTAAAAAACCAACCTCAAGTGATCCATATGCTCTTGTTCACTCCGAGAATAATGAATAATCAATAAAGACAACACCAAAAACATCAAGTATTGGCTTGATTACCCAAATCATGAGAGCCATAAAGGCTGTCCGAGCATTAGTCAGCCCAAAAGACATCACTACGAACTCAAAGTACCCATATCTAGTGCTGAAAGCTGGTTTGGGAATATCACGATCTTTTACCATCAGCTAATGATAATCAGAACAAAGATCAATCTTAGAGAAAGAAGTATAACCCTGTAATTGATCAAACAAATCATCAATCCTTGATAATGGATACTGATTCTTTATAGTCACCTTGCTCAATTATCGATAATCAATACACATCCGAAGTGAGTCATCCTTCTTCCTCACAAATAAGACAGGAGCACCCTATGGTGATATACTTTGCCTAATACATCCCTTCTCCAACAAGTCCATCAACTGATCCTTCAACTCCTTTAATTGATCCAATGCCATACGATAAGGAGAAATAGAAATAGGTTGAGTATCAGGAAGAAGATCTATGCCAAAGTCTACTTTTCTTTCGGGAGGAAAACCAGGAAAATCCTTGGGAAAGACATCTGGAAACTCTTTAACCACAGGAATCGACTCAAGAGTAGGCGACTTAGATTCAACATCTCATACCTTCACTTATGATAGATGCACCCCTTAGAAATTATTTTTCGGGCTTTGAGATATAAGATAAATCGACATTTAAAAGTGGGGTAACTCCCCACCCACTCAAGAATAGGCTAATTTGGAAACTAAAACTTGATCATTTGTGTCCTACAATCTTTAGAGGCATAAGAAGCATGTAACTAATCCATCCCAAAAATAACATCAAAATCAACCATTTCAAGTTCAGCTAGATCACAAGGAATGAATTTATGCAAAACTAAAATAGAGCAAACCAATAGACTCTATGGGATACAATAGACTCACCCATAGGAGTATAAACTAATAATGGCTCCCTTCAAATTTCAAGACTTATACCAAACTTAATATCCAAGAAAGAAGTAACAAAATATAAATCTGCACCCGGATTAAGCTGTAATGACTCTCTGAGTCATTTCTATGTTTCCGCAGTTATTTTATGGGGTTGAGCATGTGCATGGTGACCTTAGGGTATTTTTGACTTATTGGAATTGTTGGTGTGGTTGATGGACAAGTTGTTTTGATTTATGGGAGTTTTTGAACTACCCAGAAAGTTATAACTGAAAAAATTAGTTTTTTTGGAAAATTCCTAGTAAACAACCTCAGAATTGGATTCTAACGGTTCGATTAGTTTCAGAGTAGCTGAATTAGGCTAGGAGCAGGTCCGATGCAGTTGTATCGTGGGTTGAAAATTTAGCCGCCGAAATCGGTCAATCGTTGAAGTAGTCAACACCCTTAGAAAACATGGCCTGTATGAGAATTTTGATAGCACGATTAGCTCTGGAACGTCAAATTCGGTCTAGGATGACTCTTAGTTTGATACTGGGGACTTCAGATGTGATTTGACCCCCTCAGGGCTTTCCATCAAAAGTTGCATATAAGAAAGTGGGACCCATATCAGATTGTAGGAAGCTCTGTTGGGAATTTTGACCATACCATTGGATCCGGAACATCAAAATTATTAAGGTTACACAGTCCATTTGTAAAAATTGAAGTCAGAATGAGCCCGAAACATTGAAATAAGATTGGAAGGTTCCAGAAAAAGGAAGGGGGTGAAGTGGCGACTTCCTGTTGCACCACGTGGTGAGCTGTGATGCTGCCACATGGCCATGATGCAGTTGCTGCTATAAAAGAGGGGGGGGGGGAAGGGGGGGTTACCAGGGATAATTCACAATAATTTCTCTCAACTTTCGGCCACATTTTCTTGATCAATTTTTATTTAATTTGGGTGATTAAAAAAGATACGTTGTATGAATTTTTGCGAGGAATGCTGTGGAAGTATCAGATTCCAACTTTGGTACGTATTTTGAGGTAAATAACTTTTTTTTGCATATTATATATCAAAAATATATGAAAACTTTACATGTTGATATCTCGATCGATTCTCAGCGGAATTAAGTAAAATTTGGGTCTAAGTTGTTCCATTTTTTGAGAGGAACATTGTCGTGTGTTTGGATTTTAGCAATTTGACCATATTTTTTGTAAAGTCTGACTGAGAAAGTTTTGTAATAAATATTTTTTGATAAGAAATGTAACGTCATTTTTGAGCAGTTTCTCGGTCTGGATCTATTTTGGGCTCGATTTCTGGGTATAGACCCGGGGTGCCGTGGGGATCATTTTATGAGGATTCATTTAGGATTTTGTGCGTGGGCCCTGTTTTCTCATTTTAGCCACAATCAATATATTTTCACCCATTTCTTAAGAATTTGTAGCCAAATCATTCGTACTGGCCTTGTGGTTGATGTTTTGACAGCTAAGAAGTATATGGAAGTGATCAAGAAGGGCAAAGCTCAAGCAAACTGACCAGGTGCATGAGGAACTACTTTCCGGGTAGGCTAGGCTTCTTTAACCCTTAGACAGAGCTAAAATGTATGGATGTTGAGGTGAAAATTGTGGGAATATGTTGTTTATAGGATGGTTTTGCTAAATACAAGTTATATATATGGCTAAAAACTGTGGGAATATGTTGTGTTGATGACTCTATTAGTTGTAGTCACTATATGAGTTGAGTTTTGGAATTATTAAACTGCAAGAGGGCCTGGTAAAGGCTAGATATAGGCTAATGCCATGTGACATGTATATATATTGAGCTTGACTCTTATCTATACGCATGTAGCCTGATGCTACTGAGATACAATAACTTGTAAGGCTGGTTATTTGACTATATATTGTACTATGGACTTGTTGGGGTATAAATATAACTCTGATGGGCTGATATGTTCTAGATACCTATGATATAACTGTGTATGTCCATTTTATTTTGAGTATCTATGGATGACTAGATTGTGATATACTTTCCCCTAGATAGTCATGATTCTGTATTATTTGGTGACATGTGTTTTTCTATACAACTTTTAGCCATTGTGCACTTGTGATACTTACTGGTAACTGGGGGAAACATGCTATATTCTTAGAAATGTTGTGATTATGCTTCTGATTGGGCCTTTTGACTCTTGATATAAGATACAATATACCTTTGTCTACAACTATTAGCATAGTACACCTGCTATTCTTACTCCTGGGGATACACACTATAGTTTGAGAAATGTGATAGTTATGCTACTAATTAGGCTTTATGATGGTTGATGTGAGATACACTACAAGTGCACCTCTGGTGGGCTAGAAACGGGGACATGAACCTATTAGGGAAATATATGCCATATCTTATGGGATTCATTGGGTTATTTGTAGATGGGATACTAGGTACATGAGTTGGTCCACGGGACCAGTACCTTGTTCTAATGATTGGCACATTACTAGTAAGCTAGGAGTGGGGATGTGATTCTATTGGGAGAGCTATCTTTGTTATCAATAGGGTTGTTGTATGATTCTAGATGGGGTACACACTTCTGATTAGTGGTTCTCTTAGGAGTTTAACCTAGGCTTAAGCTGAAAACTACTCTAGAGTCACTACGCATAGATCCACACAGTTACACATTCATTGAGGACCTTGGGATATCTACAGGGTTGAGCATTAGTGCCTGACACACTATGACTTTAGAGGTTCAGATCCAGATATACTAGTTGAGCATATGACTATTTCTTTGCTTCGCGGCCTAGATATTACATCATATGGTACGAGGCCCGATGGCCATATTTGAGAGTCTAAGTCTTGGGTGATGCTCCACATGGTTTGAGTCTTGGTGCCATGTCTGCGAGTAGTCCTAGATGACATTTCATAATCTGAACACCTGTCGATTATTCTTTCGATCTAAACCCTTTTAATTATTCTTTGGGTATGGGGCCTTGTCGATTATTCTTTGGGTCTACAACCCTGTCTATTATTCTTTGGGTTTAGTACCCTATTGCTTGTCCTTAGGTCCAGGACTCTGCTAATTACTCTTGGGTTAAGGACTTGGTTGGTTATTCTTGGATCCATACACCTATACACACCCTGATTGTGTGTGGGTGTACCCTATGGTCTTATGGGGACTCAGGGGGTGTACAAGCATAAATATTAGAGCCTTACACCCACGTACAGTCCAACACCTTGACCATATGATATTAAGAGTTGGGTTTCACTGTGATTCTGGTAGTTGGGTGATTGAGTCTGTTGTCATTACTTACTAATCCTTGCATTCCTAAAGGTACACACTCCATGGTTGTGCATGGGTGTACCTTCTGGGCTATTGGAGGCCCAGTTAGTGTACAAACATAGATACTAGGGCATGACACCCATATACAACACTATACACAATCACGTGATAGTTGTGATATAGTTTTGTTCAATTTTCATCGAATGGTTGCGTAGTACACAATTTGATCTGCCTCTATTGTCCTTCCTATTTCCACTTTTTTGGCTCTTCTAGCTCTGCACATTTGTGTCTCCAAGTTCCACAGACATAGTTGCCACTGGATCTTGGGGTTTGTCAGTTGGTATCATTGCGCACTATGTGGGTTATCCATTTGGGGGTTTTGTGATTCTCTAGATATGCTTATTCCTTGACCTGGGTTCAGATTGCTAGCTTTACTATAGCTTCTATATTTGGTCATGCTATATTTACTGTATTTCACTCAGTTGGCCGATAATGCCCACTGGATGCCTTTTACCAGTACTCACCCCTACAGTTCTACAACTTCCCATGGTGCAGGTAGAGTTACTTGCCGTGGTTGCTGAGTTAGAGACTTGTGGATGATTCAGAAGACTTTGGTGAGCATCAACAGCTCTGGACATTCTGTAGTCTCCTTCTGTTTTGACTCCCGTCTATTGTATTTGGACATTGTCGTTGTACTTTATAGTTGTGACTTGTTATACAGGAGTTTCTCCTAGCTATGTATATTATATATATATATATATATATATATATATATATATATATATATATATATATATATATATATGTGAGTGTGTTTGTGGTTCTATAGTAGCTCTGTGTTGATGGCTTCCAGGTTCTAGGTAGGTAGTGGTTGTGTTATTGGTACTTTGCTAGTGTTGCCATGTTTAGTGATTCAGGACAGGTACCTTGGGTTGGGTTGGCTTGCCTATAGGCGGAATCTAATGGGCGCCATCATGACTTGAAAAGTTGGTCGTGACATAAGCAAAGAATACACATCAAAGTTAAAGACTTTTGACATACCAGTCAGTACATCTAGAGTCTCCTCTACCTCCTGCCTAGATATAAAGCATAGAACCAGTTTTTGCGAGGAGCACCACATTGTTAAGCCCTTGGTTAGCCTTGACCACCTGGAACCATTTGTCCTTTCTTTGGAGCACTAGGACAATCAACAACCTTGTGGCCCATCTTTCCATACCTATGACAAGTACCTGAGTCCTTCAAGCATCTACTTGGGTGACTCTTCCCAGGCCTGTCACACTTGGGATGTATTGGACCACCTTCACCTTGTGCCTTAATATAATGCACTATATCATTGGCGACCCCCAATTGTGAACCTTGTCCTTATTAAAAGCGGCCGTTACCACCACCCCTTCTAGAGTTAGACAGTATTCCATCAAAATGGACCCTTTTGGAATCCTTTATTCTCCTTTCCCTAAGCTTCTCCCCTTCAATCTGTTTGGCATATGTCATGAGCCTAGAAATATCTATCTTCTTAATAAGAATAGTCGTGCGACATTCTTCAACAACCAAGTTAGATATCCTCTCGATAAACGTGTGCATTCTAGCACGAATGTCAGCCACTAGTGTAGGAGCATAGTTTGAGAGTTTGCTGAACTTGAGGACGTACTCCCTCATACTCATTCCTCCTTGTTTGAGTTTGATAAACTCTATCAATTTATCTTTCTTAAGCTCAATAGGAAAGAAATGATCCAGAAAAGAAAATTTGAACTCCTTTCAACCAACTTTATCATCACCCACTTTCTCAGTCAACCATTTAGTGTAACACGCCTAAGACACTTCCGTCAACTTGTAGGCAACCTTCTCTTCAAAAGACAACCCCATAATAGCCAATAGCTTTTAGACTTCATCAATGAATTCATCGGTATCCTTATCAACTTTGGTACGATAAAACTCTAGAAGATTCATCCCAGCAAAGCCTCTCACCCTAGTAGCTGGGGTGGGTATATTAGGAGGAAGAGCAGCCTGTCCAACATGGGTAGCCATAGTCTGAGCCATCATAGCAATCACAGTTTGAAATTCAGAATTGGTAATTGGTTCACCCATATGCTTTTAAGAAGCTTGGTCCTCATTAACAAGAGCCTGTCTAGGCTGAGGTGCTCTTCTCTAAGGCATCGTCTGTAAAGGCCTCAAAGAAAATTCATTTGATTTAGGAAATCATAGGGCACGTTCTATGGCATGACATAAATCATGAAGAAGTAAGATATTTCCTTAAATGCCTTATAGCCTCCTACTCATAGAAGTGGTGCACTTCACACCCATGAATAAGACTCTACTTGATGCAACATGTTGTACTCTAAGGACCATTTTGAATCCTTAGCTCTTTGATACCAAGTTTGTCACAACCGATAACTAGGGCCTAGCCATAACACGATGAATGAGATCCCCAAAGGAACCTCAAAATAACCCCGTAGCATTTAATCAAGCATTCAAGGTGAATGAGTGAGAAACACATAAGTGGAATCATATACATAACATGTCTCATAATCATAAGGAAAACCATAGCTTAAGAGTATACAAGTCTAAAACTGAAGTACATACATAAGTCCAATATATGCCTCTAACTTTGACATAAGATGGGGGCTCAGATAGACCCCGTTTCACCCTGAACATAAAAAAAGACTATCTCTGATACATAATAAACATGAAAGGAAAGGTAAGGGGTCTTGTCCTCGAAGCATGAGGATTCACCTAATCTGGATCGTCAAAATATCTGGATCTAGCCACGGGGTTGGATGATAGGATCACCTGCACCTGCATTGTGATATAATACAGGTATAGAGTATGTATTAGTACTTTTGAATATACCAAGTATGCGAGCATACAATGTAAAATGGGCATGATAAAACCTGCATTAAATGTTAGAAGACAAGGGTATATATATAGAAGAGAAGTATACAAAAGAGAATACCATATCAAGATGCCTCAAACCATGATGCATGGATGCCATAATATATAAAAATAAGTCGGGATGGAACCTCAATCGACATGTAAGACTATGCGAGCTATTACATAGAATTTCGATATTACCTCTACACTAGAAAAAGAGTAGCCTACTTGACAAAGGTAGACTATACCTTACCTTATGGTCCTTTCCCATTTAAAGAATGGTGGTACATATATAATCATATTCATCCATAATGGGCATAAACATGAACCTACAGTGGCACATAGTTATGAGAAAGATAGGCTTTATATAAGGACCCTTAGGTTAGTACCCTACAGGGGCGGATCTACATGGCCCGTTCCGGGTACTCGAGCATCCATTGACCCCGATTTTTTTATGTGTCTATATAGAAAATATGTAAAAATTATATAAATATAAATATAAGAACCAAATGAATAAGATGTTTTATAGGTACTTTGGTTCTCCCTTCCCTCTTAAGGCTTAATGGAAGCTGCTAGATGCTAGATGGGGGATCGAATCCCACTGGCAGTACCAACATTTTTACCTTAAAATACAACTGCCCACAGTCTTTAAATCCTAGATCCGCCACTGGTCCCCCACCTCCGATCTCATTTGATGCTAAGTCATTATCCCACAGATATATATATGTGTATACACACACACACATGAACAAGCTCGTAATAGGATCATAAGTCATTTCAAATCATCATCATGCATACTTGGGCTTAAAAGCCAGATCATACTTCAAAACATGATTACATGCATAGGAATAGCTCATTCATAACTTGTACATGATGGTGTATACACACCCATAAGTGCTTAAAGACATATCATAATCATCATTGTGATCATAATTATATTTGCCTTAAAATCATATTCATAACCATAATTAGTATTCAAATCCATATCAAAACTTCATGAAAATCCTTGTGTATGCATGCTCAGGACATGAGGAATGAGAGTAAAGCATAGGTAGTTGAAATTCATACTTCAACAACATGATAATAAGATAGAAACATGCATAATGCATGAAAGAATAAACATTCGGATGATTATTAAAAGGTTTAACTCATAAATAGATACTTAAACTTGTCCTCATTTTTCACTTAGACACCTAAACTAAGACAAGTTCTTAATAGACATCTCAACTGCTAAGAGTTGATCCTATAAAATACTTTTATTCTACTTGGCACTCTCTACAGTCTTTTTTAATATTAACTGTACTATTTTTTTTCCAGCCAAAATATTGTAGTGTTTTTTTTTCAGCCAAAAATAAATAGTTGCAATCCAAAATTTTTTTCCATAAAAGTAGGTTCTCAAAAATTTAAATAATTTTTTTTTACACATGGTTAACTGAGAATTTTGAGAATCTACTTTATGAAGATTTTTTTTTGACTGCAACTATTTATTTTAGGCTGAAAAAATAAAAAAAATAAACAGTAAAATTAATATGAAAAAAGACTATGGAGAGTGCCAAGTAGGATAAAATTATTTAATGGGATCAAATCTTTGCAGTTGAGGTGTCTATTAGGAACTTGTCTTAGTTTAAGTGTCTAAGTGAAAAATGAGGACAAGTTTAAGTGTCTGTTTATGAGTTAAGCCTTATTAAAACTACCCATGCATGAAATCAAAGTTTAAAGAGACATGCAAATTCATAATTCTCGGAAATCATGTAAATCATTGTAACAAGAAGTAATTCATGCCTCTAGGAATCTCTGGTACTTTCAATTTCATGATTGTATTCCAGGCTGAGCAACCCTTTTAGTCGATGAAATTGTAAAATTCCATCAATTTAAAGCTAAAACATGAGGATCATACTTAAAGTTCATGAAATAGATGGAATAGAATTTGGGCTCCAAGGTTGAATTGAAACTAAGGATGAATCCACACATTCTTTCTTTGATTAAGGAGTTTGAGATGAATTAAGTTTGACTTAAAACCCTAATAGCAACCTAGCTTGAATCCTTGAAGATAAGACTTGGAGAGTATATTTGGACTTAGATTTTGAGAGACTACGTGCTAAGCTTGAGTAAATTACTAAAAATAGTATAAGGACTGATTCAATACTTAAAGGAATGCATAAATGTCTCAAAAAGTCTTGGAATTGGGACAAATTACCAAAACTTCCTTAACAAAAATGAGTCCGTGAATTGAACTGGTCATCACAATGGTAGGCTTCATGGTCTGTGAAGCTCTTCACGGTCCGTGAAGACCCCTCATGAACCTACCCCAAGTTACAAAATAGGGTTGGCCAAGGCCTGTGGCACCTTCATGAACCACACCATAGTTTTTGGTGAGGTCTACGAGCCGTGGTGTGTGCCCGTGGTGGCACACTTGGCAATGCAGCCCCCAAGCGACTAGGAAAATGGCTAATCCCACTTGCACGGGACTTTTTACGACCAGTGAACCCTTTTAGGGATTGTGAAGGGACCCCTGAAAGGCTTCCTTGGCTCAAAACACCTGGAAACTATTTTCTTGCCTTGTTAAAGCCTTCCAAAATCTGGGTCCTTACATCATCTCTCTTGGGATCATTTTTCCTCGAATGAGCCAGAACATGGCTTGAATAGCTCGAATCAAACATTAAATAGTCCAACATGAATTCACATTGTGAAAATCAACATTTAAAACCATGAAATCATTAAATCCATTCTAAAAATATCATCCAAATTAGTTTCGTGCACATGTATGCATGTCATGACATGAAGACATAAAAATGAAGGAATTCGGACCATATAAGCATAAGGAACCTAGTATCTTAGGCTTTTATTTTAGATTGGAATAGATAAGGGTGTCTCTTCATCATAACTAACTTTTCTTCTCATGTAGCATTCTCAACATGTTAGTTCTTCCAAAGGACCTTAACCAAAAAATATCCTTGTTACGAAGCCTCTTCACTTGCCTATTCATGATCTTGATCAGAACCTCCTCATAAGTAAAGTTCTCCTTAACATCAATGCCCTCCAAAAGCACAATCAAACTAGGATCACCCACCAACCTCCTCAACATAGATAGATGGAACCCCAAGTGAATGAGACTCATGTCTGGAGGTGAATCCAATTTATAGGCCACATTCCAATCTGTTCAACAATCTCATAAGGGCCTACATACCAGGGACAACATTCCCTTCTTACAAAACACATTACACTCTTCATAGGTAAGACCTTCACATATACCCAATCACCGACATAGAACTCAAGGTCCCTTTCTCTAACATTTGGATAGTTCTTTTGATGACTTTGAGCCATTTTTAACCTTTCCCATATCAACTTCACCTTTTCCCTAGCCTCTAATACTATATACGGTCCAATGAATTTCATCCCACCTATCTCAAACCACCCCATCAGGGTTTTACATCTCCTCACAAATAAATCCTCAAAAGGCGTTATTCTGATGTTTGCATGATAACTATTGTTGTAGGCGAACTCAAGAAATGGTAGATGGTTATCCCAATTTCCCTTTGAACTCCAACACACAATCCCTCAACTTATCCTCCAAGGTCAGAATTGTCCTTTTGGCTTTTTCATCGGTTGGAGGATAGAAAGTGGTGCTTAACTTTACCCTTGTACCTAGTCTCTTCTAAAATGACATCCAAAAGTGAGAAGTAAATTGGGTACCACGATCCTATATAATAGACAAAGGCACACCAAGCAATCTTACCAACCTATTTGCAGAACAAAATGAAAAATTTTAATAGCATAATCCTCGGCATTGAAAGTAGTCTTGACCGGTAGAAAATGAGCTGATTTGGTCATCCTATACACAATTACCCAAATAGAGTCGTATTGCTTCCAGGTACGGGCAAACATATCAAAAAATCCATATTCACATTTTCCCACTTCCAAGTAGGGATCTCAATGTCTTGGGCCAAACCACCAAACCTTTAAGGTGGGACTCCTCCATTTTGAGATGAGGTGAGGTCTAGAGGACTTTAAGGTTACCTCCCAAGTAAATCCTAGTAGCAATCTCTTAATCAAAGTTATGTGCCACCATAGGTTGCCTCTTTAGGCTAGGATAGTGGATCTACATTTTGTTCCTCATGTTGAGTGAATGAAAGTATCATGACAGGGTCTACCTTGGCAAGTTGCCTCTCCCTTTCTTAATGCAGGGTTATATAAGATTCCACATTATAGCTCGCATGATCTTATTGTTAATTATGGTTGAATTCCCACACAATGAATGAGTTTACTTAAATACTTTTACTATGATTTGATGTTTTGACCACATGATTTATAATCGTGTCTTATTTCATGCTTTACTTTATGCCCATGTTATTGTGGTCTTGCGTGTAATGGCTCATAAATTATTTAGTCGTGTTATATATATAATGAATCTACATTTAGCCCCTTATGTTGAATGAATGAAAGTATCATGACAAGGTCTACCTTGGCAAGTAGCCTCTCTATTTTTTAATGTAGGGGTTATATAGGATTTCATGTTATAGCTCACATGGTCTTATTATCGATTATGGTTAGATTCCCACACAATGAATGAGTTTACTTAAATGATTCTACTATGATTTGATGCTTTGACCACATGATTCATGCCTTATATGATACTTTACTTTATGCCCAGTTATTGTGGTCTTGCATCCTATGGCTCGTACATCATATATATATATGCGTGTGTGTATGTGTATGTGTGTGTGTGTCATGCATGACTCATATACTTAGTACATTCTAATGCATATTTTGCCTACATTATTTAAAAATGTAGGGTTGGACATTTCTCATTCTCATTATGGCTAGTTGGCTTGGTAGCACCTCACAATCATGCTTTGGGGATTTTCCTATTGAGCCTATGATTCTATCATTAGTTTGGTTTCTATTTTGAGACGTTTACTTTACTTTTCATTGAGGGTGATCTAGAAACATGTCTTAACCTCCACGGTTTGTTAGACTGTGTTATGTAGAGGCTTGTTGGACACCACATGTATAAGTCTATGTTCTCTCTTTGAATTGAATACTTTCTTTCTATTGATACTTGTTCCGCTCCTTAGTTGAATGTTGTGTGATACTTATGCCTTATGAATGCTAATTATATACTAACAAGCCCGGTTGGGATTCTCTTAGAGATCCTAATCGTCGTGTCACACATAGGGCCTAGCTCAAATCCTGAAAAGGTTGTCATAGGGTTTCAAAGTGTCCTAGGGGGTCTAAGTCAAGTAAGATGTTATTCATTGATGTGAAGAATGACATATCTATTACTAGGATACTATGAGACATTTTAGGAACTTTCACTTCTTTCATGATCTATGTCATGCTATGTAGTGTACCTTTAGACTTATCTTTTTTAATGATTACCTTTGCAATTTTCAAAATATGCCTCCTCAAAGAGAACCTTTGCAATGGGGAAACAATATTGATGAGGGACAAGCTCCTCCGATTCCTCAAGCTCCTCATGATCTATGGCTGAGCCGATTATAAATACGGAGTTTCAGACTGCTATCACTATGTTGGCTCAAGTTGTGGCTAACAAAGGCATTGCTCCTCCTCCAAATGTTCCTACACCTATGACTAGACTATAAAATTTTGTGAGAATGAATCCACTTAAATTTCGTGGTTCCAAGGTGGACAAAGATTCATAAAGAATTTATTGATGTAGTATATAGAATTATGGCTATCATGTGAGTGTCCGTAGACGAAAAGGCTGAGCTAGTGGCCTACCAACTTAAGGGCGTTGCTAGGTAATGGTATGATCAATAAAAAAGTAAGTGAGTTGAGGATTTGAGTCCTATTGCAAGGGAAGAGTTTAAAGGTGCATTCCCGGATCACTTCTTCACTATGGAATTGAGAGAGGTTAAGATCCAACAATTCATTAACCTCAATCAAGGAGGGATTAAGGTGATGGAATATGCCCTTAAGTTCATCGAGTTGTCCAAATATGCTGCTTTTATGGTTTCGGATCTAAGGGTAAGGAAAAGTAAGTTTGTGACAGGTTTCTCTGATTTGGTATCCCAAGAGTAAGATGGCCATGCTAATCAAGGAGATGGTATTTTTTAGGCTTATGACATATGTGGAGAGTGACTATATGGAAGAGGGCTAGAGATTCCAAGCAGACTCTAGTTGATAGTGGTGATTTCTCCTATGAAAGGTCAAGTAATGATAGACATGGGAGGGCCAAAGATGCAGAGTTATGCTGATCAAGGTGCATCCAACATTTCTATTCAAAGGTGCAACAAAGATAGAGGGTCAAACCCTAAGGTTCAAGGAGAAGGTTTAGGTGCTCAAATCACTCTCATTTGTAAGAAATTGGGAACACTCATAAGGGAGAGTGTTTGGCTATATCTAATATGTGATATAGATATGATAAGCTCAGTTACCATGTTAAGGATTGTAAGAGCGGGGGTGGTGGTATACCGCAAATCCAAGTGAATCAAGATGGGCAAGCTCAACAAAGGGGTGGCCAATCCAATCGATTCTATACATTTCATGCTAGACAGGATATGTATGAGGCCTCAGATGCAGTTATAGTTATGTTACAACTCTTTTATTTTGATGTGTATGTAGTATTAGACCTCGATGCTAATCTATACTTTATGTCCCCCTATGTATCCATGAGGTTAGATTTGTCCCTCGAGATCTTATTAGAGATATTTTCTATATATACCCGTGTTGGTTGTTCTATAGTACATAGGAAAGTTTATAAAGATTGTCCCATGTTTGTCTTGCATAAAATTATCCCATATGATTTTATTGAACTTGATATGATCGATTTTGACATCATTCTTGGTATGAATTGGTTACATGCTTCATATGCATCCATTGATTGTAGGTCACATAGGGTAAAGTTTCAATTTCCTAATGAGTCAATTCTTAAATGGAAGGGTAAAGATTTGATGTTCAAGGGTTGATTCACATCATGTCTAAAATCTCGAAAACTGATTCCTAAGGAGTGTTTCTACCATATCATGCAGGTTAGGGATACAAATTTTGAAATTCCTATTCTTGAGTTGGTCCCCATTGTATGAGTTTCTTGATCTTTTCCTTGAGGATTTATCTAGTATTCCTACTAAAAGAAAAATTGACTTCAACATAGATTTTTTTCCCGACACTCAACCTATCTCTAGTCGTCCCTACTCTATGGCCCCAGGGGACCTTAAGGAGTTGAAGATCCATTGAAAGATTTATTGGAGAAGGGTTTCATAAGGCCAAGCATTTCACCATGGGGTGCTCCCATGTTATTTGTTAGAAAGAAGGACCCCTTGTTTCATATGTGTATAGACTATCACCAATTGAATTAGGTGATCATAAACAACAAGTATCTATTTCGAGGATAGATGATTTGTTTCACCAAATGCAAGGGGCAAGTTAATTCTCCAAAATTGATCTTTATTTTGGCTATCATCATTTGAGGGTAATAGAACGTGATATTCTCATGACGGTATTTTGGACAAGGTATAGCCATTTTGAGTTTTTGGTTATGTCGTTTGGGTTGACTAATAATCCAGCTATCTTCATGGACTTGATGAATCAAGTTTTCAAATCATATCTAGATATTTTTGTGGTGGTGTTTACCAATGATATATTGGTTTATTCTCAATGTGAAAAAGAACAAATGAGTCACTTAAGAATTATGTTGTAAACATTGAGAGATAAGAAACTCTTTGCCAAATTTAGTAAATGTGAGTTTTGTTGAGGTCTGTAACATTTCTTGGGCATATTGTATCCGGTTATGGTATCATGGTTGATCCAATGATTAAAGAATTGGCTAAACCTTTATCTTCTTTGGATATTTGGACCTTTTTGGGCTTAGTCGGGTACTATAGAAGGTTTGTTGAAGCGTTATCTTCCATTGCATCACCGTTGATGAAACTGACCCAAAGAAGATAAAATTTTAATGGTTGGACGAGTGCGAAAGAAGCTTCCAAATGTTGAAGGACCCCTCACATCGCCTCCCACTCTAACTTTGCTGGAAGGATCTAATAGGTTTGTTGTCTATTATGATGCCTCCTATGTTAGTTTAGGTTTTGTTTTAATGTAACATGGCAAGGTCGTAGCATATATTTTAAGGCAATTGAAAGTGTATCAGCCAAACTACCTAACTCGTGATCTTGAATTGGCAGCCGTAGTATTTGCTTTGAAAATTTAACATCACTATCTTTATGGTATGCATGTTAATGTGTTTACCAACCACAAGATCTTGCAATATGTGTTTAGACAAATGGACATGAATCTAAGAGAAAAAGGTGGCTTGAACTCTTAAAAGATTATGCCATGAGTGTGTTGAATCATCTGGGCAATGCGAATATTATGACAGATGCACTTAGTAGGTTGTCTATGGGCAGTGTGTCTCATGTTGATGATAACAAGGAGTTGGTTAAAGAAGTACACCATTTGGCTCGGTTGGGTATGCGACTGAGTACTTCGAATAAGGGTGGCATTCTTGTGCATAATAGGTCCGAATCATTATTAGTAACAAATGTTAAAGCAAAGTAATACTTGTATCAAACATTGATTAAGTTGAAGAAGTTGGTTGTGGAAAGGAAGGTTGAGGTCTTTTCATAAAGAGGAGATGGAGTACTTCGTTACCAAGGACAGTTATGTGCTCCAAATGTTAATGGTCTAAAAGTCATGATCTTGAGAGAAGCTCATAATTCACAATATTTCATTTATCCCGGATCCACCAAAATGTATAAAGACTTGAGAGAGGTGTATTGATGGAATGGCATGAAAAAGGACAGAGCAAGATTTGTGGTGGGATGCCCAAATTACCATTGAGTAAAGGTTGAACATCAAAGGTCGGTTGGTTTAGCCCAAGAAATTGAGATTCCTATTTGAAAGTCAGAAGACGTGAACATGGACTTTATAATTAGTTGCCTTATACCCCGGAGCAATATAAGTCATTTTGGATAATTGTGGATAGAATTATGAAATCTGCTCATTTTCTATCGGTTAAGACTTCTTTTAGTAGCGAGAATTATGCCATGGTGTATATTCTTGAGTTGGTGACATTGCATGGTGTGCCATTGTCCATCATATCATATCGTGGTACTCAATTTACTTCTCATTATTGGAAGTCGTTTTAAAAGGTCTTAGAACCAAGGTATGTTGGGCATCGCTTTCCATTCCTAAATTGATGGGCAAGCAAAGAGAATAATTCAAGCTCTAGAAGACATGTTGAGAGCTTGTGTAACGGAGTTCACTGCTTATTGAATTTTCCTATAACAGTAGTTATCACTCAAGTATTAAGATGGCCCCATTCGGAGTTTTATATGGTAGAAGACATAGGTCTCCAGTGGGATGGTTTGAAGTAGGTGAGTTGGCATTGATTGATCACGATTTAGTATTTGATGTTATGAAAAAGGTGAGGCTCATAAGGGAAAGGTTGAAGGAATCCCAAAGCCGCCAAAAGTCATTCAAATATTAGAAAGAGAGATCTTGAGTTCAATGTGGATGATTAAGTCTATTTGAAGGGCACCCATGAAGGGGGAAAATGCAATTTGGCAAGAAGGGGACTTTTAGCCCTAGGTATGTGGGACCTTATAAAATCCTAGGGTGAATCAACAAGGTGGCATATGATTTATATTTTCCATTGGAGTTGGTTATGATTTATCCACTATTTTATGTTTCAATATTGAGGAAGTTTGTGTGTGATCCAAATTATTGTACCATTGAAAAGTGCGTGTGTTGAAAAATTTGACTTATGAAGAGTTTATAATTGAAATTTTAGACGGGCAGGTAAAAGAATTGAGAAACAAGTATATTGTGTCCATTAAAGGCTCATGGAGGAACCAACAAGTTGAAAATGCTACGTGGAAAGTAGAAACTGACATGATGTAACGATACCCTTACCTTTTTCCTCCACTCAAGCCTAAGACATTAAGTTATTTTTGCTCAAGTGGTCCAAAATTAATGTATGTTAGCTTTTTCACATCATAATACATGCATACATACTCATGGAACCAATTTTAAGTGATGTTTGTTGTCAAAGTTTGAGAATTTCATAATCTTGATGTTTAAGTTGCATTACTGCATTCATGCCGGGCTATTGATGTCCATCTACTCTATTCAAGGTAGTTTTCATCTCATTCGAGGGAGAATGTTCCCAAGGGGGAGATATTGTAATGCTCCTCAGGTTGGAAAGCCAAAAGGATGAGGATTAAGGAAAGTTCCCCCGAAGAAGTTCAAATTTTAGGCGCTAGGTGCCTTTCACGAGGCCCCACATGGGTCATACAAAGTAGTACTGGCCATATTGGTCCCTTATAAGGCTACTTTGGTGAAGGGTGAGGACCATGAAGTGGCCCACGACTCGTGGTAGCCACCATGAGCCATGGTAGCCCTCGTGGGAACCCCCACTGGTTCAAGCAACTAACCCCATGGACCACGAGGCCTTGTATGACCTCTATGGCTTTGTACGGCTTGTGGTCCCTCAAGTGGGGAAAACCTTAGTCATTTTTCAATGGCACTTGGTGACGGTTCTTCCCATAGACCACTATACAATTTGTATAGGGTCTCATACAAGACTCTTGCCAAATTTTAATGCAGGCTTATTTTAGTCTTTTTCAAATGGTTCATTGATATATTTGGATGAAATTTGGACCTAATACCCATCTATTAACTACCCTAAACTTTCAAAACACCCTCATTCACACCCACTTCACAAAATCAAGCTTTTTCTCTCTAAAATTATTCGCAAGGCTCTCTTCTTCCCCAGGAAATCATTTCATTGATGATCAAGCTATTTCTCCAAAATTCAAGGAAATTTCTTTCAGATTTCTTTAGTTTATCCATCAAGGTATGTGAGTCTTCATCCATGAGTATCTTTCACCCAAGGACCCCAAGAATCTTTCAACTTTATCTTCTAATTTCAAGTATGAATTTGTATGAACTTTTGAGATTTTATTTCAATTGCTTAATTCTAAGTTATATTATCATAATTGTGTAAAATTGATGGTTTCTAAGTGGATTTTCTCTTCAGGCTATTTAGAATTATGAATAACTTTATGGGTCCTTTTAACTATGATTTCAATTATTATGATTCTTCATGATTTGGTATTATTTCATTAAATTGAACATTTCAAAGTTGATTTAACATTGAACCTAGATATTTACCCTAGTTTTGAATGACTCGTGAACTTGAATGATAAGGACTTCAATTAAAGGTTTATGAAAGCGACTCAATTATTATTTTACAAAGTCGCTTCAATGAATGAATGAAAGATTGAAAGTTGGAAAAGGTTTTCTCACCTAATCATGGATTCATGTGCCATAAGGACAATTCTCAAATTGATGAATCCCCTAAGGTTTTAATCATCTACTTTATATGAAAGATTATTTTCAATGCCTCAAAGTTATATTATGATTCTCATTGTTGTGATACATTATGATTTATTATTCAGTTGGGATTTGACTTAGCATCAAAATATTTTGAGGTAGGGTTCGTTCTAGAGGACGTTAAGGTTATCCTCTCAAGAAAATCCTAGTAGCAACCTATTACCTGAAACTATGTGCCATCGTAGGTGGCCTCTTTAGGCTAGTGATGATTCCCTGATAAGGTAACATGTCAACACACACTTTTCACAATTTCAAGTGTCGCGATCATTAAAAGTATATTACCCAACTTGGAGTTGGAATTGAACCACAGAGAAATGCTTAGGTTGGAATTCCATTCAAGAAGTAGCAATGTTGCTTTAATATTTTGTAGCATGAGCAAGTATTACATAGAAAAAAACAATAATATGAAAGTAGATCATGGAGGAAATTTTCACTATAACTAAGAAATAATAGCAAAGAATAAGAAGGTTTCAACAACTTCTAGGGAAGATACATAGTCATAGAAATAGTAATTGGCATGGGTGTTTGAACATACTCAAAAGATGATGAATCTACATGGGTAAAGTAGGCGGATCTAGTATTTGATCAAGATCAACTTTCTATAATACTTTCTCAAGATACTATAGGTTCAAGACATAACACCTCAACCTTAGCAAAAACTCTCAAATCTCTATGGAAATTTCATTAATTCAACGCATTAATGGTTATTCATCATTTAACCTCGCAACCCTCTCAAGCGTACATGAGGATCCTAAGCTTAGACTGAGTTTGAAACTTCAATTCATACATGAAAACATTGCTAAATAACAAAACCCATAAGAATTCATCAACAACGCAAGTCAAATTAAACACCCAACCGCCAATTACTGCATTATAGTCTACATTATCCCCCTAGAAGTATTAGTGTTTTCAACTAATCATGAAATAGAACATGGGTAAATTATCAAATAAATTTCCTTTCATTGCAATTGTCTTCAAGCTCAAGAAATCAATAGAAATCAATACAAGTTCTTTGCAAAACCCTTACTCTCTCTCTCTAAGAAAAGGAAAGTTTCTTTTTCTCTCTAAGTAAGAAATGATACTCCCCTATTCTAGAGCAATGTACTATTCTCTAGACTAAAGCTGGAACTCTCAGAATAATGTGTGTCATTCTTTCCAACCACTAAGCTATTTATACTGTATATTAAAAGTATAGAGTATCTTATAGAATTTCCAATCTGCAACATTAGTCGGCCCTGCCGATCAAGTCGGTGACTTGTATAACATGCCTTCAGCTTACAGACTACTCCTCTAGACTGTTTTTGAAGTGGAACTTCGACGAGCTTAGTTGATCTCGCAAACCTGGTTAGCGATAGGTCATTTTGGAGCTTGAGTTCACCCTTTAACTAGTGACTCTAGGCCAAATTAATCACCTATTATGCGAGCTATATCGATGTCACCAACTGAGTTGGTGACTCGCCAAATCCCTTCTAAAGCTCTCCCTTTTCCATGGTTTGCCTCTTGTTGGGTGATCATTTGGTGAGGCCTAGGTACTTTGGCAACTCACTAAGTACCCTTTTTTGATGCTCAGTGTTTAGTACTTTCTTGTTAGCTCCTTTTTGACGTCTTCTTGCATGTTTGTGTCCTGAGTGTTCCCAATCTTCACCTTGCTATAAAAAACAATAATTCATATCAGTTTATATCCCAAAATAGGACATCAAGGACACTTGTTATGCATAATTTAAGCCCTAGATGGGTCTAAATTCACCACTTATCAACTAGGCTAGTGGATCTATATTTAGTCTCTCATGCTGAATGAATGAAAGTAACATGAAAAAGTCTACCTTGGTATGTAGCCTCTCTCTTTCTCAATGTAGGGGTTACATTGTATTCCGTGTTATAACTTGCATGATCTTATTGTCAATTATTGTTGATTCTCACACAATGAATGAGTTCACTTAACTGCTTTCACTATGATTTGATGTTTTGACCACACGATTTCTAGTCATGTTTTATGCCATACTTTACTTTATGTCCATGCTATTGTGGACTTGCATCTCATTACTCATACATCATTTATTCATATTATATATCTATGTATATCATGCATGAATCACATACTTACGACATTCTAATGTAATAACACATATTTTGCCTATATTGTTTAAAAATATAAGGTTGGATGCTCCTCATTTGCTTTGTGGCTAGAAGGTTTGGTAGCACCTCACTTGATTGGTAAGCCCTCATGCTTGGAGGGTTTGCCCATTGAGCCTATGATCTCATTGTTAGTTTGCTTTTCATTTTGAGATGTTTACTTTATTTTCTATTGAGGGTGAGCTAGGAACATATTTTAGCCCCCGCCCATTGTTAGACTATGCTATATAGAGGCTTGTTGGACACTATATGTATGAGTCTATGTTATCTCTTTGACTTGACTACTTTATTACTCTTGATACTCGTTTTTCTCCTTAATTGAATGTGTGTGATTCTTATACCTTATGAATGCTAATGATATGCTAAGAGGCTTGGTTGGGATTCTCTCGGGGATCCTAATCATCGTGTCACACCTAGGGCCCAACTTGGATCGTAACAAAGGTATCGAGAAAACTAACATTTGCAAATATGATTTGAAATTTATTAGCCAACAATTGATACTCAATTCTATTTGATGGATAGAGTGAGAATTTTCTCCATCCAATGAAAGAAGTAAAGCAAGGAGAGTCTATATACTTAACTTTATTATTTGATCGGTTGAAGTTTTAGTCAGAATCCCAACTCTCTGTTTGATGATGATATGTACAAGAGATATGTTATGAATAAATGAAGTGTCAATATTAATCATCTTGCATATGCAAATAATACCATCATTTTTGCTTTAACAGAAAAATTTTCTTTAGAGATGATAATGATAATGTTGCATGATTATAAAAAAGATATTAGACTAGCTGATTAATAAAGAGAAAACCATTTTGTGTATGTTTAGCAAAACAATAATTACATTGGTGTAGGAGGTGGAACAAACTACAGGCTTTAGAGAAGATTGTTTTTCTTTCAAGTATCTAATATGTCCGATTTTTCATTTTAAAAAGGAAGAGATCTATCACAATGATCTTATTAAGAATGTAAAGAATATATTGAAGAATTGAAAATCAAAGTTGTTACCAGTTGGAGAAAAAACTATTCTTATCAATAGTATATTATAGTATGAATATCTAGCTTCTCGCTATCGTAATTCCAACAAAGATATTATTCAAGAACTCCATGACATCTTTATATTTTTTGGAGCACTAACAAAGAACTAAAAAAATATACATTGGTTAGCTTGGTTGAAATCACACATATCTAAGGGTAAAAGAGTGTTATGCTTCAAATTAGTCCCTTTTTTATGTCTATAAAATTATGTTTGCTAAGCTTTGATGGACATTCAGAACATTAACAACTCTCCAAATTAATTTATACGGAACAATATATATATATATATATATATATATATATATATATATATATATATATATATATATATATATATATATATATATATATATATATATATATATATATATATAAAATTGAAAAGGGCTCTTAAATGTGGAAGAAAATGTTAATAGCAAGGAAAACATATGTATGGTTGTTCAAATGTCTAATTTGACAATTGAACCAAGCTAGGTATCACAACCCGCCTCTTGATCATCATAAAAGAGGAAGAAACTGGAGTGTTAGAGAGGTTTGTAGAAGACTCTTGAATGTGGTAGATCACTTTTGTAGATCCTTAGAACGCTCTAGAAATGTAGATTATTCTAGAGGAAGGACTAATATGTAAATATTGAGGGATTTGTAAGGTAATTATTATTTATACTTTTGCCCCTAGTGAGTAGTATAAATAGGAGGGTCACTCATTTTTTACAAATCATCCAGAAAAGTGTAAGCCATCTTCCAAAGTTATAAAAGTCTTCTTTACATAATCTCTCTTGTCTTTTTCAATCTAGTGTTCCCTTAGTGATCTAATTAGATAGACTTACTTGAGCTTGCAAGATTGTAAAAGAATTGTAAATTGTCAAGTGTCACACAAAAGTCTTAATCAAGTCTAAGTCCATGAGAAAATCGTACCAGAACAGTTTGCTACTAGGGAAAATGGGAAGTGAGGGAGACTTTAATGCCACTATCACTGCCAACATTAGACTAGACATTGGAAAGAAGCAATGAAAGGGAAAGAAGAAATATAAGAGGAATGAGAAAGTGTCATTCGAACCTGCACCAAGCGAGGCCCTAACATCTCCCTCACTCTCGGCCACTAAGGTGAGTGACGACAAATGTGGTGAGGAGATCATGGATATCATGCCCAGAGTACAGTGGATTGCAATGATAGATGTTGCCAGACAAGCCATGGAGATCTTAGGAAAGCGCTTGTATTAGTTTCATGGAAAGTTCAAGACTTTGGAGGACTTCACCCTTGATGAGAATAATAACATTCAAAAGGAGTTGGATGGGCAGAAGGCTGCTGAGAATGAAATGAAGGAGCTCATCACTTCTTTAGAGTGTTGACTCATGGATGTGCTAAGCACGATTGAGACTATGAAGACCAAGATGAAAGCACTTAAGGAAGACTTGAGGAAGGAAAATATGCAATGTCTAGTGGAAACAAGGAGGCCAAGATTGACGCTCCCAAGCCACTCGTGTTCAACATCACATACGATGCACATTAGGTAGAAAACTTCCTTTGGCACTTGGAGAACTACTTCATGCGTAACAAGTTGAAGAGCAATAAGACAAGGATCAATACGAAAGTGCTATATCTCACAAAGATACCCATGCTCTGGTAAAAACAAAAGGAGTCAGAAATGGAGAAGAGTCTTTGGAACATTGATATGTGGGAGCAATTCTAAAATGAATTTAAGACAGCCTTCTTCCCCAACAATATCATGTATGAGTCCAAATGTAAGTTCAGGGAACTAAAGCAAACAGGAAGCATAATGGTGTATGTGAAGAAGTTTACTACCCTAATGGTACAGATCCCCAACATCACAAATGAAGACGTTTTGTTCCACTTCATGGATGGACTACAAAATTAGGCTAAGACAGAGTTGGAGCGCTGCCAGGTTAGAACTTTTTATAAGGCCATCACACAAGCTGAAGCCTTGTGTCACGCCCCGCGAGAGTATCCTAGACGTGTCTGACACTCAAAAACTATTTCTAGACCTAAGGAAACCACTAGGCCTCATCACATTTATTCAATCAACAATTATCATGTCAGTGAAAGACTAATGATGAATAAGGGTGGACAATCTCAAATAAAGACACTAATGACAATTCAACAAAACTAGTGTGAAAGTAACTAGTCAGACAATATCCAAATCATCAATCCCAAAGCTAGTCTATGAAGCCTCTAACTAAACTGTGTAGATAGTCTTACGACAAACCATGGCTACCCAATTAAAAAGAAATAAAGTACTAACTCAAGCTAGATAAAATCTAAGTGAGCATCATCTGGAAGTAGGGGAGGACTCACCAATCAACTGGATGCGATTAGATCCTCAATGATGCACCTGTCTCTACATCATGAAAAGATGCAGGCCCAAATGGATATCAATACATGGAATATACGAGCATGTAAAATAGCTAAGTGAAACAAATATAGATATAATAACAAAAGACAAAGATGCTCAATCAAAATGTCAAATTTCTATCTAAAGCAAGAATAAAGAATAGACAATGACCCATTAATACCAATCCAAACGAATCTAATCCAATGAAGTCAGAGTACTATAAACTTAGAACCTATCTAATAGTTTCTCTTATCTGGCAACAATCAGTTATGAGTCAGTGATCGTACAACAATCCCCTGATGTTACCACAACCATCCAATACCCTGTCGGGGTAAGAACAAATCAAACCTATAATGGATCCGAAAATCATGTCCTCTATTCTTTCAGGGACACTTGATCATAAGGAGCCATCCGCCTTAACGGTTCAATCCTCTCCTACGTTTGGCAGCATACTTAGTGAGTATGAGTTGGACTTAATCTCACTCAATTCGGTGCTCGATACGTCTCCCTAGACTCAATGCTCATAAACAATCAATCCCAATCAACTAGTCTCATCTGGACATTTGTCAACTCAAATCATCACATCAACTATCAACTCTTTGGTTACATTCTTTTTAGATTTAGCTCTTGAGTCATAGAGACTCTATCATGCATCATACTAACTCATAGCATTCAGGAAGCAAAAGTGGAGTTAAAGCATTTAGGGATTTCATAGGCTCTCTAGGCTTAAATCATAATACTCATGCATGCTCAATTAAATGCAATTTGTAAAAACAATAGGAATTCATGTTAGGGTTCATGTATTATGGAAAAATCATCTATTTCAAGTATTTAATTCATAAAAATAGCAATTCATGCAAGATTATATAGAAGTACATTAGAATTTTTGAAAGATCTTGAAGAAACATGCATTGGAGACTCAACTCACTCACAACTCTATCAATTCGGGGTATGGGACACATGGAAGAACATAATCCATTTTTCGGGTAGACTAACATTCCTGGAAAACTTAGACTCTTGAAGAATTTTGAAGAGTAGCTGAATTCCCTTGAAACCCTAGTTTTTCTCCTCTTGAAACCTTGTTCAAAGTCTTGGGATATATTTTGAACGTAATGAATAGTTATGTTTAGGGGCTTATATAGGTTTAGAAACGTCAATCCTAAGCTTGGTCAGGTGGGAAAAGACCAAAATAACCATTCTTAAAAAGCTGTCAAAAGTCATCTACAGGCCACCCTACACCCCGTAAAACATTCCACGACCCGTAGAGACCCTTCCGTAGACTTTTGGCCTTATTTCAAAGTTTCTGGAATATTTTACGAGCCCATTTTACGACCCTAGAAGGTTCTACGACCCATTGATAGGTTCGTAAAGTTTGGGGCCAAAAATTAAAATTTTAGGACTTTTCTCCATGATTTAGCAGATGGGTTACAATCCATTTTACGGCCCATAAAGGGGGTTTCGTAGAATGACCCTTCTTGATAATCTCCAGTAAAACGATCATAACTTTTGACTCTAAACTCCAAATAAGGTGAAACCAGCTGCGTTGGAAAGCTAATTCAAAGATCTTTCATTTGGTATGTATGAAACCTTTAATTCTGTGTTACAAGAGTTACGATCATTTAATGTTGACCCTTGCATAATCCAATACTCAAAACTCAATTTATAGGAATGTTTTGAACTCGGCTAAGTACTAGAGGTCTCTTATGACCCTAATTCACTTCCCACATATAAGAATGAGGCTTGAAACATAGGTATATATGAGGATAGAATTATGGAGTGTCACACCTTGACGGACTTTAAGCATGACAAGAACAAAGGGAAGGATGCGAGGAGTATTCAAGGTAGTGGTGGAGAAGATCGTGGCATAAGTAAGGAGCAACACCTACCTAAGAGTCATGACAACTCAGACAACAAGAAGTTTGGACGTCAGGGATACTCAGAGAAGAAGGAGCAGTCAACAAAAGGAAGTGGCTGCTACATATGTGGGGGTCCTCACAGGTATGTTAGGTGCGCAAAAATGAAGAACCTTGGTTCCATACTGCAAGAGCACAAGGACAAGGAGATACAAGACCAAGGGCAAAGCTTGGGCACTACCCAAGTAGGCATGATTGGGCTATGCGGCGGTTTTGCAAAACAGTCAAAGAAGTAGGAAGATTAGTCGATGCAGTTAAATATATATACATTAGTGACTTATCAAATTTTTTACGCCATTGCTGGGAATTGGCAAAGTCTACTACAAATCAATTATTTTATAACTACTTTGAGTTTTATTTTTTGTAATATTTTATTTTATCTATTAATTTTAACGTAAAATTCAGGAAGTATATGACCCATTCTTCTTCAAGAGAACTAACACATACAATCCCTAAAATTGAAAAATTCCTATGATCGCTACGAAGAGAACAAGCCTCTTAATCCCAAACATCCTTACAACAAAATGGCGAACAACAAGCTTAATAATAACAACAACTCACTTTCCACCATATCAAGTGGAAGAATAATTTGATGAGGTGATACCACAACATAACAGAGCACTTCGAGATTATGCAAGACCAGTTCACTTTAACGGAGAATCAAGCGTGAGAAGGCCACCAATAATGGAAAATAACTTTGAAATTTGCACGGCCTTGATTTAAACTATCCATAATTCTTGTCAATTTACTGGTGATGCAAGTGAAGATCCTCATACCCATCTAATCGACTTCCTTGAACTAGTCGTGACTTGTAAGTGTAATGTAGTCACAACAAATGCTATCAGGTTATGATTTTTTTCTTTTTCACTAAAAGGAGAAGCTAAGACATGGTCACAGAATTATACCAAGAGGTTTCATTACTACATGGGATCAAATGACTCAAAAATTTCTCAATAAATACTTTTCACTTGTAAAAACAATTAAAATGAAGCAAGAAATCAATAATTTTTCACAAACTGATACTGTATCTATTTATAAAGTTTGGGAAAGACTGAGAGTGATGTTAAGAAAATGTCCACACTATGAAATTTCAGATCCTGATATTTTATATATTTTTTTATCACGATCTTAAACCCTCAGCTAAAAATTCATTGATGAAGCATCAAGAGGATCTATAATGAGTAAAACCACCAGAGAAGTCATACAATTACTCAATGAAATTTCAGAAAATGCAGTTCAGTGGCCACCTGATAGAATAATTAACAAGAAAATAGAAGGATTCAATCAAGCTGAAGCTTTAAATTCATTAGCACAACAAATTGCAACTCTTACACAAAAATTTGAACCTTTTCAGGTAAATTCTCAGTCATTACTTCAACTTAAAAATTGTGATGTTTGTGAAGGTAATCGCACTAATCATAAGTGTCAAGCGCCAGTACAAAATGAGGAACAGGTAAATGTTATTGGATATAGAAATAGTTAAACATTTGGCAATTTCATGGCACAAAAGCATCTAGGATTTCAATGCAGTAACCCTAATGGTGTTGAAAATCCTCAACGATTTTTTAATCAAAAGTAGTAGCTACAAGGACCACCTGTTTTCAAACCCAAATAAAAGGAAAATAAAATTTTCAACAATAGCAACAACCATCCCAAAGAGCTCACCAAGCGAGTCTTGAACACTAGATGTATAAATCATTAACGCTACTAACAAGAAAGTTGAAAGCGAACATTCAATTGTCAAAAATTTCGAAATTCAAATAAGCCAATTAGCAAATCTCATTTCTGGCTAAATTCAAGGTGCTCTACCAAGCAACACTGAGAAAAGTTCAAAGGAACACCTCAAAGCCATCTCTCTGTGCTCAGGTAATAATCTTAATAATTCATATGTAGGTAAACAAGAAAATTCACAAATATGGAACAAGTGAATGAAGGAGAGAATAAACAAAAATCTGAACTTCCAAAAGAACAAAAGATAATGGAAAAAAAGGTGCAAAAAAATAAATTAATGAGAAATCCTCATTCTTTGCCACTTCCTCTTCCCCAAAAGATGAAAAGAGAAAAACTTGACAAATAATTCTCAAAATTTCTTACAATATTAAAACAACTTTTCATTAACATATGTTTCACAGATACTTTGACACAAATGCCTTCATAAGCTGAATTTCTTAAAGATATTTTCTCAAGTAAAAAAAATGGAAGAAGCGTTTGTAGTTAAGCTTATGAAAATATGTAGTGCTATACTTCAAAATAAGCTTCCAGAGAATCTGGGTTGATCCAGGAAGTTTTACAATTCCTTGTACAATAGGAGACCACTCATTTTGAAAAAGCATTATGTGGTTCAGGTGCATCAATAAATCTAATGCCCTTTTTAATTTTGAAAAATTTTGAATTGGGTGAAATGAAAGACATTCTTGTATCTCTTCAATTAGCTAATCAAAGTACTAAAAAACTAAAAAGAAAAAATGAAGATGTTCTTATAAGAGTTAATAAATTTGTCTTTTCGGTAGATTTTATAGTACTTGAAATGAAAACAATTCAGATGTACCTTGCAAATGTATACAAAGATGATCAGTTTGTAACAGATTCATTTGAAAGATGTATGATCAAGTCAGGTACCATAAGTGATGTGACTCAATGATAAAATAAGAAGCCGAAATACTAGAAAAAGATTCAGAAACTGAGAAAGCCTCACTAGAAGAAGTTAAATCAAAAATCGAACTCAAGACTCTTCCATCTCATCTAAAATATGTTTTTCTTGAATCTGAGTTATTTCGAGTAATTATTTCATCTTTTTTGGCTATAAAACAAGAATTCAGATTGATTGTGGTGTTGAAAGAACAAAAAAGGGCCTTAGGATAGACGACAGTTGATATTAAGGGAATAAGTCCAGCTTTTTAGATGCATAGAATCCTTATAGAGTACAATTACAAACTAGTTGTCCAATCCCAAAGGAGATTAAATCCAAAAATGCAAGAAATTTTTAAAAATGAAGTGGTAAAACTTCTAGCAGCAGGTATTATTTATTCCTTATCTGACAGTGCTTGGGTAAGTGTTGTGCAGGTAGCACCAAAGAAAAGAAATCTAGAGCTTGAGTTGAGATTGAATATTTTCATGAGAATTTGCTTAACCCTTCATGACTAATTTGAAAAGCATGCATAATGCACTTGAGAATTGAATCTAGAGCTTTGAGTTGAGATTGTTGATTGTGATAATGAGTCGATGAAATTTTGATTGTTTTATAAGTCCCCATAAATGAACTCTACCGATGTGTCTATTCACTTTTATCCTAATGATTGTTATACAATCTTGAGTCATTGATAAGATGTTTGATGATAGGGTTAAAGTCCCTGTGAGATGTTTGATAGAAGGGCTACAATCCCTATGAGATGTTTGATAAAAGGGCTAAAGTCCCTATGAGATGATGGGGTTCGAGTCCCTATGAGATACCGATCGTTGACGAGGTTTGAGTCCCTATAAGATTGGTTGAGACAGAGGTTTTATGAGCATTGAGTCGGGAGGAGTATTGAGCATAGAAATGGGTAAGAGTGAGTCACACTCAAACTCACTAACTATGTCACCAAAAGTAGGTGAGGCATATAACCATCACATATATATGGTTCCCTCGAGAGTAACAGTCCCTGAAAGCAATAGCGGATCTGTTGAGTATTGACTCCATATTGGGTGAGCTGATATGGTTTCGGAGCGTTCCCGACTTGGCAAGTTTGGAAGGACTGTGGCAAAATTAGTGTGATTGTTGTACATTCACTGGCTCATAAGTGAGTGTTGTTGGATAGCGGATCTGTTTAGTATTGACTCCATATTGGGTGAGCTGATACGGTTTCGGAGCGTTCCCAACCTAGTAAGTTTGGAGCGGCTGTGGCAACATTAGTGTGATTGTTGTATATTCACTGGCTCATAAGTGAGTGTTGCCGGATAAGAGAAACTCCCACAAACTTCCTATCTTAAGTTCTCTGAGTCTAGTTGAGATGAGATGAGATGAGCTCCTCTGAGATGAGATGAGGTACGAGGAGGTGAGCTCCTTTGAGATGAGTTAGAGATGATTGATGAGTTTGAGTTGTTGATGTGTCACTTGTCTATTCTTTATTCTTGCATAGATATACATTTTATGGTTTGATGATATTTGATATTTACTTTGAGTTGATGTTGTTTTTTTGTATTTTTCTACCGGTTTCTGTTTCACTCAACTATTTTACATGCCAGTACATTCCAAGTATTGATGTCCCCTCTGGACTGCATCGTTTTATAATATAGAGGCATGTACTAGAGATCGTCAACAGGCGCTCTGTTGAGGATCCGAGATTCGAAGCTAATTGGTGAGCCTCCCCTACTTCGGAGGATCCACTACTTTTACTTCATCATGCTTTAGAGTTAGATTGGACTATTTCTTTTATTTTAATTTGGGTAGCCATGGATCTGTCAATGGCACCACATTATTAGTGATAGAGGCTTCATAGACGATGGTCGAGCATTGATATTGAGATTGTGAGCTAGTTCTTTCTACTAGCCTTCATTATATATATATATATATATATATATATATATATATATATATATATATATATTATTTTGAGACTTTAGATGAGATGTGCCTATTTACTTACTTATACTTTCTGCTGTTCAGTAGAGTTTATTGATTGAATGATGTGATGAGGCTAAGTGGTTCACTTGGGCACTAGCAATAGTCTCTGAGTGCCGGCCACGCCAAGGGTACCCTCCCCGGGCATGACAAACTTGGCATCAGAGCACAGAGTTCAAGTGTCTTAGGAAGTCTATGAAGCTGTGTCTAGTAGAGTCTTATTTATGCGTGTGTTGTCGGCCACATCTCATGTGCAAGAGGTTATAGGAAATTAGGAAATTATCACCCTTTTCTTCTCATTCTAATTCGTGCGATAGAGTTAAGCTCTATAAAATATCTCTTCTAATTCGTGCTCTACGCGTGCAGAAGTGACAGCACGCCTCCCAGAAGAGCTTTCAGAGGAAGAGGATGTCCTGCTAGGCAAGCTTGTAATCCATCTGAGCCTCAAGTAACCGAGGAGCCCGTGGATCAAGTTGTCCCTGTTGATCAACCCCCTGAAAATGAGACCTCTAATACTGAGCTACGCGAGGCTATTCAAGCTCTAGCCCAGGCTATCATAGTGCCTGTCTTGAGAAAAGGAGTAGGCAGGCAGGACACTCATGACACCTCTAGAGTCCAAGAATTTTTTCAGATGAATTCGCCTGATTTCACGGGTTCTACATCCAATAACGATCTCGAGAACTATGTGGAGGAACTTGAGAATGTGTTCCAGGTGATGCATGTGACTGATGCTGATAGGGTTGAGCTGGCTACTTACCAACTCAAGGGTGTGGCCAGACTGTGATTCGACCAATGGAAGAAAGGTAAGAGGGATGATGCTCCGTGTTTGACTTAGGAAGTATTTGAGGAGGCCTTCTTGGAACGCTTCTTCCCAAGAGAGAAAAGAGAAGTCAAGGTGAGAGAGTTTCAGAATCTAAAACAGGGCTCTATGACGGTGCAAGAGTATGGTTTGAACTTCATGCAACTATCACGCTATGCTCATATATGTTTGCTGACATGAGGGGGAGGATGGGGATGTATGTGGATGGGTTGAATAGAGGACCCAAGAGAGATGGGAGAGGAGCCAAGCTTGTGAGTGACATGGACATCAGGCGACTGATGACATTTGTGCAACAAGCTGACGAGGAGAGGCAGCATGACAAGGAAGAGTTTAAGCGCAAGAGAGCTAAGACATCCATCCATGAGGTTGGAAGAAAAGGCAATGTAAATCGATTTCCAGCACCATCATCTACTAGTGCACCTGTGCCTAGAGGCAGGTATGATCAAAGATTTCAGAATGCTGGAACTCATGGATCCCAGTCAAGAGCTAGTGTCGCTCAAGGTTCGCAGGGTAAGCCGCCGTGTGATAGGTATGGAAAGCTGCGAGTCTTCCTGAACTCTTTGATGTTTCTACTCTAGTGGGTTCCGAGCTGAGAGAGTCTGTAGAACTTATGTAGTGTCCATCCATCACAGGGATACTCTTGTTGATTTGATTAAGTTGGAGATGGTTAATTTCGATTTGATCTTTGGCATGGATTGGCTTCACGCGTGTTATGCCTTTGTTGATTGTATATTCCGAACCTTTAAGTTCCAACTCCCGAATGAACCAGTTCTAGAATGGAAGGGTTATTCTGTTACACCTAGAGGGAAGTTTATCTCATATCTTAGAGCCATAAAGTTGATTTCCAAAGGTTGTATCGATCACTTTGTGCAAGTGAAATCTGATGATGTCGAGTCCCTAACTCTTGAGTCAGTTTTGATTGTTAACGATTTTGTAGAAGTATTTCCTATCGATCTGCCTGGAGTCCCTCCTGATAGGGAGATTGACTTTGGGATTAATGTTTTTCTCAATACCCAGCCTATTTCGATTCCACCTTATAGGAAGGCCCCCGCTGAGCTGAACGAGTTGAAAGAGCAACTGAAAGATTTGCTAGAGAAGGGCTTTATTAGGCCAAGTGTTTCACCTTGGGGTGCTCATAAACTGTTTGTGCGAAAGAAAGATGGGTCCCTCAGAATGTGTATTGATTATAGGCAACTGAACAAGGTCACGATAAAGAACAAGTATCCTCTCCCAAGGGTAGATGATTTGTCTGACCAACTTCAGGGCGCCTCTTGTTTCTCTCAGATAGACCTTAGACCTGGCTACCATCAGCTGAAGGTGAGGGAGTGTGACGTTGCAAAGACAGCCTTTAGGAATAGATATGGCCATTTTGAGTTCTTGGTCATGTCCTTTGGGTTGCTGAATGCACCTGCCGCTTTTATGGACTTAATGAATAGAGTATTCAAACCATATCTTGATAGGTTTGTGATTGTGTTCATCGACGACATTTTGGTATATTCAAGGAGTGAGGAGGAGCATGCTAACCACCTCAGACTTTTCCTTAAAATTGTTAAGGACCATGAATTGTATGCAAAATTCTCAAAATGTGAGTTCTGGCTTAAGTCAATTGCCTTTCTAGGCCATGTTGTTTCCGCTGATTGGATTTGAGTGGATGCCCAAAAGATTGAAGCGGTTAAGACCTGGCCCCGACTGACCACTCCGACTGACATTAGAAATTTCTTGGGGTTGGCAGGCCACTACCGTAGATTTGTTGAGGGATTTTCTTCCCTATCTGCACCATTGACCAAATTGATTCAGAAGAAGGTCGGTTTCAGTGGTCCAAAGAATGCGAGAAGAGTTTCCAAGAATTAAAGACGAGATTGACTACTACACCACTCCTTATTTTGCCCGAGGGGACAGAGGACTTTGTAATCTACTGTGATGCCTCGAGGGTTGGGTTAGGATGTGTAATGATGCAACGAGGGAAGGTGATAGCCTATGCGTCCAGAAAACTTAAATTTCATGAAAGGAACTATCCAACTCATGATCTCGAGTTGGCAATAGTGGTGTTTGCACTTATAATATGGCGCCACTACTTGTATGGAGTACATGTGGACGTGTTCTCCAACCACAAGAGCTTGCAACATGTTTTCAGTCAGAAAGAGCTCAACCTACGACAAAGAAGATGGTTGGAATTGCTCAAATATTATGACATGAGCATTCACTATCACCCAGGTAGCTAAAATTGTTGGTGACACTCTTAGCAGGTTATCAATGGGTAGCACAACCTATGTAGAGAAAGGAAAGAACGAGTTAGCCAAGGACATGCATCGATTGGCTCGATTGGGAGTTCAACTTGAGGAGAATAATAAAGGAGGAGTTAATGTTCAACGGGTTTTCTTCATCATTAGTGGTGGAGGTGAAGGAAAAGCAAGACCAAGATCCTGTCATACTCCAATTGAAGGAGGTTGTCCACAAACAGAAAGTGATGGTCTTCTCCAAAGGGGGAGATGGAGTGTTGAGATACCAAAATAGGTTGTGTGTTCCAGATGTTGATGGCATTCGAGACAGAATCAAGGTGGAAGCCCACAACACTAGGTAGTCCATTTATCCAGGCTCTACCAAGATGTACCATGACTTAAGAGAAGTCAATTGGTGGAGTGGAATGAAGAGGGACATTGCAGAATTCATTTCGAAGTACCCGAATTGCCAGCAAGTGAAAATTGAGCATCAGAGGCCATGTGGATTAGCTCAGAACTTTGAGATCTGGAATGGAAGTGGGAGATGATTACTATGGACTTTGTTACCGATCTTCCAAAGTCCCGAAGACAACATGATTCGATATGGGTGATTGTTGATAGAATGACTAAATCGGCTCACTTCTTGGCGTTTAAGACAACAAACACTGCGGAGGAGTATGCCAAGTTGTACATCGACGAGATTGTGAGGTTGCATGGGGTTTCCTTGTCCATCATCTCGTACAGAGGAGCTCAATTTACCTCCTTGTTCTGGAGATCGTTCCAGAAAGGAGTGGGTACTAAGGTGAACCTGAGTACAACCTTTCATCCAAAGACGGACGATCAGGCAGCGCATACAATTCAAACACTTGAGGACATGTTGAGAGCTTGTGTTCTTGACTTCAAGGGAAATTGGGATGATCACCTACCATTGATTGAATTTGCATATAATAATAGTTATCATATAAGTATTCAAATGGCTCCTTATGAAGCCTTATATGGGAGGAGATGTAGATCACCAATTGGGTGGTTTGAGGTTAGAGAAGCAGAGCTGATTGGGCCTGATCTTGTTCACCAATCGATGGAGAAGGTCAAGGTCACTAGAGAGAGGTTAAAGACTGCCTAGAGTCGCCAAAAATCTTATACCGACATGAGGAGAAGAGACTTAGAGTTCAAGGTAGGTGATTGGGTGTATTTGAAAGTGTCACCTATGGAGGGTGTCCTAAGGTTTGGGAAGAAGTGAAAGTTAAGTCCGCGTTATATTGGACCATATCAGATCGTCAAAGGGATGGGGAAGGTTGCTTATGAGTTAGAGTTGCCTCCCGAGTTAGATGGAGTTCATCCAGTATTCCATGTGTCGATATTGAAGGAAAGTTTGGGAGATCCTGCCTTGGTGATCCCTATTGACAACATTGTAGTGGAAGATAGCCTATCATACGAAGAGGTCTCAGTTCGAATCCTTGATCTTCAGATTCGTAAGTTGAGGAACAAAGAGATAGCCTCAGTCAAAGTCCTATGGAGGAATCAATTCCTTGAGAAAGCCACGTGGGAAGCTGAGGAAGAGATGAAGGCAAAATATCCGCACCTATTCGTACTAAATGATGAGAGTGCTAAAGGTAAATTTCTTACCCTTCACCAAATTGATATATCTATTCTTGATGTGACTTTCTATTCATAAGTCTGAGTAGTGTTGATGGAGGTTGAGAGTTCGACCAATTGAGTTGAGTGTTGAGATGCGTTTGAGTCTATTCGTGCCATGATATCTACCTTTACTCGTCATTCGAGGATGAATGATCACAAGGGAGAGATGATGTAATGTCTGGTAAAATTACCAAAATACCCCTAGAGTGAGGGTATGCGTATAACGCATCTTCCGATGCTCAGATAGCAAATCCGAGGCTAGAAAAGTGATCATCATGAAAAATTGAGTGGAAAAATGGACTCAGTCTATTTTTAGAGCGACCTGATCAAAAAATAATTTTTCAACATGAAGCAGCATAAAACAGTGTTACTACGCGATAGAGGTGCATAGCGGACCAGCACTTATATTCTTTTTGAAATTTTTGACAGGATTGAGGAAACTCGTTCAGAAAATGTTTTTTGAAAATACACGGTGCGCGACCGGTCTGCGTCGCGGACTGCGTCTTTTCTGAGTTGAAATTTTCTAAATTATTAAGAAGGGCATTTTGGTCAATTCCCCACCCCTCCTAAACTCTATACATGATCTAACAAGGTCGTTTTGACACGAAAAGGGTCTAAAACCCCCATTCTAAGTCCTATTTCAATACTTTGCTAAGGCTTGGGCTTGAGGAAAGAAGAGAAGAGCTTGAGTTGAGAAATTCGAGAAGAGAATCCTTGACATGCTTGGTTGACAGTTACATCCTAGGTATGTAAGGCTAAACTAAAACATGAGATTGTTCTCTTATGTGCCCCATAGAGGTCATAGATGAGTTGATGGTTGAAGAGTCTATATGCATGATTTCTTGACCGTGTTTCTTGAAAAATTGATTTGAAATTACATGTTTTCTATGTTGATGATCATTATACAGATTGTTTTCTTAAATTGAATATTATCATAAGAATTTTCATAACCATTCATGACTAATTTGAAAAGCATACATAATGCAATCGAGAATTGTGTCTAGAGCCTTGAGTTGAGATTATTGATTCTGATAATGAGTCGATGAAATTTTGATTGTTTTATGAGTCCTCATAAATCAAATCTCTACTTATGTGTCTATTCACTTGCTTTCTAATGATTTTTATACAATCTTGAGTCATTGATGAAATGTTTGATGATAGGGTTAAAGTCCCTCTGAGATGTTTGATGAAAGGGCTAAAGTCCCTATGAGATGTTTGATGAAAGGGATAAAGTCCCTATGAGATGATGGGGTTTGAGTCCCTATGAGATACCGATCGTTAACGGGGTTCGAGTCCCTATGAGATTGGTTGAGATAGAGGTTTTATGAGCATTGAGTGGGAAGGAGTATTGAGCACCGAAATGGGTAAGAGTGAATCCCACTCGAACTCATTAACTACGTTGCCAAATAGAGGTAAGGCATAAAACCATCACATATATATGGTTCCCTCGAGAGTAACAGTCCCTGAAAGCAATATCAGATCAGTTGAGTGTTGACTCCATATTGGGTGAGCTGATATGGTTTCGGAGCATTCCCGACCTGGAAAGATTGGAATGGCTGTGACAATATCAATGTGATTGTTGTACATTCACTGGCTCATAAGTGAGTGTTGTCGGATAAGAGAAACTCCTACAAACTTCCTATCTTGAGTACTCTTAGTCGAGTTGCGATGAGATGAGATGAGATGAGACGAGATGAGATGAGAGGACGTGAGCTCCTCTGAGATGAGATGAGGTAGGAGGAGGTGAGCTCCTTTGAGATGGGTCAGAGATGATTGATGAGTTTGAGTTGTTGGTGTGCCACTTGTCTATTCTTTATTCTTGCATAGATAGACATTTAACGGTTTGATGATATTTGATGTTTACTTTGAGTTGATGTTGTTTTTTTTGTATTTTTCTACCGGTTTCTGTTTCACTCAGCTATTTTACATGCCAGTACATTCCAAGTATTGATGTCCACTTTGGACTGCATCGTTTTATGATGTAGAGGCAGGTACTAGAGATCGTCAATAGGCACTCCGTTGAAGATCCGAGATTCGCAGCTAATTGATGAGCCCTCCCCCCTACTCCGAAGTATCCACTACTTTCATTTCATCATGCTTTAGAGTTAGATTGAACGATTTCTTTTATTTTGATTTGGGTAGCCATGGATCTGTCATTGGCACCACATGATTAGTGATAGAGGCTTCATAGACGATGGTCGAGCATTGATGTTGAGATTGTGAGGTAGTTTTTTCTACTAGCCTTCATTATTATATATATTGTTTTGAGACTTTAGATGAGATGTGCCTATTTACTTACTTATACTTTCTGCTGTTCAATAGAGTTTATTGATTGAATGATGTGATGAGGCTAAGTGGTTTGCTTGGGGACTAGCAATAGTCACTGAGTGCCAACCACGCCAAGGGTACCCTCCCGGGGCATAACAAACTACTTTCTCATGTCCACAAGGTACGTATGCTTATCGAAGCATGTCATTTGGGCTATGAAATGCTCCAGTTACATTTTCAATGTTATGTGTTGGCTATTTTCTCAGACATGACTAACAAAATTCTTGAAATCTTCATGGATGATTTCACACTTTTTGGTAAAACATTTGAAGATTGTCTCTATCATTTAATTTTGGTACTTGAAAGATGTGAAGAGACAAATATAGTCCTTAATTAGGAAAAATGTCATTTTATGGTAACAGAAGAAATTGTTTTAGGACATAAAATCACAGCTTGTGGAATAGAAGTCGATAAGGAAAAAATTGATCTTATAGAAGGATTGCCTACTCCTAATACTGTTAAAGGCATTAGAAGTTTCTCCGGACTTGCAAGTTTTTATAAACGATTTATAAAAGTTTTTTCAAAAAATTCAAAACCATTAACTAACTATCTAATGAAACATGTGAATTTTAAATTTTCAGATGAGCGTAGGAAATCATTTGATATACTCAAGGGACAATTATCTAACGCTCCAATAGTTGTTTCTCCCGATTGGAATCAACCTTTCAAAATTATATGTGATGCAAGTGATACAGCAGTTGGAGCTATATTGAGACAAAAAAGAGATAAAGTTTTGGACCTATTTATTGTACCAGTAGGACCGTCAGTGAAGCTCAAAAGAATTATGCTATAACTGAGAAAGAATTATCGGCAGTGGTATTTGCATTCGATAAATTTTTTTCTTATCTAATAGGAACCAAGGTTACAGTATTTACTTATCATGCAACCTTAAAATACCTCCTAGCAAAAAAGGATGCTAGACATAGATTACTAAGATGGATACTTCTTTTACAAGAATTTTATTTTGAAATTAAAGACAGAAAAGGGTAAGAAAATTAAGTAGCTAATCATCTGTCACATTTGAAAAATGCTCCTATTGAACCTAATGAAATGAAGGAGGAATTTTCCCCACGCACATATCTATACAATTGCAAAAGATATAAACCAACCACCTCGGTTTGCTAATATAGCCAATTATGTAGTTGAAGGTTGGATCCGAAAAGATTTTTCGTATGAGCAAAGGAAAAAGCTAAAAAAAAAGGAAATAAAATATTACTCTTGGAAAGACCCTTATTTATTTAAATTTTGTGTCGATGGCATGATGAGGCGATTTATACCAAAAATAGAAATAAACAATATCCTAGGTCATTGTCATGATGGAGTTGTGGGAGGTTATTATGGAGGAAGAAAGACAATGGCCAAGGTGCTAGAAGCTAGATTTTTCTGTCCCTCTCAATTCAAAGATGCACGGTAATATGTTGCTACTTTTGATAGTTGTCTAAAATGTGGTAACATTTTGAAAAGAGATGAGATGCTTCTTAACTCTATTCTTGTGTATGAACTATTTGATGTTTGGGGCATCGATTTTATGGCTCATTTTCCTCCTCCTAATGTATGTGAACATATTTTAGTTGCAGTTGACTATGGTTCAAAATGGATAGAGACGATGATAACTGGACAAATTTATGTTTGTGTCATTTATGATTTTATTAAAAAATATATTTTTTAGATTTGAAACTTCGTGAGTTATTATAAGTGACCGAGGAACTCATTTTATAAACAAACAATTTTCTAGTTTATTATGATAATATGGAGTAACCCATAAAACAGGAACTCCATATCATGCTCAAACAAGCAGACAAGTAAAAGTAGCCACTAGAGAATTGAAAAACTTTTAGAAAAAACTATTGGTTTCTCTTGAAAAGATTGGTCTCTCAGGTTGGATGATGCTTTATGGGCATACAAAACTTCTTTTATAACACCTATAGACACCTTTCCTTATAGACTCGTGTTTGGAAAATCTTTTTATTTACTTGTAGAACTAGAACATAAAGCATATTGGGCTGTAAAATTATTAAACCTAAATTTGAGTGATACAGGCAATGATCGTCTGTTACAACTTAATAAGTTGGAGGAGTTTAGACTTGAAGCATATAAAAATGCTAAATCGTACAAATAAAAAGAGAACACAATGGCATGATAAACTTATTCACCATAAGGAATTTAAAATTGAGAGCAAGTTCTATTATACAATGGTTTATTAAGAGTATTTCCAGAAAACTTTAAGTCGCGATGGACAGGACCATATGTCATAACAGAAGCAACCCCCTATGATGCTATTAATATACAATATAAAGAGTACGGTGAAAAATTTAAAGTAAACGGTTACGTTTAAAGTCTTATGTCATCAGAATAATTGACAAACAGACTTCAACAATTCTTTTTACCTAAAAAAATAAGTACTAATGAGTCGAGTTGGTGATGTTAAACTCAGAACTATACATTTTTTTCTTCTTTTTTATATAAATGTAATTTTTTTATTTTTTTTGCAATTAATAGTAATATGAACTATTTTCATCTTTGGTAATTTCATATATATGTTAACATATTTTATTTTATTTTTCAAAAAAAAAAGAGAAGATGTTGTCTATCCAATATATATACACACACCCACACCCACCCACACATATATATACATATCACATTTTTCTTTCTAAATATTTATATTATATATATTCTTACTAAAAAAGAAAATGATGATGATGAGAAATCTATACTAGAAGGAAAAAAGAAATTATAAGTATTTACCTATTAAGGATTGAATTGTGAAAAAACGATTTAGTGTAATCATTTCATATCACTTATTTTCATGTACACTACAAAACTCACCATCCGTAACTAAGTGAACATTTATATTATTATATAAAAGTTTAAACAAAAGTCATTCACTAAAATCGTCCTATATAAGAGTTTTGAATTATTAAACATTAATTTAAAAAAAGAAAAGAAAAAAGTTCCCTACTTCTACTCAAATAATGGTATCACAGTGCTCTAGACTTATGAATAAATATGATAACGATAGATTTATTTCTTATGATGCTAATGAATGGGAGAAAGAGGTAATAACCCGTCATCTAATTGAAGAGCGCAGACCTACACCTGATGAAGCAGACAACGAACAAATTTGACATGTTCTTGCATCAATTGTACCACTCCGCCGGAATAAGTTTGTTCAAAATCCTGGACGTATGATTATATGTAATGACCAAGTTGATCATCTTTCACTTCTTTTGTGAAAATTACTGTTTTACTCTTTCGTAAGTTGTTCTGGGCCTACTTTGAATTATTTGAATGGTTGAAATTGAAATGTGAAAATTATTGTTTTACCCTTTCGTAAGTTGTTCTAGGCCTACTTTGAACTATTTGAATGGTTGGAATTGAAATCCTGACTTTTAAAAGTAAAAATTTGAGTTTTGGTCTTTTTGAAAGCTTAAGTTGTTGAAAAGTGAATTTTTGTGATTTTAAATTTTGAAGGTCAGATCAGGGATCTAATAATTCTATTAGCTTTGGAATGTCAAAACTGAACTACATGAAGTTATAGAACTGAATTTGGAGTTGAAATGAGGTTTTTAGGCCCAAAGTTATGATTTTAGTCATTTTCGGAACCTAAGTTTGACTTTAGTCAACATTCGGAGTTCGGAAGATCGGATGGAAATTCTGAAAGTTTTAATAATTCTTAATGGTGAAACTAATGGTAAAAGGGTCTCGTCATAAATTTTGGACTTTCTGAGGATAATTTTGGTATTTTGATGCCTTAAACTAGTTTTATTAACTTGTATTGGTAAATGTATCGTGGAGACCTCAAAATCAAATTCTGATAATTCTGTTGAGTCCGAATTGTTGTTTCTAGTATGAATACATATAAAGTTCGTGAAATTCTAATTTTGGATGAGTTTCGAATACCTATTTCGTGTTTGGTTGAAGTGGTGAGTTGCTGGTGCACAATTTTCTGGTGCAAGGTTACTGTCTACTCCGCACTCGCAGAGGAGCCCCCGCGTTCACGGAGGTCTTGGAAGTTTTACACTCCACGATCGCGGGATAGGCTCCGCGTTCGCGAAGCACTCTTTGTACCTGAACAATTTTTAATTTGAGAAACACCAGTTTTAATCCATTTTCGTACTTCTTCTAAGTTTTTTTGGGCAATTTTGAAGAAGGGTTTTCAAAGATTTGTGTCGGGTAAGTGTTTCTAACACTAAACTAAGCATTTTCTATGAGTTTTATCTTATTATACCCTTGATTTCATGAAAGTAATCACCCGAAATTGGGGGGTTTTGGACTATCTTTTTCCAAACATTAACCATTGATTTCGCATTTAATTTAAGCTTGATTTTGATGAGATTTTCGCACATGAACTTCGTTTTTCTAGTAGAACATGATTTCAAAATCAATTTCTAGATTTGAGACTTTGGAACTTTAGCCCTAATTTTTCCCCTAAGGCTAAAATATGCCAATATGGGTATCAAAATGGACCTCCTGATGTGTAGTATCCATTTCTGATAGTGGTTGAGCGATCCATGGATCATTTGAAGGCTTGAGTTGATTGAAGGCTTGTTCAAGTGCAGTTTTAGCATTGAGGTAGGTTCATCTAACCTTTTGGTGATTGGATTTGGTTTATTGAGCATACTTATGTGATAATTGTGAGATGTAGATTGAATTGTGATCCGATATCATGACAGGATTGAATTTGATCGGAATATGAGGTCAGTTATGCCGAATATTGAGAAAATGGCGATCCTATTAACTAATTGAGACTCAATTTTGTGTTTTAAGATAATTGAGATATCATTATGATAATATGAGACTTGAAATAGTTCTTGGTTAATGTTGTGACTAATTGATGATGAGTATATTAGTGTGAGAGTTATGAGCCTATTTGGGGTACTTATGGAGCTTGTTTCAATGACATATGGTTATTTGTGAGTGGTGATAAGATGAGGCATCGTATAGACGTATAATGTTGATACTATATTGTTGCATTAGTATGCACAAATCTTATACTTCATTTTCGCATTGGTATGCACCTATCTTATATTGACTAGTTGCATTGGTATGCACAGATTCTTATGCTCCATTGTTGCATTGTTATGCACATATCTTATACTGGACTTGGTTCATTGCTATGCATAGATCTTATTTCTGATTGGGTTGCATCGATATGCATACATGTTATATATGATTGATTGCATTGATATGCACACATGTAATATATGACTGATTGTATTGATATGCACACATTTGATACATGAATAGATATATTATTATTCACATTTATCAATATGATTACATCATTTGGGATATTATGATGTATATTGAGACAGTGGTTATGGCATGCGATGCCTTGAGATACTTTTGATTATAGCCTGCGATGCTTGTTATATATTTTAGTACATGACCTGCAACACCCCCGAGTTCTACCTTGTAGCTTCAGCTTGATAGAAGTATACATGGATCCCATGATGGTTGTGATTGCACCTCATATATGGCTTGCGATGCTAGTAGATTCATGCACTGTATTACATTACATCATTTGATCGGTTTACCATCTATAATTGTCATTATTCATGATTTATTCCGTTATGTACTAACCATTTTGATGCAGGTACTAGGATTCTTCGCCATTACATACTTGTTTCGGTGTACTAGCCCCTAGTCCATTTTCTCCCTGAAGATCGAGCACAGGGACCCATATAGGGTAGCTAATTTACTCTTCGTTAGACTTTTCTACATCCATCCTGACCTTACTGGTGAGGCTCAGACTTCGAGTCACCGTGGATCTTTGGAACTCTCTTTATTATTTTCTTTCAGAATTTGTATTAGACATTATGAGACAGTCTTGTATATTACTTTGAGACTGTTGTATTTATCTTTCACACTTGTGGATGCCCTTGTACTCATGACTCCAAGTCTTGGGAGATTTCTTATATCTTATAAGTTTGTTTCTCCTCTATTTATCTTTCTTTAGTTGTGATATATTTTGGGTCGTGACAAGTTTGGTATCAGAATCCTACGTTTGTTGGGCTCATGAGTCAAGAGCAAGGTGTCTAGTAGAGTCTAGCAGATGGGTGTGTGTAGATGTCCACACCCATCTTCGGGAGGCTATGAGATACTTATTAGGAAAACTTTCACATCTTGCTTTCTTTCATAGATTCCTTTGTATTTCCCTTTTTGAAAGTGTCTAACATACTCTTTTTACACAAATACCGACTACTAGATCCCATCGATCAGTATGAGAGCCCGAGGCAGCTTATGTGGCTACCTCGAGGGCAACCTAGATTAGCTTCTTGAGAGCCTATTCATGAGCTAGAGGGGCCTATGGACCCTATTCCACTGCCTTCAGCCCTAGAGACTACACCCTCAGTTCAGGAGTTACTGATGAGATTATTAACTAGATTGGAGGGATCTGCTCCAGCCCTAGTTGCTGTTAGGATACCAGTTTCTATCATACCAGTTGGTCCTTTTAATGCTTCACTAGAGCCGGCCATCATTCATGTGGGTCCTTTTTCAGCTCCAGCAGACCCTCCTGCGACTGTTATTACTCCACTTCAGGCGTCTAGATCGAGTTCGAGTACTCAGATTCAGAGTTTGGTTGTTGCTCCATCTATTTCACCTCATTTCTTATGGTGCCATAATTTTTTGCCAGTCCAGCCATATCTACAATGAAGCAGAAGAGTTTTCAGAGGTTTGTGTGGTTAGCTCCACCATGATTTGATGGCACTCTTGGTGATAGGGCTTATGATTTTCTGTCGCCAGGATTGGTTATGTAGTTTTCCTATTCTTGAGTTGCATGTAGTTTCCTATACATCATATCAGTTCATCGACCTTGGCAAGGAGTGGTAGAGGTCAGTGGTAACTCGTCGACCTGTTAGATCTCTAGTTATGACCTAGGGATAGTTCACTGGGATATTTTTAGAGAGATTCGTACCCTACAAGCTCTAAGGCAGCCATAGAGACGAGTTTGATAGGCTACAACAGGGATTTATGTTTGTTTCTGACTTCGAGGATGGATTTTATGCCTTATCTAGATATGCCTTGTCTATCATTCCTACTGGCTTCAAGAGGATCCGACATTTTTCCAAGGGCTTGGCAGGGTATCTTCAAGAGGATACATCTTTCTTGGTGTTGGCTAGAGGTACTTTTCTAGAGTGTTGTGAATCACGCTTATATGATAGAGTGTCTCAGGTAGGATAGACAGGGTGGCGGGAAGAGGTTCTGTCGACATGGACAGTATAGTAGGCACCCGCCATGGGACTAGAGATTTAGAAGCAGGGCCATTAGGGCTGCGTAGTTCGGGCAGCTCTCCCAGCATCTGATTGTGTTGATAGGTCCAATCTGCTGAGGTGAGTAGTGCACCCAAGCGTGGTGGCTTTCCAGGGCAGCCATTTTGGAGACAAGAGACCAGCGCTTGTTATCATTATGATGAAATTGGGCACTTGGCTCATCATTGTCCTCACTGTGTACCTCTTGCTTAGACTTCATATTCTCAGCCAGCTCAGATACCCAGGGACACACTTCAGGCATGAGAGGTGGTGCCAGAAGAGGTTGTGGTATAGTGAGAGGTGGTGCTCGTGGTGGTCCATAGGCTAGTGATAGGTGCGAAGTTTGCTTTGTTGTTCCAGATAAAGCTGAGGCAGAAGCCTTTGATGTAGTTATCATAGGTATGGTCCCAGTGTGCCATAGTTCAGCTTCTGTTTTATTTGATCTAGACTTTACTTATTCATATGTGTCAGTCTATTTTGCATCTAATATTGATATTATATGGCTCGCTTTCCTAGCCTATTTGTGTTTACACCCCGGTAGGTGAATCTTTAGTGGTGAATCAGGTGTATTGGGGTTGTGTTATGACTTTTATGGGGAGGGATAATGTTGTTGATTTGATATTGTTGGATAAGGTTGATTTCGATATGATTTTGGGTATGGATTGATTATCGCCTTATTATATTATTCTTGATTGTCATGCGAAGACTGTGACCTTATCTTGCCCCGATTTGCCTCAATTGATGTGGACTGGAGCATCTACTTCCTATCCTAACGGTATTATTTCTTATATGCATGCTTGTCAGTTGTTGGGGAAATGGTGTTTGGCATATTTAGCTCATGTTCGGGTTGTTTCTAAGGAGCCTCCATCATCGGAGACTACCAGGGTTGCTAGAGAGTTTATGGATATATTTTTGATTGATTTGCTTAGTGTTCCTGCAGATCATGATATTGACTTTGCTATTGATGTGGAGCCGGGCACTAAGCCCATATCAATTGCTCCTTATCGGATGACTCTTGCTAAGTTGAAGGAGCAGTTGGAAGATTTTTTAAAGAAAGACTTTATTCATCTGAGTGTATCTCCCTGGGGTGCTCCTGTATTATTTGTCAAGAAGAAAGATGGAACTATGCGTATGTGTATTGTCTATCGTCAGCTTAACAAAGTGACCATCAAGAATAAATATCACTTGCCACACATTGATGATCTTTTGGACTAGTTGTAGGGTGCCTTAATGTTCTCCAAGATTGACTTGAAGTCCAGGTACCATCAGTTCAGAGTTCGAGAGTCCAATATCTGGAAGACAACTTTCAGGACCCGTTATAGGCATTATGAGTTCGTGGTTATTTCATTTTGGTTGACTAATGCCTCAGCTGCTTTTATGGAGTTGATGAACCAAGTGTTCGGGCCCTATTGAGACACTTTTGTGATTGTGTTCATACATTGAGGCAAATTATGTACAACACTTGAGCACTGTACATCAGAAGTTGAGGGAAGAGAAGTTGTATGCTAAGTTCTCAAGTATGAGTTTTGGCTTGAGTCTATTGCATTTCTTAGCCATGTTATGTCAAAAGTGGGTATTATGGTCGATTTGGCCAAGGTAGAAGCTGTTCGTGAGTGTGCTAGGCCTACTTCGGTGACTGAGATTTGGAGTTTCCTTATTTTAGCGGGGTATTATCAGCAATTTGTTCAAGCTTTCTCATCTATAGTAGCTGCCTTGACCAGATTGACTCAAAAGGCTATAGCATTCCAGTGGTCAAATGATAATGAGTTGAGCTTCCAAAAGCTCAAATTGTTGACTTTTAACACCTATTATTGCTTTACTCAAGGAGGGAGTCCTATTTGTGGTATTTTGTGATGCTTCAGGTATGGGTTTGGGTGGTGTATTGATGCAAAAGGGGAGAGTGATAGCCTATGCTTCTAGACAACTAAAGGTGCATGAGAAGAACTACCCTACCCATGACTTGGAGTTAGTTGCAGTTGTGTTTGTGTTGAAATTGTGGCGACATTATCTTTATGGGGTGCGTTGTAGATCTTTACCGATCACTGGAGTCTCAAGTACATCTTTACTCAACCTAATCTGAACATGAGACAGCGTAGGTGGTTGGAGTTTCTCAAGGACTATGATATATCTATTCTCTATCACCTGGGGAAGGCTAATGTGGTGGCAGATGCTTTGAGCTAGAAGGCTACTAGTAGGGGGAGTTTGGCATTCTTGAGGGCTGATGAGAGGCCCTTAGCCCTAGAGTTTTAGTCCCTTGCTAGGCAGATGGTCCGTTTGGACATTTCTCCTCCTCGGAGTATTTTAGCATTTGTAAAGGCTAGATCTTCTTTCCTAGATCAAATATTTGCTCACCAGTTCGAGGACCCCCGATTATGCAGGTTTCATGATAAAGTGTTGAGAGGTGAAGCCAAGGTGGCTATTATTGATGTTGATGGTGTATTAAGGGTTAATGGTAGAGTTTGTGTGCCTAATGTTTGGGATTGGGTGAGATTGATATTAGAGGAGGCCCATTGTGCTAGATATTCCATTCATCAAGGTGCTACTAAGATGTAACATGATCTTAAATTGCATGTATTGGTTGTTTGGGATGAAGAGAGACATAACTGAGTTTACGGCCAAGTGTTTGAATTGCCAACAAGTGAAGTATGAGCATCAAAATCCTGGTGTATTGATGCAAGGATGCCCATTCCCCGGGTGGAAGTGGGAGAGGGTGACTATGGATTTTGTTATAGGCTTGCCCATGGCCTTGGGTAAGTTTGATTCAGTTTGGGTGGTCGTTGATTGATTGACCACGTCGGCACGCTTCATATTAGTGAAGACTAGCTACAGAGTAGAGCAATTAGCTAGATTGTATATCCGGGACATTGTCAGATTGCATGGTGTGCCAGTGTCTATAGTATCAAACAAAGGGTCTGTGTTTACTTCTCACTTTTGGCGGGCTTTACAATGTTTGGGTATTAAAGTGGATTTGAGTTCAGCTTTTCATCCTTGGGGATGTCATAGGAATAGGGATTAACATAGATTTATGTAACACATAGCACATAAAAACTAAGGGGTAGGTAAGTATAACTCACAGCATAGAAGCAAAACGAGACTTAGGATCTTCCATATTTCCATATCATAACACACATGCACATCATCATGACCGAATCATATTAGCCATATCCAATAGATAGCCATAATCATAATCCCCAAATATCATCACGTAACATATATTTGTACAAGAGTTTATAAGATGTTCAACGACACCTCTAGTCATAAGATAGGACGGATGCCAAGACATGTCCCCAACTCACCCTTAACGTAAATAGCAAAACAGAAGCAACATAAGGTAGATAGATGGGGGCTTGTCTTTGAAAGATAGGACTCACGACAACACTTTCTCAAATCCGATCTAGCTGCCAGACGATGGATGAATGTAGTCATCGGTCCCTACATGGTTAGATCATATAGGAAAAAGTATTTATTAATAAGTTTGAGTGTACTAAGTATGTGGGCATGCAATGCATAGGACTTATCAAACCTGCATGCAATGTTAAATGACAAGGGCACATATATAGAAAGAATCATATAACAAGAGAATAGTATATCCATATGCCATGGAATGCATGATGCATTATGCATGAATGCAAAAATACTTCATATATAACGAGGATGGGACCATAACAAACATAAGACTAAGTGAGCCATAACTTTGAACTCCATTGTCTACCCCACAATGGATAAAGAGGTGACCTACTTGCTAAAGGTAGATCCCTAATCATTCATTATCCATAATGGGCATAAACATACCTATGATAGGCACATAGTTCAAGAGAAAGGAATATGGACCCTTGGGGATAGCCAACCATGCCACCAATCCCCATCGATGCTAGGTCATCATCCCACTGGAATACATATATATACATGCTTGTAAAAGAGGCATAAGACTTTCAAATCGTTTACATGCATACTTAAGCTTAAAGGCCAAATCACATTTCATAGTCATGCATATGTAGGAACAAAAGCCAAATCACACTTCATGTCATACTTTCATGCATAAGAATAGCTCCTTTGGAGCACCTTCTTGAGAAAGGAATATGGATCCTTGGGGATAGCCCACTCCGCCTCAAACTCCAATCGATGCTCCCTAAACATTGTAGTGTAAACACCTATAATTTCTCATAAGGCCATAATCATAGACATTTATGTGATCACATTCTTGTCATAACCATAATCTTATCAAAATCATATGCATAGACATAATTGGGCTTAACCCACTGCATAAACTTCATTAAACTATAGTCATGTACGCATATGCCATGAAATAAGAAGATATTAGCATGGGGAATAAAGATTCAAACTTAAATCAACAATACATTATAAAAGTCAAGTAAAGAGATAAGTAAAATTCACATTTGAATCATAATATAGATTACTCATGCACAAAATAAGCTTTAAAAGGGGACATGCACTTTTATAACTTCATAACTTCAATGTTATTCATCATTAGGGCTTAAATCACTTTAAAATCAACAATAAAACATAGCCCATACATCAATTGAATTTAATAAACAATAATGTTGAAAATCCATATTTAAAGTAAGCTAAAATTTCATGAAATTGAGTTTAAAAGAGTTTTGGGTCTTCTTGGTTGAAAGGGACCAAAAATAACTCTCACATACCTTATCTAATGGAGGATATTCAATAAGAATTTTAATTAAAAAAAGAGTTTTCCCTTGATTCCCAAGCTTAGTCTTCACAAAAGTTCTTGAGAGCATTTTTAGGAGAGTTCAATATAATTTCAAGTGTAGGAATGAATTTGAATGAGAGAAATAGAGTTTAGGTCATTTGGAGGTCTTAGGATAGCATAGGAAGTCACAAAAATCCCTTAGGAGAAGGCACAATTATGAAAAAATATTAATGAAGCAGAACAAAATTTCTTGCCAGGGGTCCTGTGAGAAGGTCTCACGATCCGTACAAGGCCTCACGGTCTGTGATGTAACACCCTGCATCTTAGGTGTACTATGTATATAGAACATGATATGATTAGGTAGAATGAGCACCAACTTTAAAAGTACCTAACTTTTGGACTGGAGGGCGATAATTGTATCTAATGCTTAAGACGAGTGGGTGTATATACGTTTTGAGCCGAATTGAGGAGAGTGTGACCTTAAAAAAAGTGAAAGGAAATGAGGTGCTTTTAAGACTTAGGAAGCTAACAGGTGAGTCACCTACGTGCGTAGCTTAAATAGGTTAAGTAGACAAAGATGAGGCCCAACACCGAATCTATTCACGTTTGATAAAGAATAAATCCCAAGTTAAGGATGTAATTTTGGCCCATGGTTTGGCATTATAAAGGGACAATATAGGCATCCCAAGATGAATAGAAAAAGGGCCAAAGTACATTTATCACACACTTCACAAATAGGGCCCAAACTAAGTAAAGGTAAAAGGAAAACAATTGGCAGCAAAGCCCATCAAATTGAAACCCAATAAGGCCCAAGTGAAAGGGCCAAGTTGCTGCATCACCACCTTAATAAAATAAGGCTTAAAATGTAAAAGAAAGTTGACCAAGAGTGGTCTTTTAAAAGGGGTTAAAACCAGCCACTTCAATTCATTTTAACAAAGCCGAAAATCATATTTTCCTTCCATGTTTTTCCTTGCTCTCTCTTGACTTTGAAAAGCAGCCAAAGCACACCTTTAGGGTTCCTAAAGAATCCCTCGACCTTCAAGGTAAAGGTAAGTAAAGATACTTGTCTATTTAGTATGGTTTTTTCATGAAAAACAAGAGAAATAAGTTGGTTATACTCGTGCTGGAATTTTGCATAGCATGTGTTTAAAGGATTGTTGTACACTTTTCTTGTTTATTAAGAGGCTTTTCTCTTCTTGGTTTGCTGGATTATGATGTAATATTGATGTTCTTAATAAGGTTTAGTTCTACAATGATGTAAGAAGGCTGCTGCACCATTTATATCTTCCGCAATAATGAGTTCTTATATAATATCTTAATTGCACTCCTAGCAGGAACTTGTGGACCAGTAATTAGGAATTGTTGTTGCACGTCCTCCTTCTACTTAGGGGACTATTTTTGGATTTCTTTAGGACCTTTTTTATGTGTTGGAGACATTTTGGCTGAAGTTGAAACAGGTTTGGGATTGTTGATTTCGAAATGTAGCGAGAAGACGTAATGTTATGCTGCCTACTTGTGTATTATGTAGAATTGTTATGTATTGTTTTTTATGAGCTGGTGTAACACTGTTATGGGACTAAAATAAATTGGATATGATATGTATATGAGGATGTGTATTAAAAATACAATGAGAGGTGGAGAGGTTGAAAGAATACTCTTGGATTGACAATCGCAAGCTTGCTGCCCGAGCATTATTTTTTATGAGATTGGACTGCCAAGACGTGTTTATTAACTATTTATACTAGTTTTATCACATACTATATTGTAGATAAGTATTTGGAGGAAAAGGAGACTATTTCAAGGTAATAACGATGTAGTACAACGAGGTATGTAAGGCTACTCGATTTCCTATTATTTAGCATGAAATCTAGGTTCTTCCTTGGCACATAAAGGCACTTACCAACTCCGACATAACTAATAATTGTGTCTCCACTCTTTACCATGTTCAAATCCTCCCATACATAGCCATTGTCGATTCCGCATACTTACTTTGGATACCAAAATACGTGAGTCCCTTTTGTTTCTAAATAAAGTCCATGTGTTGTTCATCTCCTACGCATTTCACTAGTTGTGTAACTCTTTTTTCATTGTGGTGTTATCTTGCATGATTGTTTACATGCCACATGTTATGTCTATAATCCTACAGCTCTAAATGTTATGACCACCGAAAGAATCATCTCAAAAGTAAATAAAAGATAACTCAAAGTTGCTTATTAATGGGTGGTATCCCAGGGGTGGAAGAATCACCTAGCATGGATCTATCCCATATTACGGGGGGGTATCCCAGGGTGAAAGAAACGCCTAGCATGGATCAATCCCGATATTGATTTACCACTGATCAACTGGTCATTTATATGATGTACTGCCACAGATTATACAGTAAAGAAAGGTAAAGTAATAAAAAAAGGACATAAAGCACATGATTCCATAATATGACTAAAGATGGTCCCTTATCCTTACACACCAGTGTATGATTTCATTTGAGTTCTTATTTCATATATAGTATTTCCTGCCTTACATATTCAATATATTATCTCGTACTGATGTCCCTTACGGGGGACCTGCATTTCATATTGTAGATACAGGAGCTACTAGATCTCCCCAGTAGGAGTACAGGATATCCAACTGTTGTTACTGAGCTCCAGGTTGCTTCGGGGCTTTGTGTGTCTAGAGCTTATATTTTTGTATTGTATAGTTGGTCATGAGGTAGGGCCTGTCCTGGTCCATATAGATATTGTTCCTTATCTAGAGGCTTTGTAGACTGTGTAAAGTAAAGTGTGGTCGTGTATCGTACTTTAGACATCGTGGCTCCTACGGCCTAGTCATATGCATTTCCTTTTGGCTTGTTATTGCCGTCTATTTTCTTCAAATAAGGCTTGAAAGGGTTGACTCAGGACATGAAAAATCAAAACATAAAATACAATGCATATTTCATCACTTGAAAATCATAAAGTCATTAAAACTCATATCAAAACATCTTTAAATCATTCAAAAATTCCTTAAATCATTTTCGTGCACATGTATGCATGCCATGCCATGAAACTCATGAGTGAAAGAATTAGGACCATTGAGAATAGGATGAAGCTAATACCATAGGCTTGAGCAGATTGTAAAGGATAGAGGTATCGTCATATCATACTAGATTCCACTTCCCATGTTGCACTTTCAACATGTTGATTTCTCCAAAGCACCTTAACTGAAACCACATCCTTGTTGCGAAGCTGCTTCACTTGCCTATCCAAGATCTCAATCGAGACTTCCTCATAAGACACGTTCTCCTCAACCTTAACACTTCCAAAGGCACAATTGTACTATGATCACCAATCAATTTCCTCGACATAGACACATGAAAAACCAGCTGAATAGAACTCAATTTTGGAGGCAAATCCAATCTATAGGACACATTCTCCGATCCGCTCAACAATCTCATAAAGACCTACATATCGGGGACTTAATTTGCCTTTTACCAAAATGCATCACACCCTTTATGGGTGAAACCTTCACATATACCCAATCACCAATAAGAAACTTATGATCTCTCTTTTGGACATCCAAATAAGACTTATGATGACTTTGAGCCATTCTCAACCTCTCCCTCATCAACTTCACCTTCTCCATGTCCCCTAACCCCAAATTCGAGCCAATCAATTCCATCTCACCTAACTCTAACCATCTTGTCGTGGACTTACATACTCTACCATACAAAGCCTCAAATGGTGCCATACCAATGCTAGCATGAAAGTTATTGTTGTAAGCAAACTCAATGAGTGGTAGATGATCACCCCAATTAACATTGAACTCCAACACATAAGACCTCGACATGTCCTCCAAAGTTTGAATTGTCCTCTTAGCTTGCCCAATAAATTAAGGATGAAAAGCGGTATGTAACTTCACCTTAGTACCAAGCCCCTTTTTTAGATGATTTCCAAAGGTAAAAAGTAAATTGGGTACCATAATCCAATATAATAAAAGTTGGAACAACATCCAGTCTAACCAACTCCCAAATATATAACTTGGCATTGTCTTCAATATTGGAAGTAGTCTCAACCCATAAGAAGTGAGGCAATTTGGTAATTTTTCCAACAATTACCCACATGGAGTCTAATTACTTCTGGTATGGGAAACCCAATAACAAAGTCCATATTCTCATTCTCTCATTTCAAGTAGGGATTTAAATATTTTAGGCCAAACAATCGGGTCTTTGATGTTCCACCTTCCCTTGTTTGCAATCATATACAAACTTGTCTATGACTTTCTTCGTACTATGCCACCAACATACTTCCCTCAAGTCCCGATGCATTTTGATAGATCCAGGATGTATGGAGTAATGAGAGTCATGGGCTTCACTCATGATCATCTCTCTAAGACCATTAATATCTGGAACACACAATCGATCTTGGTATCAAATTACATCATCTCCCTCTTTAAGAGTAAGCCTCTATCTTAGTTTCGACAACCAACCTCTTCAACACAGCCAACGACAGATCTAGATCATGATTAGCCTTAAGATCAACATCCATAGAAGATTCGGCCCAATCCTGAACATGAATACTACCATCATTAGAGTTGGCCAACCTAACACCAAATCTAGACAAATGGGGAATATATTTTGCCAATTCTTTCTTCCCTTCATCGATATGAGCCACACTTCTCATAGATAGCATACTAACAGCATCGGCTACAATATTTGCCTTGCTGGGATGACATTGTACACTCATATCATAGTCCTTAAGGAGTTTCAACCATCTCCTTTGTCTAAATTAAGACCCTTTTGAGTGAACACATATTGCAAACTCTTGTGGATGGTGAAAACATCAACATGCACCCAATACAAATAGTATCTCCCAATATTCAAGGCAAACAACACCGTTGCTAACTCATCACAAGTTGAGTAATTACGCTCATGCACCTTCAATTGCCTTAATGTATAAGTGATGTGCTACCAAAATATAATACTTTTGATGCTTAAAACTTGAAATTTTGTGTGTTCTCAATGTGATGTTAGTTGGTTTTATGTGTTTTTGTGTTTATACTTGCAGGATTATAGGTTGGCCTTGATTTTGTGAAAATGTAAAAGTTGTTGATTTTTGTTGTTATAAAAGACCCTTTATGGGTCGTAGGGTGGTTTCGTGAACAATTTCTGTGAGAAGCTACTTTTTGAAGTTTATTCTATGAACATACAGATGAGTCGTAGAAGGTTTTACGAGTCATAGATGATGGTTCGCGCCCTAAGGATTAGAGATTGGGACTTTCTGTGCGGTTTGTAAATCACTTTACGAGTCATAAAGGGGTGTTGTAGAGTTGAAGTCCAAATTTCCAACAACTGAGTACGAGACCCCAATTACGGGCCGTAGAATGCAATACAGCTTGTAAACCCCTTTCGTATGGCATGCTGACCTGTTATCCTATTAAGTTAGGAGTTGTATTTTATTTATTATAAATAGGTTTTTTAGGTTAGTTTTCGAATGAGCAGATAGTTTTTGCTAAGTTTTCATCTAGTACTGTAGAAAAAGAGGGCAAATTGTGAGATCAATTTGGAGAAGTTTTGAGAACTTTTGTGTTTGAATTTCATCTTTAAACTTGTGATTCTTATTGAAGTTGGATCTGTTTGTTCTTAACTCTATTCTGTAAGTGTTCAATTACGTTTTCTCAATCCATAATTCTTGAATATACATAAAGCATAAGTAGTTAAATCCACAAGTAGGGTTGTGGGAACCAAGAAGAACTAACAAAGTACAACTGGATAATTCATACTTCTTGAAAGGTGTATATGCATGTATTAATTAATTCTCTTTGTTTTGCATGATTTCTAGTGGTGGCCAACTTAGATCCCACCTAGTATTACTGGCTAGACCAAAATAGTAATGAATAGGAAAAGAATTAATTAACAGGATTCGATTGATGTGTTCTCGTCTAATCAACCAAATTGGGCCAAGGGGAGGTTGTGCTGGGACTAATAGGTAAGGGTTAGTAATGCACACTATAGAGCTGGGCTAAGTTGCATAGTCAAATTCACTTCTCACTTTTGACCAAAAGGCTTGGTGAACATAACTTACCGTCCTGTATATTATACACTAGAAATGAATTAGGTTATCCGGTGATATTGAGTTGGGGAATCATGGGGAACACAATACCTTAGTTTCTCTCCATATTGACTTCTCTATTGTGTTAGTTAGTTTATTCCCCCCGGGGGAAGGTAAGTCGGTTAACTATTCGAATTGCGATCAGTTAATTCTCTTCAGTCTATGTATTCCCTGTGGGTTCAGCCCTAACCTTTGTTAGGTTCTATTTCTTGATAGCGACTGTTTTGTCCTCTAAAAAGGAGGTGTAACTTGGACGACGTCAAGATTTTGGTGCCGTTGCCGGGGAATACGGCTACACTTAGTGAATTCATAAGGAATTTGAGTGTTAACCCTTAGTTCCCCTATTTTAATTTTGTTTGTTCTTTTTCAAGTTGTAAGTGTAGTGTATGCGCAACACCTAGAGTCAAAGAAATCCCTTAACTCCGTTTGACCCAGAGATTTACAGAACGTTAAAGAGAATGGCCCAAGACAACGCCAATAACATGGCCAATACAGCTCTAAATAGGAACAACAATGATAATGCGGAAAATGAGAACCCACCTCCTATGGAGGACACTACTCCACAGCCTCAGGATTTCAATGCTAATGGTTATCAGTGGAATCAATATAGGTTGAATCCCATGGCTTTGGAGGTGACTGGAGCTATTGTGTTTCCACCACTACCGGCAGACACAAGGTTCACAGTCTCGAGTGGGTCACTTCAGATGTTGTACAAATGTGGGCTATTTGCAGGCTTACCAATAAAGGATCCTCATAGCCACCTATACAATGTGGCATTTGTCTGCAAGAGTGTAATGGGAACACAAAATTTATCTATGGATGTTGTGAGACTTCGAGTCTTCCTATTGTCTCTTACAGGAAATGCAACATTATGGCTATTTGAGCTCTCACAGAGTTTAATCACCAGTTAGGAAAACTTGTAGAAGGACTTTTCGGAGAGGTACTTCCCTAGATCAAAGAAGCTCAAGTTGAAGGACCAAATCAACAATTTTGAGCAACTTCCTAGTGATTCAATCAATACTACGTGCGAGCAGTTCACCAAATGTTTGAGGAGTGTCTCAGACCACAAGATAGATCACAATGCTTTGATGGAGATCTTTTATCGTGCCCTTGATGAGAACAGTCAGGTCTGTGCTGACACTATCATAGGGGGCATGTTCTTAGATCAGCTATTTGCAAGGATCGTAGAGCGAATGGAAAAATGGTCAAGACTAATCGTGCATGAGGTAGAGAGATAGAGCATCCACTAAAAGTTTATGTTGTTAGTGTGAGTCTAGAGAAAGCCAGAATCAATAAAGAAATCATGCAACAAGTTGCCTAGATTCGCACAAGTGCGCAAGTGATGATGAAACAGAACCAAGAGCGAGTGAATGTAGTGGTTCATCAACCTCCACGTGCACCCATGTATGATGAGCCATATTATGATGAGGATGCGTGTTTTTTTGTTGACAGTCGGGGGGTTTCCGAACCAACGCTTAAGGGTCCAATCAGGACTATAAGCACTAAGGTCAAGGAACCATGGTCGGAGATTTAACAGAGATAGAGCTTGCAGGGACAACTGTGGAAGTTACTATGACAAAAATAGGGGTCCAGAGAGAGATGTGAATTGAGGCCACGAAGAAGGATTCAGAAATGGTCCTTATATGCCATCACATAACCACGATGCAGGTGCAAGCAGTTCCAGAACTGAGGAGATGTTTGATCACCTATTGAAGAAAGTTGAGACACAGGATGAGACTCTAAGGGGAGTGAAATCAGAGATTTCTAGTATATATCAGAAGATTGAGTCTTACTCTGTGGCTATTAAACAGCCTGAACAATAGTTCGGTCAAGTGTTGACTCAACTTAATCAGTGTAAGAGGGGTACACTACCTAGCTGCACAGTTCAGAACTTAAAAAATAAAGGGCAGTGTATGGCGGTTACTACTCGGGGTGGCAAAAGCACCATTGATCCTCCCATGCCAACTAATGAGGAAGATGTTCGAGAGGAGATGGTTATGGCCAAGGATGTAGATGAAGAAGATGATCATCGCAAGGATGGGGTAAGTGAAGCTGCTGATGCGCTACAGAAGTTGAAGCCCATTCCGAGGCATCCTGTTCCCTTTCCTCAAAGAATTAAAAAGAGGGAAGAGGAAGGCAAATTCAAGCACTTTCTCTCCATGCTTAAATAGCTCTCCATCAACATCCCTTTGATAAAGGCATTAGAGAAGATGTTATGGTATGTAAAGTACATGAGGACCTAGTCACTAAAAAATGTACTGTGAGTGGGGAGCTCTCCAAAGAGCTTCAACAATGCACTACTATTGCTACGAGGTCCTTGGCTCAGAAGCGAGAAGATCCCGATGCTTTCACCATACCGTGCACAATTGGAGATGTGGAGTTTTCAAGGGCACTATGTGATCTAGGTGTTAGTATTAATCTGATGCCCCATGCAGTCTGCAAGAAGCTTGGATTTTGAGCCCCTACTCCGACGAGTATGCAGTTGTTGATGGCGGATCGCACTATGAAGAAGCCTGTGGGGATACTGTATGCCGTGCTGGTCAGAGTTAAGAAGTTCGTATTCCCCGTCGATTTTGTGATCCTAGATTATGAAGTCAACTTTGACGATCCAATCATCTTGAGAAGACCATTCCTAGCCACAGGGCAAGCACTAGTGGATATAGAAGCCGGTCAACTCAAGTTTAGATTGAACAATGAAGAATTCATCTTCAATATCTATTAGTACATAAAGCGTCCAGATGATCTCACGAACAAAGTTTGGGAAATTGGTGAAGTCTGAGTCACCAATTTGTCCAAGTCATGCCACGACATTAAATCAAGCGCTACTTGGGAGGCAACCCAAGTTCTTTGATGTAATAGCGTAGTTATAGGTTTATTTTTAGGTTTTGGACTCATAGCTAGTTTATTTTCTTGTATTCTTATTGTAATTTTAGACATTGGGTTGGTTGCATATAGGGTAACAGTGTGTTCTATGAAGAATATGCAGGTATAGGGCTAAGTCAGCCATTTTTGGTTGAAAAGAGCAGCAGGAGAGTCTTTGCGACTGATTCTATGGGTCTTAAAACACTTTACAACCCTTACATCATCTCGTAGAGATTTTCAGTGAGCAAAAGGATGTGCATTCCAGCCCACGAGCAAAATTTATGATCCGTAGATCAAACTACGAGTCATGAATGGGGCTTGTGGACCCCGGGTAAGTTCCTTGAAAGTTTTCTAAGTGTTGAGGGTTCTACGACCAACTCTACAAGCTATAAATTATATTGTGACTTTTATACTAGTCCATGTAACAAGTCCTAAAATCTAGGGTTTGGATGTTCTATGAAACCATGGCCTATGAGCCGTAAAACATTCTACGGCCCGTAATTGGGGTTTCGTAGAGTCCAGACCCATTAACTTTTTAGTTGACCAAGTCAAGGTATAAATAGTTTGGTCAAATTATTTTGACCTCGTTCTTAGCTTAAATTATGAAATAACCCAACCGAACCCTCCTCCCCCTCGTGAATCTGACCATCGACGACAACCGTACAACTATTTTCTATCGAGTTTTCGGCAACTTAGGGTTTAGTGCCTAGAAACCTCCTTCATTTTCTTCTACTCAATCACACATCTTGTTAAGTTTTTGGTCACTTCAAAACCTTTAATTTGCCTTGTGTGGTATGATTACGTTGGACAAAGTGTTGAGAATGGTGGTTTAGCCACAAAATCTATGTTTGAATGATATGTGTTTAATTGAATTTGGGTTGCCCATGTATGAATACTTGTCTAAACCCAGAATTAGGTACTTATGTCTTGTTTGAATGTTTAAAATAGTTGTGTGTGACTATTGATTCACTCTCCATGTGTGATTAAATGATTTTTGTTTTTGAATGGTCAGGTGAGGACATGGGTGCGTAATCTTGTTGAAACCAATCATAAGTGGTCAAAATTGTAGGGTAAATATGCTTAAGCACTATCGATGTGGTATATGAGTGTAGAAAATATTGGGGGTAATGGTTGTGGTTTGGGAATCATATGGGTGCGTGCATTTTTGCTTCGATGCTGATAGGATAATTATTGAAAAAAGTCGAATAGGATCCATTATGATGGGCTTAGAAACTCAGGTGACTGAGTCTTCTTGCATAAGAGTGGCTTTTATAGCCTGTGGATCATTCCACGAGTCATAATTGCCCCTCATGCAAAATTCCAAAAACCTAAAGTTTCTGAGTATCCATCAAACGAGACCTTCTACGAGTCGTAGAATAATTTACGGCTCATAGACGGGACTAGTACATCCCTGCCTGTAATAAGTTCAGACACTGGAACTTTCTATGACTCGTAAATCATTTTACGAGTCGTACCTAGTCTCGTACACTTTTCTAGTGCCCAAAATTTATTGTGACCACTGTTTCACGAGAGCTCTCTACGGCTTGTAGTATCCGCTGCAGCTCGAAAAGATGCTTTTGTAGACCCTTTTTTGCAACTTATTCTAAAATATTTTTGCATTTTAGTTTTTTTATTTGTGAGGCTAACTAAGGTGCATATATGTTCATGTTTCAGGTTCTATGGCCCCTAAAGCTAGACGTGATGAGATCAGGACCCTGAAGAGGAGGCTTAAAGATGAGTCTTCAGGAGATAGGTAGACTCCAACCCTGAGTGGATCATTAGAGAAGCTTGGAGTTACTCCCGACCTCGAGGCGGATCGACCACAAACTAAAGTTGCTACCAGGGCTGGGCAGACTCGGGCTCTCGTTATTCGCACTCCCCAGTCCAATGATGAGCACCAGTAACAGCAACACCATTGAAGATATCCACTCAGGAAGAAGATGATTTTCTTCTACGCGACAACCAACTACCAACCACTCTTCCATGTAAAGAGATTGTGTTGCATCCATCGTCGACTACGCCTTTACAACGTAGCAGGAACCCTTCGAAATTCTGCCAGTCACCTTTTTGGCAGATTTCAGTTCAAGCGAAAAAGGCAAAGAGAAAATGACATACGTGCTTCGTCCAAAAATGCCTTTTGATGGATATGGGATATGTTATGAACAACCTTTGGACTTGCTACAAGAATTTGATGACTGGATTGAGAAAGGACTTCTCAAAAGCCATAAGAAAAGGTAAGTCTCAAAATCTTGAATTTATTTTTCAACATTATTGTGATGTCAGATACATAATAATTTTTTTCCCTTTTCATCCAGGAAAGCAGGGGAGACACATTACCGGAAAGGATTTGCATCACTGAGTGTTCCTAAATTTGAGTTTGTTGTCGCATCGCCGACCGACAAGGATTGGTTCTATCTCATGTCTCAAGAAAACACATGCTGGACGGACGAGGTAAGTGTTGTTAATTTGCAACAATCCCAAGATACAATGTCTGCACACATCAATCCATTAATTATCAGATTGCAGATTTTTCATACCAATCTTAATTTTTTGTTATGTTGATAATTAAATTTTGTGCCTATATGCAGCACTTAGATGTCATTTTCTACTACCTTCGAAAGAAATCTAAGAGCGTATTTGGCGATAATTACAAATACACCACCACAAACTGTCTATTCAATGCATTCATAAGGGCTACTCATTCAAGGTACTATGACACACAGGATGACGATGCTATAAGTAGTCAAGAACACTTTTAATGTGGTCTTGTTGTATCTGCCCATGAAAGGTCTATCATGAACATGATAAAGGGATACTCTATCCCTGCCGGATATCCCTGGCACCTAGTAGATGAGGTATATGTTCCAGTAAATTGCAATGAAAATTTTCACTGGGTTCTTGCTGTAATTGTGCTGAAAGAAAGGTTGATACATGTTTACGACTCATCCGGGGGATCAAGGCGTATGAAACCATCCAACGAAATTCAGAAGATGGCTTTGATGCTGCCCACGTATCTGCTGGACAACGGGTTCTTTGAAAAAACTTCTCGAACAAAATGGTCAAACCTTGATGCGTATAAAGATGTTTCAACAGGTGAAATGGTTGGTCAAGAAGTACCCTTTAGAGTTGAGTTTGTTGAAGGAGTAGCACAACAGCGAAGCGATAGCGTGTAAGTTTTTTGTTTATTATTTATTAATATTAACTTTTATTTTATTTTAGATATTTCTTTATGTAAATATTTCTTTTCATTACTCACGGCGACTACAGTGTATATGTCGCTGCATTTGCTGAGTATCTAAGCGACGGGATTCATGTTCCATCACAATCACCAGACCCTCTTTATCTTCGGAGAAGATATGCTGCAATTCTATCGAAATACGGAATATACAACGCAAATGAAGGTTTTGAAAGCGAAAACGACGACCCTCCAAGGTCGAAAGATTCATCTCGTCCAGCAGATAGCGACAATGTCGTCATTCTTTCGTAGCAGAATCTGATTTGGAAGAACCTATTAATATAACTGCATTTTTTTCCTTTTTAACATCTCAACAACATTGTTCTTTTTGTGTAATTAAAGTTATTTACACTATTTTTTGGATACATCTTTATGATTGTTATTCAATTTACATCCCTACATTATAATTCCAGTGAATGCTATTAGATAATTACACAAAGGTTATTCTTTCGTTGTTAGTTTATTATTAAAGTTTATTTTCACACACATGAATATCACAATATAGGTACCAGACATGTCTCATACGTATAGGTATCCGACAATGCTATCACAATATGAGTATCAGACAAGGGTATATGTTACAGTTTTAACTAAAGCATATTGTTAAGATTCTTTGCACAAGGTGATATTGTCATTTTTGATTCCTGCACTATGTGATACCTCAAATGTTAATCTCTCACACACATGAATATCAAAATATGGGTATCAGACAAGGGTATCAGACTTTTATCACACATATAGGTATCAGACAAGGTATCAGACAAGGGGGTATCACAATATGGGTATCAGACAAGGGTATCAGACTTTTCTCACACATATCGGTATCAGACAAGGTATCAGACAAGGGTATCACAATATGGGTATCTGACAAGCGTGAAAGACATCTCACACTTGTAGGTATCAAACAAGTGTATCAGACATGTCTCAATTTGGTATATTCTACTGTTTTAACTCAAGCATATTGTTAAGAATCTTGCACAAGGTGATATTTACATTTTTGTTTCCTTCACTATTTGATACCTCCAAATTTTTACATACACACACATGTGTCACTCACACCATGTCTCACACTTACCGGTATAAGACAAGGTCACACTAGTTGTAGTGATACCTGCATTTTTTGGGCAATTTACTACCTCTACAGTGAATAATTTTGATTTCTGCACATTATTATACCTGCGTTTTATCTTACACACACATCAGTACCAAACAATGTTTAATTGTTACCTGAAGTTTGGTATCAGACCAAACTAACAAACTAACATACAACTAAACTTAAAAAAATAATGTCGATACCTATTACGTATGAATTTTTTTGAATTATGCAATTAATTGTATTATTATTACAGCATAAAGAATTTATCCAAAACATTAAAATGTATATATTTATTACTTATTACAACATCACACCAATTGTTTTTTTTCACTTTTTTGGGGGAAGAAACTACATGTTCGTCTATTGTGCCCTTCATGTCCACAACGACTACAACAATTTGTGCTTGTGCTAAAATTTTCTCCTGCGCTTTTTCTTCTACCCTTCCTGGCATCCTTTTGTACTTGGGCAGCAACACAATCTCATTAAAAACCTTGGGTAGGGCATCCCAATCTGCTCGATCAGGCATAGGTATCATCGGGACTGCATATGTGTTTGCTAATGCTTTTGGCTAATAATAATCAGAACAATATGAGTGCATATCAACTACATTCTTACTCTTCAGCGCAGCAATTGCATGTGGGCAAGGTAATTCATCAATTTAAAATTTACCGCAACTACGACTTTTTCTTTCCAGACACACAATGTATCTCCGCGATGTATCATACACACCAAAAATGAATTCAGATGAAGGAACAACCTGTATTCAAACAGAAACACAACATGTTGTTAATTACAATTACATAAATTACAGAAACATTCATCAAGTGCATCCATAATATTATGTAATACGAATTTCAATATCATTTTTTGTGCGTGACAACTTAAAAATTAAATAATTTAAATTTTTTTAAACAATATGCATGTCACGTACCTTCATCATGGACAATTTCACAGTATTATCAATTAGCATTTCTTCAAATTTTCTACCCAAAGTTTTCTTTGTATATGACGCCTTTTCCTTATTTTTGCAGTTCCATGTACCGAATAAGATTCTTGCTTCTCAAGGAAGTCAATAATTTGTAGATCCCTTGCATCAACGAGACATCCATTGATACATTCTGCAATGTTAGACGTCATTATCTGCCCTCTATTTACTGGTGCATGTACCCTGGACCACTTTTCATAACCAACATCCTCAAGGTAATCCCTTACCCTGTGATCAATTGCAACAACCTTTGCCATTATATTGTTAAAATCCTCAATCCGGTAGCTTTTTGCCATTGCATAAAACTTCTCGCTGATCATATTTTTGCTTTTCTTAAAATTTGTGCACACATTTTTCCAAAGATGCCAAATGCAAGCATAATGTGGTACATTTGGAAAGATAAGACAAATACTTTTGATTATACTTTCATTACGATCCGATACAAAACACGTATTATCCCTCTCTCCAAAAGTATTCTTGAAGTTTTGAAAGAACCAAGTCCATGAAGAATCATTTTCAGTATCAACAACTCCATAATCCAACGACAATATGCACCCTACAGATACACAATTTTTTTATCTCTAATCAGATACTAATATATTGCCTATAATTTATATCCATGATAAATACTAGTTAATAAGATAATTATAACACTTTATTTGTACCTGCACCATCCATTGTACTAGCTGATATGAACGTTCCTTTGTAAGCTCCTCCTAAATGGGCTCCATCAACAACAACCACAGGCCGGCAGAATTGGAATCCTCTTATAAGAGGTCTTAAGGCAATAAACAAATACATGAACTCATTATCATGTGACTTGTGCATTCTAATATACGAATTTGGATACATAGTGTTTAGTATGTGTATGTACATGGGTAACTGTTTATAACCATCCGCTGGCTTACCCCGTACAATTTCCAAGGCACGTTCTTTTGCTCGCTATGCTTTTTGATATGTAATGTCAACACCGTATGCAGCCTTAACATCATCCTTTATGTCGTTTGGAGAGTGTTTTCTTTTGTGATTCAGCAATTTTGGGGCTGTCACTCCACTGACAAAGGACAATGTTGCCTCCACTTTACTCAGAATTCTATCCCTCATCATACAAGTATGAGTATCGTTAAAGTATCTAATTTTGAAGAATTCATTATTTTTTTGGAATGATGACCACATACTCCATGCACAATCATCAGAAAAACATCGTAAAACGTAACTGGAAATTCCAAAAAAATTAATTCATCAATAAAAAATAACATAAAAAATATAAACTAAAAAACATCAAACCATAGATTAATTCAAAACAGGCCAGTGTTACATTACCTGGTAGTTTATTTTGTTTGACTAGTGTATATACTAAATTTGTTAATTTTTCTTCAAGTTTATATCCTATCTAAAACAGCAAAACCGCAGCTAGAATTACATTACCTTTTGTTATCGGATCTTTTCACGCGATAATTAAATCCTTTCTCAATCTTGTATTTGTTCATGACTGCAACTAACGTAGCTTTATCTTTGTAGATCTTTTTGACTTTCACATCGGCAATCGAGTCATCCGTTATCTCCTTCGATACATCATAATCAGACACATTTTTCGTAACAAACCAGTCATTATCAACTCTTCTAGACGAGGCATCGAACAAATCTTTGACGGGATGTTCAACATCTCGTGTATCCACACATAATGGATACATCCCAAATCGAGGCTCCTTTTTCTTGATTTCAACATAAAGCTTCACACCCATGTCATTGCGAATCATTATTGGTGATGAATTGCCATCAACAACATATTGAATCATAATTTCCTTCCTCTGTTCATCAATACAATGGCCGAACGCAGGTTACTATAAGAAATATTATCGCCAACTATGACGCCATCACTTTTGTATCCAGTGTATATCACATCAGATTCCCATCTTTCTGAATGACGAATCAAAATCGAAATATTCATTTCGGTTGAAAAGCTTCTCAATAATGGCTGAAATCCGTTTCTTTTTTTTTTTTTTAAAGTTTTTGGTTTACTGAATTTATTTGAGAATTTTTAGGATTGCATCTTATTCAAATCTCCAATTTTGCGTCGATTAAGGAACCAGATCACAGTATCTGTTACAATTCCTAAAATAACATAACTGTTTCCATATTCGCCAATAAGTTTTAGGTATCATCCGAAATTCTCTAGGCATCATTATTCTATGCTTGTGTATCAAAGTTCACAAAAAAGTTGGTATTATTAGTAATTTTGATAAAAGTCGATATTTTTGGGTATTTCCTTCAATCAGTTTGGTATTTATCAAATTTATACATTATGAAAGGCACACCTACTAGAAAAAGCCCAAGGTTTCAAAGCAATATTATTTCCATTGATAGCACTCCCCGTTCTTCTTCTAGACTAAGTTTTGACTTAAATGCATATACACCATCACCACCAAAAAAGGGCGATGGGTTGGGTGTAAAAACATCGAAGGACCAATGCATAAACATTAGTTCTAGCAAGAGCAAGGGTAATATAAGTTCCAAAAGGAAGGGTAAGGAGCCTATGCATGAGATCAATTTACCACATGACAGTGATTTTGAAGACGAAATCCTACTGTCAAAGAGCCAAGTTGAACAAAGTGCCGAATTTGTCTTCTTCTGTGAAAGCGAAGGTATTTGTTTGTTTGAATTTTATTGCTTCATGGCTGTTAGAAAATAATTTTTTTAATACATTTTTTTTACTTGGAGATCTGTTGTGAATAAAGGCAAGATTGCTTCTGGCTCCAAAAAAAAGAAACAAGTGAAGGGAAGAAGTAAGAAATCCCAAAATGAACCAAAGATATAATGTAATGTTGTTTAAATAGGTATTGTACTGTTCATTAAATTGATTTTTTTGGGTCATTACAATATTATTATTTTTTTTTGTAATTTTCTGGGCCACTTCAGAATAATCAAAAAGTGTCTCGATGGTGCTCGTATGTCAACGGTAATGTGTTTGATGAAATAATTGTTCTTATCAAGATATGGTATGCTTGACTTGTTTAAAAGCGGTCCATTTGGGTATTTATTTGATTTGCCACCCTTGAATGTGCAATCACAATTTATTGGAGCGATGGTTCATCATCTCACAAACAAGCACGATATTGGTGAAGTGTTTATATTTAATTTTAATGGCAAAGAGCTAAGATTTGGTCGTAGAGAATTTAGGGCGGTTACTAGTTTGAAATGTGGTACAATTGACGATTACACACTTGATTTGGTTGGGAAATCAAAGCTTGTTAAGCGATATTTCCCCATGGCATGAGACAAGGGTGTTGAAAAGTAACATTTGATTAGTGTCTTTAAGGCAGAGTTGTTTGAGACTGATGATGTTTTTAACATTGCAGTGATTTACTTTATTAGTACATACATTTTGTCATCCCCCCAAAGAAAAATTTTGTCCTGTTAGATCATTTTTTGTTGGTTGAATCTGGACGTTACACAACATGTCCATGGGGTAGACGTTCGTTTTTTGATTTGAGGGATTGTCTGGTCCGTCAACTTGTTGGAGACCCAGATTATTTTAATTTTTGTGGGTTTCCATTGGCTATGCAAATATGGTATTATGAGTGTTGCAACAAAGTGGATCCAGCCATCGCCGTTCGGAGGGAATATCGAATTCCTCGCCTTTTCAATTGGACAACATCAGATGGCATGTTGTATTATCATAAAGCTTTTGAGAGGAATGTTTAGGTGGTATGACAGTCAGATAATCATCACGCTATATCTTTTTATTGGATTATTCTTAGACTTTATTCATATTAATCTTCCCTGGTTTTTCGATTAATTTGTAGTACAGGTTTCAAGATTTTGATTTTACTGCGGAAGATTTGACTGCCTTTGAGGTTGAGCAACTTGAGGATTCAAACTTTTTCGACAATAATGTTCCACATGTGAACGTTGAGCCCAATGATGACGTTGTTACACGTAACTTTAAAAAGCTTGCTGCGGACATCACGTTGGTATGTATATAATTTTTTTTTCAATTCTCATACTTTCAAGTAATTTCTTTTTTTAAGACCTTTTCTTATTTTTTTAAGGTGCGCAATGACTTCAAAGCTTTAGAGATCAAGGTTGAAGCATAAATTGGAGAACTGAAAACATACATGGAAGAATGTTTCAAGAATCTACTTAATGAGATTAAGTTGACACAAAGCCAAGGTTTAAAGAAGGAAATAATTGGTGATAAGAAGGTATCATAGAAGTTTATGTACAAGTCTGTTGAACATTATGACCTTTTAATGGTGAACATGGATTTAGTTTATTAGTAATGGTTACATTTTTTGGTAAAAAATGTTGATATATTTGGTTGGTGTTCGTGTTCTTGCAGTTTAATTTTGGTTGCGAGCTTAACATATTTTGGTGTAATTATATGTGCCTTGTTTGGCGGTAAAAGTGTCTGCTGCACTCTAAAGGTAATATTGTTGGTATTCAAGATAGTGGTATTCACATTGTAAATAATTTAGTTTTTAATGGTCAATTTAGGGGCAATATGTATGGTTAGACTATTGGTTTTAAATGTTGTTATTTTTGGTTTACAGTTTTGCTGTTTTTATTGGTATTTAACATAGTGCAGGTTGACATTATTCACAGATCATCTCATTAAGTGGTGAAATTATTTTTGTTTTTTCAGGACAATGCCTTTTATGATGATTTTTTCCCTTTTTATTAGTTCTTGAAATTGCCAGTCACATTTTTTTTAATTGGCAAAGATTTTGGAATGTTAGTTAGGTTCCCCGTTGGTAGTTACTATATTAAAGGTACTTTTCTTGGAATTGGTACATGGTGAATTTGTTATTGACAGGTTTTTTGGTGTTAATTGGTTGGTGTTTATGAAAAAAGAATGGTATTCATTATGGTAAAAAGTATGATTTCTGTCCAAACTGGTGCATTTCATGGTGGATTTTTAAGTTTTTATTACTTATTGAAAATCTTAATTCTTTTATTTGTTCTTTAACTGGAAAAAAAATATTGTTGTATTTTTTTGATTTCATTGGTATTCAATATGGTGAAAATTTTGTTTTTGAATGGTTTAAAATATTGATGTTTTGGTTAGTTTTCATATTGGGGGCACCACGTTATTTTGGTCCCTTTATTTTTCCTTTGGATAAAGACATTGATGTGTTAGTTAGTTCCCACTTTGGTGTACAATTTATGTGTTGCCACGTTTCAAATAGGGCATCTATATATACTGGATATTGGTATACCTGATGGGATTGTCCATGGTAATTATTATGAATCTCATTTCGGTATTCAGATTAGGCTTTTAATATGGTGAATGATATCATTTTTATTTAAGTTGGTGCATCGCCTTTTTTTTAATGTAAGTTGTTTTGCCCTTTGACAATTTTCTTGGTCATCTTGTTTGTTAATCATCATTTTTGTATATAGGTTGGTGAGGGTGACAATCCAGTTGATGTGGATGTACATAAGAGAGATTTTGACTATCCCATTCCTGATTTTCCAACGGATGATCAAGGTGCACATCAGTCTCCAAAATATCCTCCCGTGAGAGCTGAAGGTTAGTATTTATTTATAAAAGCAACCAATGTCAATCAATACTAGTGCAACTCATCACATTTTAATAACCTTTTAAACCCAATTTAAAGTCCCAGCCGAATCGACAACGTCTGCACACAAAACTCCTACGTTGGATGTGTCATGCCCCAGGAGGGTACCCTAGGCGTGGCCGGCACCCAGAGACTATTGCTAGTCCCTAAGTGAACCACTCGTTCTCAGGACAGTTATTCAACATCAACACAACGAAAATAGAGTAGTGAGCTACCTCAAATAAAGGGCCAATGGCCAAAATCAGTCTCAATCATCATAATAAGTAAGTATTAAGTACTACTCAATTCATAAGGGAAAACAATCAACATCAAACCTCTACTCATGTCTATGAAGTCTCTAACCTGACTCAACTGTCTAAGATGGTACCATGACAGGCCATGGCTACCCAACTCATCAAATAACGAAAACAACATATAGAAGGGTCTCCTCCGGATAGCAAGGAGGCTCACCAATGACTGAATTCAAAATCTCTGACCTCAATGATGCGTCTGCTGAAGTCCTCTAACTCCAATATCTACATCATGAAATGATGCAGCGCCGAATGATGTCAGTACGTGGAATGTACATGCATGTAAAATAGCTGAATATAACAATATAAGTACAACATCATAAGGAAAACATCAACTCAACATCATACTCCATCAGAATGTCAAACATCCCTCTAAGGCAAGAGATTAGAGTAGACAAATGACTCCTCAGCCTCTCATCTCAACATCACCAATACATTAGACTCATCTCAAGGAACTCGACTCAACTCAACTCAAGGAACTTGACTCAACTCAACTCAAGGAACTCGACTCAAAACATCACATCAACATCAACACCAGAGTACTATCGAAGTAAGACCTCACTAGGAGTTTCTCTAATAGACAACCATCACCTATGAGCCGGTGATGATACAACAAAGCGATGCCATTGCCACATCCATCCAATACCCTGCCCATTGTAAAGGACATCAACCTCAGTGGATCCACAAGAAAAACCTCAGTCCTCTATAGGGACAAGAATGGAGCCATCCACATTGCGGTTCAATCCTCTCTTCCTACGCGGGCCACGTAGTTAATGGGTTCGAGTGGGAATCACTCTCACCCATTTCAGTTCTCAATAATCCTCCCAGAACTCGACATGCTCATAGAACATCAATCTCATCAGTCCTATAGGGACATAGTACATCATCATCAATCCCATAGGGACATAATATAATATCTCAACATCAAAATCAGTCTCGTAGGGACATAACATCTCAACATCAACATCTCCTCATCTCATTAACATCAATATCAACATCATGGACTCAAGATACTCTTTTAGAAATTAAACTTTCGATTTTAAAACATCATGAAACATCATCATCAAGACTCTCATCAAATGTGAAACACAATCACAATATCAAAAACATCATTCTCATTAAGGCTCTAGACTCATCCCCTATTTCATTCTTACACTTTTAAATAAATTAATCATAGGTTTCGTGAAAAACACTCATGAAAGTGAATTATGCAATAAATCAAGTTTATGATGATCATCAATTCGTGAAAAATATATGGATTAAGTAAAACTCAGTGTAATGCTCATCAATCTTCACATCAACCTCATTATATTCAATACACAACTCAATTTACTCAAAAGGGAACATGGGAGAACAATCCCATGCTTTAAGTTAGCCTTACATACCTGGGATGATTGCTAACAACAATCCGTTGAACAATCTTCTCTTGGATTCCTCAATCTCCACTTCTCTCAAGCCTTGGCTTAGTGAATTTTCTAGGAAGAATGCTCTTGGATGGGTTTTTGGAACCCTTCTCTCAGAAAAATGACCTTTATTCGTCTCATGGGAGGTTTAGAAAGTATAGGAATGGACTAGAATGCCCCTCGAAATTTTTAAGAAATGTTCTCCGAACTTGAAATAAAACAGTCCGCAACGTGAACCTGTCGCGGACAGTGCCATTTCGAAACATTCAACTCCGTCGAAAAATCCCAAAAAACCATAAGTGTGGGTCTGTGATAGATCCGTGACGTGGCCCTGTCGCGAAGACACACTGTTTTTCGTTTTGGAACGAAAAATTATCTTTTGACTCGGTCGCTCTAAAAATCGACCGAGGCCCTCCTCCCACTCAAGTTTCCGTACTGATCACGAATCCGCTTTCGATTTTTTAATTCGAGCATCGAAAGACACGGTTTGCACGCACCTCTTCCCTAGGGATATTTTGGTAATTTACTGAGCGTAACAGGAGGACTTTGAATTACCCAATTTTAGAGATTTTCAGATTATTGCTTTGGAAAACAAAATTCCATATGTGACACCAATGCAACGAGTACGAACAAAGGCTCCCGGGAAGTTTTCCGAATCACCATATATTGACCTAAGTAGTTCAACGTGTAAATCAAAGGATTCGCCAGTCACATTTCAGTTGAAGCACCCTTTTGTTGGCCATGACGAATTGGAAGTTCATCCGGAGTTGGTTGATACCTTTAAAAAGTGGATTAAATACAGATTATCAAAAAAACATAGTAGGTTTGTGTAATTTTTTCTAATTTATGATTTAATTGACTTCATCACATTAATTACTCATTTATCCCATTTTTTAGGAGAGTCAGCGCTTTTACTGTTACTTCGAACAAGATAAATCCTTCATTTGATTTTGGTGTTGAATCTGTTGGGTTGATGGACTGGTTTTATGTCACGGTCACTACTGGAATGGCTTGGACCGACTCGGTAATCTTATTTATTATATTTTCATTATTTATTAAGTGTTGTATAATCATTTGGCTGCCTAGTGAGATGTAAAAATTGGTGTGTTTGTAACCCCATTTTAGTTTTTGCAATAGTGTATCAAGTTTAAGTCTCTTAAATTATTGCGCAAAATCTGTTGTGGTTATTACAGTAATTTTTTGCTTACAAAACCTGTTGTCCGGGGCTACTTTATTTTTTCCCTATGGTTGTTCGGCGTAAAATATATTAGTAATCAATAATATTTGTACATTGTGGTTTTTTTTTGATTTCTAGGATGGTTTACATTATGTTTTAAGCATGCTTTTTTAGTTTTTGCGTAATTTTTTATGTATGTATTCATTTCTTTTTATTTCGTCATTGTATTCGAGTTTACACTGTGTATTTTTTATTTATTTTTGCTTAAGGAGTGTTTCTTTCCATTTTTTTAAAATGAAAATACAACATGTGAATGTCCTTATGTACTATCTGCGTAAGAAATGCAAGTATGGTGATGCAATCGAAAATAGAGTCACGACGACTGACACATTCTTCATTAATTGGATTGAACAAATTCATGACATTTGGGTCATCGGACAGTACATTGATCACCTAAGACCATGATGTTGCACAATATATTAGGGGTTACAAGATATTGGCAAATACGTCATGTAATAAAGTGGATTACGTTTGTATCCCTATTCATGTTGCAACGAAATGTCATTGGGTGTTGGTAGTATTTTCTATTCAAAGTAGGTGTCTGTTCATCTTTGATTCACTTAGTGAAGTTGGTTCGAGCCACAATATGGCGGTGCTTCAGTTGGTGAAGAAGTTGGCTTAAATTATTCCTCTCTTCTTGGTTACTACTGGGTTATATGAAAAATGGGATGAAATTGATTGGAAAAACTCAGTAGACTATGTGGACTATGCATTCTCGGATAGCCTTGCGTTTATTACTTGTGATAACATTCCACAGCAAGTTGAAGATTCCAAGTAAGTATTATTATTTTTATTTATCTTCCAATTTATTTTCTTTTATGTACTTATATCTTTCCTTATTTCTTCTTTTTTACCGGGGCAACAATTGTGGACTAACATATGTTTTTGCGGAGCTCATATGCCATGGGTACGATTATGGTGAGATTGGAACAAAATAATTTGACCCTGTTTTCTGTCTGTTGCTTCCCTAGCACACACAAGTGTACGTGGTCAACCCAAGTAATATAGTGGCCCTGAGAAAGGGGCCGGGATATCGAACCCAAAGGATTTAAAGAGCAATGATACCTATCTAAGTTATTATGCGTAGTTGGTATCCACGATAAATAGAAATAGGATTTATAAAAACAATACATATTGAATCTATGACTTAATGCACGACTCGATCTTGTTAAATTGTAATTATCAAGTTAAAAGTAATTCCGGAAGTATAGCCTTGGTGACTCCGTTGTCTCTCAATCATCGTTCATGCATCTGAGTTCGCAACTACTAGTTCACAGGGTTTAATTTATCTAACAGGGTTATACGCCTCTGCCGACCTACTTTTACTGACTGCCTACCTACATCGTTGAGCAGGGATAGATAGACCACCAAAATCGCTTTACTTTTATCTTCCTCTATTATGAACCAAGCGAGGTGTAAGGGTAGTTGTCACAGGTCTCCCTTACACGAACCAATCTAGTTACCTAGTTAGACACGCCCCCTATTTCACTGTGTTCTAATCATTCCAACATCTTTCGAATTCAGAATGAATAACCCATTTATCCCCTAGTTGATCAGGCTAAGAAGTATAAATAAAAGCTTCACAGGAGTAAGTATCAAACCTAAACATACACAAAGAAAATCAAGAGTTAACATTGTCTATGGCTACAATCCCAGAATATGGGAGAACTAGCCACTCATAGTTGGTTCCCACATCAAAATTAAGCTAATAATTACTAACATTCAATAGTATAAGGATGGAAACTAACCAAAATTTCCCTAGGAAAGGTTCTCTACCTTTTTTCCTTTCTATGTCGTTCAAAAACCGAATAATTTACAAGTCCTCCTTTCAAAATAATAAATAGGGATTTTTCTAGATCCCCGTCACTCCCTTTTTTTTCCTGCCTTGACAGTCCGCAACGCGGACTAGCATACTTTGACCAAAATTCGCTTATTTGCTGACTGGAACAATTTCCCCTTTATCTCGCCCCAGTCCGCGACGCGGACTTTGCAGCATTTCTCGTCTTCGCGCCTTTTTCTTCTCCTTTCTAGTTTGCTTATTTCCCCCGGTCCGCGGCGTGCACATGAGCACTTTTGCTTCTTTGTGCTTCTTTTCCTCCTTAATTTTGGGTTGTGTTCATCCTCCCACTCCGGGCATGGCTTTGGAGTGACATCATTCGACCAAAATCTGCAAAATACAACCCCACGGAGTACTTGACCCCTAGATTAGCAAAATAACCAAAATCCTACTAAAAGCAACTGCCCTCTGTGGTTCACCCTCTGACTTAGCTCAATTTATGGGTCTATTTGGCTATTTAGGTGTGTAAATATGCCTAAAATCACCACCCCACACTTAGAGCTTTGTCCGTCCTCGGGAAAATGCAAAACACATGTATGACACTCACTTGGCAGTATGTACCCCCAAACGAATGGTATGAATGGGTCACATGCACCAAAGAATCAATAAACCTTCCTGGATCCTGACAGTATCACTTTCATCTAATCCTTCACGCTTCCCCATGAAATCATGTCGGAATTTAGTCAACATCATCATCTAGTTGCTAATCTTACTTGAGTATGTGCCATCACCAGAAGAATTACCCATGCACATCCATCAAAACTTAGGGAACAGAAGAAAAATGGGTACTCCATCAACTCTCTCTCTCCCAATTGATGTCTTGTGTTGGTCTAGTTTCCATAGGCTTGCCCTTAGTGTACTAATGCAACCTAGTAGCAAGCTACTCGAAGGATCACTGAGTTCTTCTATGTGGTTGTAATGTAGGCTATGGTCTGGTGGGATACATTTACGGATATGAGTGACATGGCTCAATTCCCAAGCGCTCCTAGCTCAAGTTCACGTCCGTACCTTTGGCCTCCTTACTTCTAATTCTTCCCGTTTCAACACTTCATTCCAGTGCAAGGATTACACATTTCAGCACTCTGTCAAAGCTTTTATTCTCATGTTTGCATTGCTTTTGCACTGTCACAACTCTTTTTATTATTATTATTATTATTTTTTTTTTTTTTTTTATATCGTGATGGGTTCGCAATGCGGAGACGTCGTGAACCATCACTATTTCAGGCCATACATCTATTTTGCTCCCTCTTATTCCTTGGGTATCCATTTAAGCTCTCCTATCCTCAGAACTATCATGCTACAACGCTCAGGAATCAGGTTCAACATGGGTTGAGATCTAATGAACGGGTCGACTTAACACGTGGCTAACCAAAGGAAAAGGCTAAAGCTCAAAAGGGCTGACTAGGGAGTTATTATATTGGGTGGATAAACTGCTGAAGGATTACTGGGCTGCCAAAGAAATGCCTCGATCCTTTCCTTCGAATTTGGCTCCTACCGAGTTCATTCTACATACTAGGCAAAATCTAGCAACTATTACAACACAAACTTATAACAAATAAGCTCACCACTCTTGGCACACTCCCTTTATAAGGTTAAATTTAGACTTACTGTTGCCTTATTCACATGATTCCTTGATTACAAAATTTCATTCCGAAGTGCTAGAATCAAGTATTAACTTCTCAGGCTTCCTAGTGATTAAGTTACTTTGATTCACACGCTCATCATAACATGCTTGACTGCATCATTGCCGACACACTAATTAAGAAACTGAATTTACAAGCAATCTCATCTCTAAAGAGCATGTTGCAACAAGTAAAACATCCACATGTGCACTTACTCATTACAGCCCCAATAAGCAATAACAAAGAACTGATGTCTTAACATGAAACAACACAAATAAGAGAAAGAGAGAAACAAAAAAAAGTCTTAATCATACGGGCCAAATTAATAACGTAACATATAATGCATAGCCATTATCTGCACCTCCACTCCACACTTACACTCAGCACTGCCCTTAGTGTTGATCATACAAAACCTGCAATGGCTGAAACATGCTCTCACTCCTCCGGTCCGGGTAAGATTGGATCCCCTCCCACAGCGACTGGGACCTCGTCCTCAATGTCATCCTCATATGTGTCGGAAGCTATCCTTGCGTCCTCCAGGTCAGTGGGGATGTCATCCTCAACGGGTTCCACGAATGGAGGCTCGATGCCCAGAACAACATTTGCAAGGGTGTTGAGAGGATAACGGGCTTCAACTTCGTCCAGCTCCTACTGCGTAGATGGGCGACCGCCCGTCCTGTTTCTCAGCATCCCCCAACCCGTACATGCGCGCCACGATGAGCTCATCCCTGTGGTTGCGCTCGGCAGTGGTGAGGATTGGCCCAGTAGCCTCCTCCGGCCCTTTAATGTTAGTCACATTATAGGGCGGGGCCTCAATGTGGGGCTAGTAGTCCAACTCTTCTGTGGGGACACCTGCACAATGACACAACTCTGTTATAAATCCCCCGAAAGCATACCTGCGGCTGTGGTGTACCCTTGCTTTCCCATTGCGGACTTTTAGATAGCCCCAAAGTTCAGCTCCATGCCGTCATGAGGGCACACACCAAGCAGTTTCTGTCTCGTGTCACAGCAGTGAAGTACTGCCCTGGAAAGAAGGAGTGCATCACTATTTTCACCCAGACTTGAGCTTCCCGATTCATGTGTGCAAAGGGGAAGCTCTTGTGGTAACCTCTACCGATATGCTGATCCATCTCGCCGTGGAATTCACCCCTGCAAGTGTGTGCTTGATGAGTCGATATGGGGGCTGCAGCTGCAAGTCAGTGATAGCACCGGCAGGGACATCGAGAGTGCCAAGAATCCCATTAATGGCAAGGGGGGCGATGTTGACTTCCACCCCTCGCACCATGACTACCTGTGTGTAGGGTTCTTTCTTCATGTTAGCATAAAATTCTCGGACCATGCTGAGGTTGCAAGGCAACAGATCATTGAAGAGGAACGTCAAGCGGTAGTCCATGCACCGCTGGTAGATGTGAGGGAACTCACGAACCAAGGATTCAGCATCAATAGGCACATCAGGGAAGTACTTGGTCTAATTGTGAGCCCGGTACCACCACTGCCCTTCTCTATCAACTGCTCGAAGCCCATAGCGGGGTCGTTGGCCTCTGTGTTCAGAGGCTCTAGGTACTAATGGGACATCCCTAGTCTGCCTTCGGTTGCTCGAGGCGCCAACCACACTGGGTTGACCTGTTCTGCATGCTCTAGAAGCCATTTACACCTCCAACAAGACAGACTTATCAGCATAATGATAAAAAGAGGGGACCCTGCTTCGGCACCTATTATTTAGACCCCACACTTAGACCAATCGACACCGGGTGACTAAGGTACTCAGACTTCGCAACATCACTGGTGTCAAGCATAACCCTCCCTAACTTCAATGCGGGTAATGTTCGCAAGCATAATGGATCATCTACGTCCACTAGCAAACATAGAACCCACAATACAATCCACCGGCCAAGGCTGTGAAGATCATGGGCTAACAAACTACCCCATACTTAAAACAATTTCCACGAATCATGGTACTCTGACCTAAAATATCCCTTCCCCACCAGATTCCCCCAAATTTTGCAGCCTAGGGTTTGTACCCTACAAGAATATTCACACAGATATACCAGCACCACAAAATTAAACCTAAAATCTGACCAACTAGCACCACCCTACGCATAATATGAACTCATCACGACATTATGCTTCTACAAAATTGATCACACGCTATATTGTATCCTAAAAAGCAAAATTCATGCATCATTCAAGCCAAGATACGAAAGATTGAGTGAAGACACTTACTTGAGTTGAAGAAGAACAAGATGTGATGGTGAGATGTAGAGGGCGTCGCGTAGATGTTTGAAATTTTAGGAGTACGGGAAAATAGGGAAAGTAGAGGGAAAGGGGTAGAAAATTCGGGTGAGGATCGTGTGGGAAGAAATCCTAAAAAGAGGAGTGACGGTATATATAGGGGTGGAGCCACGCGAAAATCGAGGCTTAAAACATACAAGTCCACGATGCAAGCGCGACGCGGAGACGTCCCAGAGCATGCCTTAAATAATACTTACCTGGGCTACAAAGGAAATAGCTAGTGCGCGATGAGTCCGCGATGCATTACAGTCGCGGACAACCATTGTTTTGGGGCCCAAGAATTTTTGAATTTTGAGCTACAGGCCCCGAAATATTCCCTAAACATGTGACTATGCTTCAAAACATCAAAACATATTAGTTCAGCCGAATAACTACAAGAATAACCCAAGGATTTACCGAAATCGACGATGCACTTTTGCACACAAAACAGTCCAACAGGAGGTGCATTCACGATGCGGTACCATCGCAGAAGGTCACTGTTTTGAGGCCCAAAATTTCCAGGCCCCGAAAATTCACCTAACACTACCAATTGGTGCAAAACCCCCAAACCAGTTAATCCAAGCAAAGAGAATTCAACAATGATCAAAGGATTACCCGAAATTGGTGGAGACCATTTCAGCACTAGGATGTGCACTTTGTGCGACAGTTCCGCAATGCGTATGCATCACGGACAACCACTTATTGAGACTTCCGTGCAAATCCTTGCACCCCGTTACCCTTTTTTTTAAAATTCTTTTAGTACCTTACCGCGGGTTGCGTCCTGCGCAGCGCCTGATTTACCATCACGGCACGACTCAGCATCGCTTACTTTTCATTGGCCAGATTAATGATCTCTTCTTCCTTGTTTGTGTCGGCACCATAGTAGTGCTTGACACGTTGCCCATTTACTAAAAACGTTTGGTTTAAGGTTGTATCTTTGAACTCCACAGCTCCGTGTGGTGTGACATTCACCACTGTGTATGGTCTACTCCACTTTGACTGCAGCTTGCCTGGAAACAATTTTAACCTTGAGTTAAAGGGAAGTACTTGCTGACCTAGTTCGAAGGCTCGCTGTATGATACACCGGTCATGCCATCTTTTGGTTTTCTCTTTATACAATTTGGCATTCTCGTATGCGTGGAGCCGAAATTCATCCAACTCCACCAATTGCTCCAGCCTCTTCTTTCCAGTGAGCTCAGGATCGAGATTTAGCTGTTTAATGGCCCCTATGCTTGGTGCTCCAGCTCAGAGGTGACATGCCTTCCCGTATACTAATCGATATGGAGATATGCCTATAGGTGTTTTGTAAGCTGTTCGGTATGCCCACAAGGCTTCGTCAAGTTTGGTCGCCCAATCCTTCCTTGTGGCATTCACGATCTTTTGCAAGATCTGCTTCACCTCCCTGTTAGACACCTCTACTTGCCCACTGGTCTGTGGATGGTATGCTGTGGGAACTTTATGTCTCACTCCATACTTTGCCAGCAGATTCTTCACAGTCTGGTTAATGAAATGAGCTCCTCCGTCACTAATGATGGCCCTTGGAGTTCCAAATCTGGTGAAAATCTGCTTTCTCAGAAACTTACTCACCACCTTTGCGTCATTAGTGGGTAGTGCCACTGCTTCCACCCATTTGGAGACATAGTCTACTACGACAAGGATGTAGTGGTTTCCAAAGTAGGGTGGGAATGGGCCCATGAAATCCATCCCCCATACATCAAAGATCTCTACCTCCAGGATGTTGTTGAGGGGCATTTCATGTCTCTTGGAGATGGTGCCAGTCTTCTGATATGATTCACATCTCCTCACAAAGTGTACGACATCTCTGAATAAAGTGGGCCAAAAGAACTCAGATTGTAGAACCTTGTGAGCTGTTTGTTCACCCCCATGATGACCTCCATAGAGAGAAGCATGACACTTTTCTAAGATCTTTCGCATTTCTGCTTTAGGCACGCATCTTCTCACCATTCTGTCAGACCCTGTCTTAAATAGATAAGGCTCATCCCATATGAAAGCTTTTGAGTCATGAGCCAGATGCTTTCGTTGTTGATAAGTCGCCCCAGGTGGGAATACCCCACTTACCAAGTAATTCACAATATTTGCATACCATGGTAGTTCCTTCACTTCTAAGGCCAGCAATTACTCATCTGAGGACTCTTCTTTTATCTGCAATTGTTCCCCTATGTGGGCATCACTCTCCAGACGGGACAGATGATCGCGATCTGATTTTCACACCCTTTTCGATCCTTTATCTCAATGTCGAACTCTTGGAGTAACAGGATCCATCGAATTAACCTGGGCTATGCCTCTTTTTTTGTTGAACAAGTACTGCACCACTGCATGGTCAGTGGACACTACGACCTTGGTTCCCACTAAATATGACCTGAACTTGTCAAATGCATACACCAATGCCAGCATTTCCTTTTCAGTCATGGTATAGTTGCCCTGCGCTGCATCTAGAGTTTTACTGGCATATTATGGCATGGAACGCCTTGTCTCGGCGCTGCCTCAACACCGCGCCCATGACATTGTCACTAGCATCACACATTAGCTCGAATGGGAGCTCCCAATCCAGCGTTGTTAATATTGGGGCTTCAACTAACTTCCTCTTCAATAACTCATACGCCTGCAAACCAGAAGCATCAAAGTTAAACAGTACCTCTTTCTCCAGGAGGGTAGACAACGGCTTGGCAATTTTAGAGAAGTCCTTTATGAATCTTTGGTAAAATCCAGCATGACCCAGAAATCTCCAGACTCCCTTTACAGACACAGGTGGTGGCAACTTTTCTATCGCCTCTTTTTTCGCCTTGTCTACTTCTAGACCGCTCTTCGACACCTTATGCCACCACAAGACTATTCCTTCTTTCACAAGAAAATGACACTTCTCCCAGTTAAGGACCAAGTTAGTCCCTTCATAGCATGCCAACACCCTGTCTAGATTCTGCAAGCATGTTTCAAAAGACTCCCCAAACACTGAGAAGTTATCCATGAACACCTCTACAATGTCTTCACCATGTCTTGGAATATAGCCATCATGCACCTTTAGAAGGTAGCAGGGGCATTGCACAATCCAAAGGGCATGCGCTTGAAGGCATAGGTGCCATATGGGCATATGAAAGTAGTCTTTTCTTGGTCTTCGGGGGCGATGGTGATATGGTTGTACCCAGAGTATCCATCAAGAAAGCAATAGTACTCTTGTTCAGCCAGTCTATCTAGCATCTGATCAATGAAAGGCCACCAGATAGTGGTCCTTGCGGGTGGCATCATTTAATTTCCTATAATCCATGCAGATACGCCACCCGGTCACCGTTTTGGTCGGAATCAACTCATTTTTATCATTGGTGACGACTGTCATTCCCCCTTTCTTGGGTACACACTGTACCGAACTCACCTATTTGCTGTCAGATATCGGAAAAATGATTCCTGCGTCCAACCACTTGATTACCTCTTTCTTTACTACTTCTTTCATAATTGGGTTCAACCTCCTCTGTGGTTGGGCCACTGGCTTATGGCCCTCCTCTATGTATATCATGTGCATGCACAGTGCTGGACTGATGCCTTGGATGTCTGACATTTTCCAGCCCGTTGCTTTCTTCCTTTGCCTTAGCACCGCTACTGCTGCTTCTACCTGGGCTGCAGTCAATGACACAGACAAGATTACAGGTAACATTTTGTTCTCGCCAAGAAATACATACCTGAGATGCGAGGGCAACGACTTCAGTTCCAACTTAGGTGCCTCTTCAATTGAGGGTTTAAGGGGAGGCCCCAACACTCTATTTAACAGCTCCACTCCTTTCTTCAGCATGTTGACATTGTGACCATTTAGCACACTTTCTATTTCTCTTGCTTCTGCATCAACCACTAGCCCTTGGTTCAACAGAACTCTAGTCAGTGGGTCTGCTATCTCTACCTGGCTTAATGCCGCTGCTGTGTCTAACATAGTGATAGCTGCCAAGTCCTCATATGTCGCAGGGAGCTTAATAGCTTTGTACACATCAAATACTTCCACTTTATCATGAGCTCTTATGGTGAGCTTTCCTACTGCCACATCAATTAGTGCCCCGCCGGTCGCCAAGAATAGGCGACCAAGAATGAATGGGACCTCAGGATCTGGTTCAAAGTCTAAGATGACAAAGTCCACTGGGAAGATGAGTAATCCCATTTGGACTAGAACATCCTCAATCACCTCATCTGGTGGTCTCGCCACTGAGCGATCCACTAGTTGTAAGATGATGGTGGTTGATTTTGGGCTCCGCAACCCCAACTTCGAGAACATGGAGCTAGGCATGAGATTAATGCTCGTGCTTAGATCACATAAACCTTTTGCATTCAAGCGACCACCTATCATTACGTGTACAGTGAAACTTCCCGAGTCTTTCATTTTTGTTGGCAGTTTGGATCCATTCAGGATCCTGGAGCTGCAAGTCTCGGTGAGTGCTACGGTCTCATACTCAGCTAACTTACTTTTATTTGCCACAATGTCCTTCATGTACTTAGCATATTTCAGAATTCCCTGCAAGACATCAATAAGGGGTAAGTTAATATGTACCTGTTTTAACAGCCGATGAACTTCTAGAAACAATCGTCCTCCTTCTTCTTCTTTAACTTCTGTGGAAATGGGGGAGGTGGTTTCGGGATTGGGGTAATGCCTTCTGGGGCTGGACTTAGAGTGTCAGCCTCATTACTTGTGCAGTGCCTGCTTCAGCCCCACCTCTTTTCTTCGGGACTGCCTCCATCAGGGGTCTTCCGCTCCTTGTACTGACTGCATCAACCTGCTTTGGGTTAGGGTCAGTGTTACTTAGTAGACCCCCTTGGGGTCTAGAATTCATGTTTCCTGTCAGCTGCCCCAACTGCCTTTCCAAGTTCTAAAGATCTTGCTTGTTCCTCCGAATCTCCTCCTCTTGCCTATTCTGGTTCACCAGAATTTGCCTAAGTACCTCACTGTCGGTCATACTATTGGGGTTAGCCTGTTTTGCAGGCTGCTGTGCCTACTGGTTGTAATACGCATTGTTGCCTTGTGGTCTCCGCTGAAATACCCCCTGATTCGGCTGCTTACCTCCCCATGAGAAGTTGGGGTGGTTCCTCCAATTTGGATTGTATGAGTTACCAAATCCTTGATAACCCCCTCTGTTAGCATTCCCCACAACATTGACTGCTTCTAGATTAGCCCCACAAGACTCAGCAGTATGATCTCCTCCCCCACAAATATCACACCACCCAAGTTGCTGTTGTTGCACCACATTCGCTGGGGCTGGCTGCTGAACTACACCTACCGGCATCTGCTGTTGTTGGCCTAATGCCAAGTTGTTGAACTGAGTAGTTATCATATTTTGCATAGCTGACATTTGCGCTTACAAGGCAGTTATGGCATCAATTTCTAACATACCGGCTTGCTTCTGGACTACTGGCCTGCTTGATCCTCCATTCCACTCAGGATTTCCCTGTGCGATCTTATTTAGCAGGGCATACAACTCATCGTACGTCTTCTCCAATGCCTGTCCGCCTGCAGTCGAATCAAGAATAATCTTTGTGTTGGGTTCCAGACCTTCTATGAAGGTATGTACTAATACTTCATTAGCTTGGCAATGATGGAGAAAATTAATAAGCAGATTTTTGAACCCGTCCCAAGCTTGATATAGATTCTCTCCAAGCTTTTGTTTGAAGCTCAAAATTTCACTCCTAAGTTTGGCAGTTTTGCCAGATGAGAAGAAGCAGGTGAGGAACTTGCAAGAAAAATCATCTCATGACGTGATAAAGTTCGGTGGTTCAATCTGCAACCACCTCCGGGCACCCCCCAACAACGAGAAGGGGAATAGGGTTATTCTCACATAGTCTGTGTTCACCCCCGCGGGAATGAAAGTGTCAGCAATCTCCAGGAAGTTCTAAAGATGGACTTGTGGGTCTTCGTGCGGTAGCCCGGTAAATTATCCGGTGGAGTGTAGAAACTGGACCATATTTTGTTTCAGTTCCCACCGACCTCCGGGCTCCGGTTTCAAGAAACAACTCATGACATTGGTAGTCCGTGGGATTGCCATATCCCTTACTGGGCGAGGTGTTGCCTGTGCAAGAGGATTTACTTCAGCCGTTGGTTCCCTGATAGGATGTATGTTGGTTCTGTTGTTCTCAAGATCCTCCTGTTCAATAAGTTCCAGTGGAGGAGTTTGGAATAAGATGCCTGCTCTCCTCTTTGATTGTTGAAAGCAAGAATACTGATCTTCCAGTTTAGTGTTCAACTGCCTGAAATAAAGGCACAACTAAGATCAAATGCAGTGAGCACAACAAAGCACAACAACTTAGAGAATTAACCAGCTCAAACTTTAAATCCCCGGCAACGGCACAAAAAACTTGTTACTTCTCTAGCACACGCAAATGTACGTGGTCAATCCAAGTAATATAGTGGCCCTGAGAAAGGGGCGGGATATCGAATCCAAAGGATTTAAAGAGCAATGGTACGTATCTAAGTTATTATGCGTAGTTGGTATCCATGATAAATAGAAATGGGATTTATAAAAAAATTACGTATTGAATCTATGACTTAATGCACGACTCGATCTTGTTAAATTGTAATTATCAAGTTAAAAGTAATTCTAGGATTGTAGCCTTGGTGACTCCATTGTCTCTCAATCATCGTTAATGCATCTGGGTTTGCAACTACTAGTTCACAGGGTTTAATTTACCTAATGGGGTTGCACGCCTCCGCTGGCCTATACATCGTTGAGCGGGGATAGACAGACCACCAAAAGCGCTTTACTTTTATCTTCCTCTATTATGAACCAAGCGAGGTGTAAGGGTAGTTTTCATAGGTCTCCCTTACACGAACCAATCTAGTTACCTAGTTGGACACACCCCCTATTCCACTGTGTTCTAATCATTCCAATATCTTTCGAATTCAGAATGAATAACCCATTTATCCCCTAGTTGATCAGGCTAAGAAGTATAAATAAAAGCTTCACAAGAGTAAGTATCAAACCCAATCACACACAAAGAAAATCAAGAGTTAACATTGTCTATGGCTACAATCCCATAATATGGGAGAACTAGCCACTCATAGTTGGTTACCACATCAAAATTAAGCTAATAATTACCAACATTCAAGAATACAAGGATGGAAACTAACCAAATTTGCCATAAGAAAGGTTCTCTACTTTTTTTCCTTCTATGTTGTTCAAACACCGAATAATTTAAAAGTCCTCCTTTCAAAATAATAAATAGGGATTTTTCTAGAATCCCGTCACTCGCTTCTTTTTTTCGTGTCTTGACGGTCCGCTTCGCGGACTAGTATACTTTGACCAGGATTCACTTATTTGCTGACTGGACCAATTTTCCCTTTATCTCGCCCTAGTCCGCGACGAGGACTTTGCAACATTTCTCATCTTCGCGCCTTTTTCTTCTCCTTTCCAGTTTGCTTGTTTTCCCCCAGGTCCGCAACGCGCACATGAGCACTTCTTCTACTTTGTGCTTCTTTTCCTCCTTAGTTTTGGGTTGTGTTCATCCTCCCACTCCGGGCATGGCTTCGGAGTGACATCATTCAATCAAAATCTGCAAAATACAACCCAACAGAGTACTTGACCCCTAGATTAGCAAAATAACCAAAATCCTACTAAAAACAACTGCCCTCTGTAAGTTCACCCTCTGACTTAGCTCAATTTATGGGTCTATTTGGCTAGTTAGGTGTGTACATACGCCTAAGATCACTGTCGACTAAGATATGAGACTTTATTATGGGACTATGTAAACAAGAAGATTGATTCCGATGCCACTAGTGAAAGCGAGGTGACCAAAAAGGTGGTCAACAAGTTTGGTGGTCCTACGAGGCAAGTTGAGCACGTCGGGGAAAGTGAAAGAGTGCCGGCGTCTAAGTATGTTCCTATGAAGAAGTCCTAATATTTATTGAAATGTTGGAAAAATTTTTTTATATGGTGTACATAGTGGTGTAAGTATTGTTTTGGATGTTGGTGTGGTTTAGTATGCTTTTGGCTTAATTTATAATTTTCTTTATAGTTGTGCCATGCCCAGTTTGTTATTTAAAAAATGTTATTTATGTTTTTTTTATCATGTTGGTATCATCCTTAATTAAGCATAACCCATACATGAACTAGTTTGAATAATTTTTTACGTATCAACAACCACGATATGTTATATTCATAATCTAATTATATACCATAAAATTTATATTCATCTTTACTAGCACAAACTGTTAATATCATTCTCACAAAACTTACACAAAACACTCAAGGTGTTTCCAACTTTGCTAGTCCCTAATTTTTTTAAACTTGAAAAAAAGTAACATACACCAATATGAAAACCAAAATAAACAACAAAGATAATACCAAACCAGTGTGCGCTGATAACCCACAGTTTCAAAAACTGTAACTCAAATCAGCAAGAAACTGTTACAATAATATTATGACAGAATTACTAAAATTCACTTACAACATGTTATACCATGATTTTTTCAAAAACACATATTCACATGATTCAAAATACAAACAACTCCAATTTCAACTGCGACCACACAAAAGTTGTAATTCGCTATTACTCTGGTCATGGTTTTTGGGTGCAATTCTTCTTGTTGTTCCCTTTTGACCCACATAAACTGCAACTACTTTTAATTTTCCTGCAATTCATTTCATCAAAGCGCTTCTTCCTGTCCTTGTTTGATAGCCTTCCTGGTCTCCTTCTTGTGGTCGGTGGCAGTATCAATTCCTCCAAAACATGGGTTGGAATCACCCATGTGCTTTCATAGGGCAGTGGCTCGATTGGTATTGCGTAAGTATCCTTGAAGATCTTGTTACTATAGTAGATTGAGCAGAAGATCTTAACGCGCTTGTTCCTATATTCAATAACAACTATTGCATGACTACAAGGAATTTCATCATGGTGAAACCTTTCACAGCTACACACATGTGTGTTTAGACAAACTGTGAATCTCTTAGTACCATCTATAACAGTATAAAGATGTTCTGTTGAAGCCCGTACCTTCACTAAAAAATAAGAATTACTATGCATATTTTCAACGAATATAACTTTAAATAGTATTAATGTACTAAGCGTTATACTATTGGACAATTGCTTATTTTCCACTAGAATTTGATTGTACTTCTTTGTCAAAACAGTTGTTTTCCTACCCTCCTCGATTATTATTCATTCCAACGTTCTATTGTTTGCCTCACATACTCCAACATAGGAATCATGGTAGCCTTCTCCTAGGGAAAAATTGCCTTATTGATGGACTCAACTATGTTGCTTGTCAAAGTCCAAGTTCCCTTTACTGTTGTATGATAACAAGCATCTCTCAAAATTAGCCTTCATTAGATAGGATCGAATCTTTGGATTGATGTCATCCATTCGATCCATCAACTCGTTAAACTCTTGGATAGTATAGGCCTTTGCCAAGCTGAAAAATAATTTTCTAACTTCATCAATATTCTCGTGTGTTATCTTCAATAAATTAGCCCACAAACGGTAGATACAAGCATAATGTTTGATGTTTGGATAAATAATTGTCATAGCATTTCATATGCTTTTATTTCTGTCAGAAACAAAACACATATCATCTCTATCACCAAATGCTCTTTTGAAATTTTCAAAGAACCAACTCTACACATTGTCATTTTCAGAATCAGCAATACCATACGCCAGCAGCAAAATATGTCCTACGTAATTATCAAATTAATACCGTAAAAAAGATATAACCGCAATAGATTAATAACCATTTTCCTTTGCTATTAAAATAAACTCAAGTTAATCTTTACTTCAAATCCTAACCTCCAGGATCTAATGTGCTAGCTATCAATAGGATCCTTTAAATGTTGATCGTATGTGCGTCCCATCAACTATAACTATTGGACGACACTATTCCCATCCTCGTATGCTTCCATCAAGTGCAATAAATGAATATATAAACTTATCTTCTTCGAGTTTTTAAAATTTACAATGGTCCCAGGATATGCTTGTCCTAATATATAAAAATACATTGGCATTTCAGAATATGATTCTTCTGGGTCTCCATGTAATATCTTCATTGCTTTTTGTTTACCCCTCCATGCCTACATGTATGTTAAGGAAATACCATGTTTCCTCTTCATGTCTGCTGTCGCTCAGAGTGTTAATTGTTTTGGTGTCGCTATACTTAGGTAGCAACATGGAGCCGAGCACAGAACTTGATGATTGACGTTTTATGCCAATCCGGCATTTCCTGAGCAACTGTGTTCATAGTTGAAAACGCGCACCTTGAATAATCCAGACTTACCCAACGATGACGACATGAAGAACCATGAACAATGATCATCTGCACATTTCAAGGTAAAAATACAAATAACAAACAAATCAAATTAATGATCGTTACAATCTTCTATAAAATACCAAAAAAAAGCATTATTTGTTTATTTTACCTTGCAGTACACGATCGGATAACTTTAAATCGAAACTGTCTGAATAGTGCATATCTCTGCATAGCATCAACCAATATACACTTATTTAAGTAGATGTGGCCTTCAAGAACTACATCTGTGAAAGTTTAGTTGATTACACGTGGCTCTTCATTTTCATCAGCCAAATCCACCAATACTGTGTCATTGATTGCCAACCCCATCTCCACTGATGTTATTGCTTCAGGCAACACTATTTCATTAGTTCTTTTGTGCGTTATTGGCTCAACATCTCTATCAATATATGCCACACATAATGGATATTAAGAAAAGCAATTCGGGTTGAACCTTTTTTTGATCCAAATAGACTTTTACCTCCATGTCATTATGGATTTTCAATGGCGACGAATGCACATCTACGACATATTGTATTACCAACTCAACACATGTTGTGTCCAACCCTATTTGAGAAGCAATGACTGTCAACAAACCATCATAATTTGATGAAGTATCATATAATACTCCTTCCATCTTATAATCTGTGTAGTTACCTGTTTTAGACACCAAACATATACCACAATCAACATCAAATCTTCCACATTCAACATTACAATGTTATCTCACAGTTACAATATCATGAAAACTACCACGCAGGCAACCATATTCTACTTGATACCAGTGTTCACATCAACCCAGGCTCACGACTGTTGAATTTATTTTGGGGAGTTATTTTGTTTTATACCAACACATGCACCATTTAACTGACCAACATGGTCGTCCACACCCAAGAACTTTTCATATCATTTTAACACCAACATAGTACCACTTAAATGTTGCTAATCATAATAAGTAATTTATCTAATTGTCAGTCAAACAAAACTTCATATGTAAACATGAGCATTCATGAAATAATTTTTTTTACCATAATTAAAGAAACATCTGCAACCATTTTTTTTAATTAAACCAATTTAAAAGACAAGGTTGAAACTAATTAAATAGAGATTCATCACCAATCTCTAACATTAAAAAAATAAATTTTCATAATATTACATACTTGTTGCGTCCCATCTTTCATCATATTTCACCAAAATTGACACAAAATTATTGTTATCCATGGATTTAATCTGAACAAACACTTTCGTTACAGTCCACAAGTTTTCTACTTTTTTCCTCTCACTGATTTTCTTAAGGTGTTGCCCAAAACTTTAAACACAAGCTTTGGTAAATATACTAATACTTTCCCTCCAATTATTATATATGTGCACATGCAACAATGAAGTCTTTTCATACGTGGACAAAGTACAAAAGTTGGTACCTCCATCTAGCATGACTAGACTGCCAAATAGCCTGTCACTATGCAATCCAATCAAATTAATTAATTTGCTAGCTTGTGGTAAAAGAAAAGCATTACAACCTTTTTAAAAAAAATAAAAAGGCAAAGGAACTACATTTTCTACCATAGTTAATGCTCAATATAACACCAAAAGCTATTTTTTTGTTGTTGATATGGATCCACACGGCTGAAAGTTGGTGTTTACAATCTTTTTTCATTTTAATTTTTCCTTTTCAACACCAATCACATCAACTTCTCATCAATATGAATTACTCTAAATCATCATCTTTTACCTATTTTATAATTAAAATTGGTATAATATTAAAAAACCAGTAAGCCCTTGTAATTTCATAGAAATTTTTGTATAGTTAGGTGAATCACCCATGTTATAATATAAAAGTATAAATTTTATGTCATGTAAAAAGACTATCTTCAAATTAAAATAAAGTAATGTACTTTATATCTAAGAGTAGCACAATAAAAAAAAATTATAAATAAAGAAAAAAAATGCAAATGACCCTATGATAATAACAAAATATTGACATATATATTATTTGGGGTTAGGGTTGGGGTTTGGGAGGGAGGAGCGCAGGAGGGGACTGGGTGACAAGAAAATCGTAAAATTAAGAAAAAGTGACACGGATTTAAATCATTAAGTAGAGGTGATAATTTTAAAATTAATGTTAATGACACTAATTTTAAAAGTTAAAATTTTTATTATCTACATAAAATATCTATCTCCTTTTTTTCCCTCTGCACTCCCTTTCATCGTTGTCACTATTATCACATCCTCCACTGTCATTGTTATCTCCTTCTCTTCCATCATCATGTTCGTTGGCTCCTTTGTCACCTCATCAATTGTCAGAAAATCGTGTAGTTATCAAAGTTATTGCAATAATTATGTTGAGGTTACTATACTAATTATGTTGAAGTTGTTGTGATAACTTCAACAATTATTTGAGTTGTTACAATAATTCCAACAGTTATTTTTATTGCAACCACTCAAAAAATTATTGAATTTGTTGTAATAACTCAAACAATTGTTAAAATTATTGTATTAGCCAATGTACTTGTTACAACAATTATAGTAGTTATTGCAGCGATTTTGACGGGAATCAAGTGAGTTTCTATCATCACTCCAAAAGTAGGATCATGACCAATGCTAAGGGGAGAATCCCAAAGCAATTCTTACCAGAATTTTACAAAAAATCGAGAAAAATTTTCATTGTGTTTGGACCAATTCAAATCTTTACCTGTTTCAAAAATTCACAACACAATTAATAACAATTCTAAATCAATTCAAAATATCCAGTATCAGTCTACTCACCACGCAATAATAATAACTCATTCTAAACGGAAGGAAGCTTAAAACTAGTCACACATCTATAATAACAAAAGAATACCCATAACTCAAATAAGAGAAATGACTACGGAGAGATTCTAAGAATTCAAAGAAAAAGTCCATAACAGATAGATAAGCATGTTGTCCACGTGAACAAGTGTAAGGCCTTACCATGGAGTCAAACTCGCTAAATTTAGTTAGCAAGATCTTTGCAATATCACCTGTATTCTCTGTAAAAATATTTGATGGGGAGTGAGATGCTAGCTCAGCGAATAATAACACTTAACCACAATTATTTTATTAAGGATCAAGTAAAAAATATGCTAGTTTGATAATCAAAATCATGTAATAATTTTTTTCTAGAAAACAATAGCAATTGTTTGTCTCATATAATTAAAGTCAACTTAATCGTTCAAAAATAAACTCAGTAAAATCATTTTCTTATCAAATCTTATAATACTTGGAAGATTTTTAAGAATAAATCATGTAACTAGAGTTACTTTCTTCTTTAAGACATAGCCAATAACTGCGACCCCTTATAAAAAGGTGCAATGTTGATATTAGTAGGTCCATACTCGAGGGATATCAATAACAGTATGCAAGTTCTACCTTCGCACTAATGAGACTTGTTATGATAATCAGTAAATACAAGATGCATCAGGTCTAACGAACCCGCCGTTAGCTATGGGATCCATTACGGTCTACTATCATTTATACTTTTACTTATAAAAAATATAAACATTTTCAAAGTAGTACAAGATATGTAAGTCTTATAAATCAAATCATGTCGAACTTGAATGAAAACACATGAAAAATACTTATATCTAAAGTAAGTGTCAAATCCTTTCAATAACAATAATCGTCTCAACTATCAATAAGCTTGTCTTATAAAAGTACGATAATCTCAAATAGCTATTTTGATATCAAATAGCCCGAGCCACTTCATCAATAAGGTTATGTCCAAAATAATTCATGATAGAATGGAGAGGTTTCTGCCTAACCTTATGTCTACCAATCAATCTGGATTTGTCAAAGGTAGGAGTATTGCAGAGAATGTCCTTCTACAAAAATTATTGTGGATATAAGGAAGAGAAGTAAGATTGCTAATGTAGTTATCAAATTGGATATGGCTAAGGCATGTGATAGAGTGGAATGGATTTTTCTGATAGTTGTGTTGAATAAAATGGGATTTGATAGCTTGTTCATTGATAAAATATGGAGATTGATGGCCAACAATCGGTACTCCATACTTATTAATGGACAGGCTTGTAGGTTCTTTCATTCCACCAGGGGGGTTAAGCAAGGAGATCTACTTTCCCCAATTTTATTCATTTTGATGGCTGAGGTCCTGTCTAGGGTCTTGAATAACGTTTTTACTTGTGCAGGTTTTCAGGGATATGGATTACCAAAATAGAGTGAGTGAATCAATCATCTAGCCTATGCTGATAATACCATTATTTTTGTAAAGGCAGATAACACCACCCTGGAGTTATTAACGCAGACTCTGAAGGAATATGAGGAACAATTAGGACAGAAAATCAATAAGGAGAAGAGTGCTTTTTATGTCCATCATAAAGCTCCACAGTCTGATATTAATAGAGTTGAAGAATATACTGGATTTCATAGAGGTAAGTTCCCTTTGACCTACTTGAAGTGCCCAATTGGATATGCAAAGAAAAGGAAGTCTCATTTTGCAGAGTTGGTTCAGAAAGTCCAATCTAAGTTACAGGCTTGGAAAAGAAAGTTACTTTCTTTTGGTGGTAAGATGATTCTGATTAACAGTGTTTTGCAAAGTGTTCCTATTTACCAACCATCTGTTATTATTCCTCCTAAGTGTGTAGTGTATGATATTCGTAGAATCTTTGCTAGATTTCTATGGAATGGTTAAGAAGAAGGCAGAAATAAATGTCGGGTCTCGTGGGATGCTATTTGCTTACCTAAGAAAGAAGGGGGTCTTGGCTTTAGATCCTTATTTGAGGTATTTAGAGCATTATTTGCTAAGGTTTGGTGGAGTTTCAAAACCAAAAAGACTATGTGGTCTAATTTTATGTGGAATAAGTATTGCAAGAGACATAGACCTCAAGTTGTGGAATGGGATGGAGGCTCACAAATCTGGAAACATATGTTGAAGGCTAGAGATTTCTAAATTTGATCAGGAAATTTGGTGGCAAATAAATTGTGGTCACTCTAGTATTATGTATAATAACTGGACACAATTTGGAGCATTATATTATCATCTTCCTGTGTCTTACTCAAATGAAATAACGGAAAAAGATGTGGAGTGCTTATTGAAGGATGGTCTATGGGATGAGTGCATATTGAAAGATAATTTTCCAGATGAGGTTGTTGAGTATATTACCAGAAATCTAGAAGTTATTGCAGTAGGGGATAGCCCAGATACTCCCTACTGGATGCCATCTTTAAATGGAAAATTCTCTGTCAAATCAACTTGGGAAATGGTAAGATCCCAAGGGACCTCACATGAATATTGGGTGAAAATATGGGAAAAGGGTATTCCTTTTAAAGTTTCTTTTTTGTGTGGAGATTGTTCAAAAAAAAGGTTACCTATAGGTGAGTTCTGGGGTAGAATTCGTAGGGTAGATGATGTTCTGTGTTGTTGTTGTGATAAGATGGTTAAAGAATCATACCATCACTTTTTCTTAGCCTGCCCCGCAACTAACTCTTTGTAGTCCTTTTTCTCCAAGGAAGCAGGGATATGTGGACCTTGGGGCTTTTAAAAGGATACAATGCTTAAATGGTGGGGTGTTGATTGTGCAAATAAACTGAGACCACTGTGTAATGTTGTCCCTTGTCTTATTTTGTGGGCAATTTGGAAAAGAAGGAATAGACTTAAACATGGAGATACTTTCACAATACAAAACATGATTTTAGAGGTAGGTAGGAATCTTTATAGGTTAGCAAAGTCTAGGTACCCCTGGCTTTAGAATATCCCTGAACCATGGGCTGATTTAGTTCAATTTTTGGGTGGGTATAAGCCTCTCATTCTACCTAATATTGTTTCCTGGAAAGTACCTAAGGAGAGTTGGTTTAAATGCAACTGTGATGGAGCCTCTAAGGGTTATCTAGGACCTAGTATTGCTTGTTTTTGCATCAGAAATTGGAAGGGAGAATTTATCTTTGCAACATCACTAAATCTGGGAATTCAATCTAGTCTTGAAGTTAAAACTTGGGCATTGGCAAAAGGATTGGATGTTTGTGTTAACATGAACTGGATGCCAGTCATAATGGAGACAAATTCATTAATGGTGGTTAATTGTCTATCAGGAATTTGGGAGGTGCCTTGGAATATCAGTGCGATGGTTAGAAAGATCAACAAGCTGAGGGATCACAGAGAATTGAAAGTCAACCATATTCAAAGGGAAGGGAACAAAGTTGCGATTTTTTTTGCTAACCATGTTTTGTTTTTTGCAGGGACATCATAAATTAGATTTCTTGACATTCATCAGGTCCCAAAACAAGGAAGGGCTTTATTGACACTAGACGAGCAACAAGTTTTAAACATTTGACTAACAAAGGTACAGAACACCGACTATTTCAGGCAACACAGAAATCAATAGGCACATCAATAGATTATGAGTGAGATGAAAATAAAGGATTATCTTAACCTGATGTTGGAATGCTGAACAGTGGTATCAGTCCCTTCTGGGGCTCAATCTGTTGGCAAGAAAATGTTAGGCTAGGTTGTGGTGGTGAATCAGAAATGATAAAAACGAGAAAGGGTAACTTATCTCTAGAAGAAGCAGCGATCTCGATGAGCATGTACATAAGAAAGGTCTAGTAGCGTAGGTACCGGACGAAGGAAACTCATTGGTCACTCGCAAACATTAGGTTGAAGAAATCTTCACCGGAATTGATTTCATGGCGTCGTGAGAGTTAGGACGCGAAAGTGAAATCAATCCAAGCCCAATCGAGGAGAGGGACCTATGGGTGTTGTTGGGATATATACTATTAATCATGGAGTATATACTATTAACCATGAGTTTAAATATTGTATTTATTATAGAAAAATTATTCATCCAATTTTAATAAAAGTTTTAATAGATCATATAATTATTTATGTGTCCATTTACTTATATAGTAGATGATTTAGTGTATAGAGTTTTAGCTTATACACAAATGATTAAGTCATCAGTTCTTATAAGTATAAAGTTTTTCGTTCACAATCTAAGATAGAAATTGGACAAGCCATCGGTATGATTGTAGCACAAGATTGTGTATAATTTATTTTGATTATGGGAACGGTGTAGTTCCAATTTCTTGTGTTAGTGCATATTGTATGTATTGAACGAGACCGAGTAGAGATAGTTGTTTAGATTGACTAATAAAAACATATTCTTTAAACTGTTAAATGTACTTATATTCTCAATCCTGATATAACTATTATGATCTGTATATATTATTTATCGTTTTGATTTATTAAAAGGTGAGATTCTAACATGAGTCAATCTGCCTGGATTATAATAATATATATTGGTGAAATAATAAGTTAGTTGACGGAATCCATGTCTCAATATAGAGATTAATGATATGCCTTTTGAGAAGCTTATAAGTTTTCATTGTGTTAAACCTTGCAAGTGGATTTGTGAATCCGACACATGAAATAAGTTAAGCAGTGCTCTAAAGAAAATTAATCTTTAAATTAAATTTGTCAGTAATTTAATTTATTGATTAGTATTTGTAATCTTAACATGGTGAATTACATAAGTGTTTAATGGGGAAGTTTAAATATAAATAGAGGAGTGCAATTATGAATCTTTAGTGGAATGATTTGTAATTTATTATGGTAAGAATAATTTCAGATTAATTATTTGAATTATTTCCATAATAGGGAGCCTCAACAATAATTAATTATGTGGTCTCTACAGTGCCCATATTTAACTAGAACTCAGAATCCTATTTCTAATAAAAGAAGGACACATATTAGTTTCTTGTTTTTCAAGAAAAGTGGGTTTCCTTCTTCCTTTTGGATTTGGAAAAGTCCTCTATAAATAGGGGTTTTCCTAATCTCGAAAAAAGGGGTTTTGGATTAAAGAGAATTAGGTTTTCTATACAATTCTTGCCCACCCAAGTATTGAGAGAGTTCGGATGTGAACTTGGGATCACTGTAGAAGACCACAGTCTAACTTGTGGATTCGCTTGAAGGTATATGCTCACGCTTCAAGAGGTGTTTATCTAATTAAATTTCATAAAATTTAGGTGTTCTAGCATGATTATTTGTGTTCTAGCATAAATGTATGTGTTATCTATTATTCATATAAGCAGTACGATCCTGATATGCTTCCGCTGCACATATAATTTTCCAACAATTGGCATCAGAGCCACGCTTACATCTAAGTAGATAACTTGGGGCATAACTTTTCTTTTTCTCACATAAATACATAAACTTGTTAATATTAAGAATTTTCTTATAATTTATAAATAGTTACCATTTATGTGGTTTGTTTATTTGAAATTGTTGTAGATTCTTAATATTTTATGTATGTGAGATTGTGATACATGAATTGATAATTATGATTAATAAATAGGATTCACGAAAGTGACTTATTTATTTGAATCATTAGAATGTGCTCAATGGATCATGTATAAATTGTTCTAGATAAAAGTATACCGGTAAAAACTTTTTTACTCAAAAAGAGTTTTATCTTAGAAACTAGTAATACTTGATTAATTCATGAGATGAGATATTAAGGTTTTTACTTTTGAAAGGGAGAAATATAATATCTTGGATTCTCAAGTATATTAATTAAGAAGACAATTTGATATATAAGAAGGTGTTGTATGTCTTAGTAAAAGGAAGGACACAATGTATGCCTTGTGCTCATGAGATAATGATTCAAGAGAATAAAAAATTTGAATCATGTTATTTAATCTTCAATTATGTCTAAAATAAATATTTTTCAGATTTGGTCATAATTTAGATGGTCATGAATTTTATGATTTCAGATTGACTTGAAATTTGATGGTTCCATCAAAAATCCTTTTAGATGGATTTTTAGATTGTTTGTCAGATTAAATTTTGATTTGAATATGATAAGGTCATTCTTCATATCAGACATATTTATTTTGAATCTAGGACATGATTACACATGATGATTTAACATAAATTGATATGTGATAAGAATGTAAATCACAAAATCTTTTCCTAAAGATGCTTAAATCATGTGAATTTGAATATGGTCATAGCTTTGAAATAAAAAAAATTATAAAAAAAAAATAATTTTGGCTTCCAATTGACCTGAAATTTGATAAGTTCATTGGAAACGACCTAACTAGAAATACTCATTGCTATGTTGTTATGATTTTTTGAGGTTGTTAAGATGATTTTCAAGTTGTTCTTTCGGATTAAAATGTGATTTAGTATGATAACAATCCTTTATATCGATTTTATTTATGTTAGATATTGTAATGATTACATATGATTATTTAACATGAATTGATATATGATAAGGATATACATCTGATATTTTTTCTTAAATCGTTTGAATCTAAATTTGATCATAGATTTGGAGATAAATATTAATTTTGAACTCCAATTGATTTGATATTCTAGAGGTTCATAAGAAACTATCACATTAAAAATAATCACTGCAGTGATTTGACAACTTCATATTATTTTAAATAATAGTTTTAGGTGTTTTGTTATGTTTTGAAAATTAAATTTAATGAAAAATAACTCAAGTATGATATAGCGGTGATAGAGATTGTTCTCTATGACTCTCACGACTAAATTTTAGTGAAGTATTAAGTTCATGTGTTGGCATTAGACCTTCCTCCATAACATATGAAATTAATACAAGTCACTAAATTTAACCTGATCTCTAGTTTTGATAATCTGTATTAGCTCTCCTAAATTGAGTAATATATGATTGGATCAATGGATCTAGAGATAATATTATTCACTTGCTTAAATTATCAGTATACTCTTCGTACGAGTTAGCTCTTGTTCTAAATTTATGGAGTGGATATCTGACACCATATATGTATGTTGTGTAGTAGTTATTTTTCAGCAAATTTATTGTTCAAGATTCATGAACACTTATGAGGTGTGTTTTTGAATTTTAATATTCAATGAATACATAAACATGTTAATTTTTTAAAATTTATGCTCAGACAATGAAAATAATTTTAAGATTTTGTTCTTTATTCTTGATCCGTGTGTCTGTTATACAAATGATGACATGTAATAGGAATTATCGAACGGAAAAATTTAAATTCTATTTTGACCAAACAACATTTTCAATCGAATTGATCATAGTTTTAGTATAAAAAATGGACTTTAATTGATCTGAATTCGGTAGGTTCATAAGAACGACTTGATAAGAAATATTTCTTTTCTATTCATATCGTTATATGAGTTTTGGTCATATTTGGTGATACGGATCCTTCCCATGATTACTAAGATTAAATAGTAGTGAAGTATTAATTTCATGTGCTGGCATTAGACCTTCCTCCATAACAGATGAATTTGATACAAGTCACTATGTATTTAATCGTTAGTTTTGATAATTTGTATTAACTCTCCTAAATTGAGTAATATATGATTGGATCAATGGAACTAGAGTGATTTTCGCTTGACTTAAACTAATAGTAGACTTATTGAGTAATTTTATGAACCCGACTTTTGGCCTCTTTTATTTTATATGGTCTGTTTCTGGTGGACTTAACCCATATTTTCATTTTATAAATAAAAGGATTTAGTGCCTGTCTTTTGATAAAAAAAGAAGTAAAAGACTTGTTCCACATGTAAATTTAAAATATTCGATAACACAATTACTATATAAATCAAGTGTAAATCATGAAGGTCATAAAACACAGATTGTGGTAAGATTACTACTCACCGTACTCGTGTCGAATGACTAAACCTATCACCTCAAGCAATCCATATGACTTCCTTCAATCAATCCAAAATTCACATCGTATAGATCGCATGTTAGTTTCTATGTTTAGTATAATTCAAAAACTATTTTGAATATTCAACCCTGAGTTTAAGGTTTTGACTCTCAATATGGTGAACTGTTGGCACCTGTCCTACATTTTGTCTCTGTGAACCAAGGAGAAAGAGGGCTTGGCGGGAAACTATTTTAAATATTCAACCCTGAGTTTAAGGTTTTGACTCTGAATATGATGAACTATCTTATTTACCAAACTTAATAGTCCTTCAATTCAAGTAAAAACAAGTCAAAATTCTAATTATCCTCATTTTACTTTCTCTCAAACAAAATCTTTTGTTACCTATGTCCTGGTTGAAATATAATTTTTTAAGTCTTCACCTCTGATTTATTCATTATTTTTTCTACAAAAAGTTTATCCTTATTGCAATCCACCACACCTAAACAGTAACTTAATTTAATATCACAATGTATCCCAAGGGATGCTACTAGGAATATCCTCACCTTAGCAGAGTAAAACTCTCCTTTAATCCATTGCATATTTTCAAATCCAAATTAACTAAATTCACCATATCAAGTTATTAATATGACGATTTAACTCAAAGCTGGGGCAAAATGGTCTCTATGGCTTAGTTCGTACCTTCGGAAAAAGGAGTGAATCCCGAGGAATCCTGAAAAAGAAATTAATTAGAAGCTTCTTGACTTTAAATTACTGGAAACTTAAAAAATACACATGCAGATTACCATTGCATCAGCCATCTTTGGGTCAGCTTCAATATTAGACATGGAGCTTTCTGGTGCATCGTGAACACCTCCACGTGCAGCATCTCCCTTGGGATAAGAATTGTGATACATGGCAGCACACAATAGATTTGGATTTAAATATGATGAATCAAAAATGTAAATGTAGTTTGATTTAATTCCATAAAAGATGAGACTACAAAAAATATTTCATGTGAAACATAAAGGGGATACATGAACAGTGCAAGAAAAAAAATCGAAAAAAAAACAGTCATAACTGAAAAAGAGTTACCAGATATATGTATTATCTTATGTTGTGTAATTCGTAATTTACGTATCTAGAACCAACCTGCTTAGATTCAGTTTCAACACGATTTGTCACATTCAAGGGTGTGTCATGAACTCCTGATTCCTCAACTTTAGATGAAACTTGAGGAAAACATGATGCACCAATGCCATACATTGACCAGTGACCTACAAATTAATTTTGAGTTTAAGGAAAAAAAATATAACACCTTCTTTGATACCTCATTATTTGGTTCATTTGTTGAACTGGAATGGATTGTTTTGTCTTTATCGACATCCACATCAACTGTAACATTTTGAGGTACTTCCTCGAGAGTAGATGAAACATGTGATGCCTGCATATAATTAATGACCAATAAAACAGTTAACGCAAATAAAGAAATGGGCATAATTGTGATATGATTATTAATTAAAACAGATCTTGTTGACTCGTTGAATAATGTTTTCCTCTGGTAAATCATCAACATGAATAGAAGGTGACTCCTTTCTTACAGAATTGACCTCATTCTTTATAGCTTTCAACGTGTCATTGTGATGTAAAATCATTAACTGCTCAAGGGCATCGAATCTGCGGTCAACCTATAAATACATATAACGGTTGTTTTAACATTTCTGCTTGTATCACCACAAATGTGTCTAATATGTGAAAAATGTGACAAAAAAATTCAGGTATCATTAAATGCAGGTATCAAGAAATGTTGTATCACAGTGTGCATCTGTCACCAGCATGCAGGTATCAATTAACAGTACTCTTCAGGTATTATTAGCATTTGAGTGTGTAAAACAAAATCCAGGTATCACCAATATTTGTGCATTTCAAAAATTTCAGGTATCACAAAACATTTGAGGGACTCCATAATTGCAGGTATCACCAAAATTTGTGTGACTCAAACATACAGGTATCACCATATTTGTGTGACTTAAAAAATACAGGTATCACCAACATTTGTGTGACTCAAAAATTGCAAACATACTTGGTGTCCAAATCAATTTCATTCAAGTAAACAGTATATAGTATCATCCTACAAACATAGAGCAGTGATCGCACTCACATAGACCACACAATTTCACAGCCTAAGAATAAAAGATCTCAATTCATATATTTAATTGTCAACGAAAGCACACGAATTACCAGTGCCTGCAACCATCCAAACCAAAATAAGACCTCAAGGGCTGAAAATCCTGAATATCTAACACTGTCTACAGTGATTCTACAATAATCCCAAAACATTGCAAAAATGAAAAACAACATCAATCCAATTAATCAAACAACAATGCGTCGACCCCAATTCATCAGGGCAGCAGCTGAAAAAGGCAAACAGTTTCAGTTTCTGGAAAATCTCCCGTAAACAACCAATGGAAACCCATATTTACAAGCATAATAATTAAACCAAAAACAGAGTCAAAACTGCACCAAAAAAACAAAAAAAAGTGAATGAGAAAAGCCAAAAAAATAATTGCACGTATCACCAAAATTTGTATGACTCAAACATACAGGTATCACCATATTTGTGTGACTTAAAAAATACAGGTATCACCAAACATTTGTGTGACTCAAAAAATGCAAAGATAATCTGGAACTAAACGCATAAACTATAATTAAAATGTGCAAAGATAATCTGGAACTTACATAATCCATCAGAGATTTCTTGACTTCTTCAACTTCTTGACTCGTCATGTGTTTCCCATCAACTGAAGCATCGCAGGGGGGAAGAGAAGAACTGGACCGTGTATTTGTGTTCTTGGATTCTTCAGAAAATTTAACTGATTTCTTAGCCATGTCTGTTCCAGTTGGCCTGGGTTTGGTTGGAGTGACCAGCCTGCGTTTATTAGGTGTAGTCGGAGATGAGGTGATGCAGGAACGCTTTGACTTTCTGAGCAAATATTCTGGTGGTTCAGAAGTGAAATCGTCAAAGCTGGATTGTTCGCGAATTCGAACTTTACTCGGCCTACCAGAAGATGAAGATGGGACAACTGGTAAATCTAAAGTAGCAATCTCTTCAACTGTTGGAACAATGTTGGAGCAATCAATCTACAAAAAATAATAAAATGCAATAGTGGACCAGAATCAGCTAAAATGCCAAAAAAATTAATCTGTAATGAATATAATTCTAATGCATACCTCGCCAAAAATGGATGACATGAAATACTCGTATTCTGGCCTAAGACCAACTACTTCCCAATTCAAAATCCTAGGAATGTTATTCTCCACTCTAACAGCAACATCATCCGGAACTCTGGATGCACACTCGTAAATCCATACATTTAAAATGTATGGCATTCCTGATAGCCGATATAGTTATTTAGCCTCTTTAGAATGTTGTCTAAAGCTTTGTATCATTTTAGCAAATGATACTTTTCCCCAGGGAAAGTTTACATATCTCCCGTCTTCAACCATGCGAAAGTGATCAGCGGGAATAGTAGACTCAGTTGTCTGGGAAAACACGAATGTGTGGATGAAAAAAAGAATAGCCATCCGGACAGCATCTTGAATTTTGTTCCAATTGCCAAGCAAGAAACGCTGCACCAGCCGAGCTTTGCTTATTCCATGAAATGCACCCGGAAAATAGGTTTCAATAAGTCTGCTAGGTGTGGAATCTGAATACTTAAAATCATCCACATTTCCAGTGCATTTGAGTCCACTGATTATAGCAAAATCTCTAATAGAAAACCTGAGAACCTTTCCCTTCGTGTGCCATATGTGCAATCCTCCGTGTTCTGTCTGTTGCTTAATCTCAAGCAGCATGATACACTTGATGCTTTGGCCTTGGAAGTTGCACTTTGGAGTATTCAAATAATTACCAAAATATTGTTTCCTTGAAAACAGCCACACCGTGATCCCCAATGGACGATTTTATATCCACCACAATATTGAGTTGTATGAGGATCCAAATCTCACAGTGCCTCTAGGAATATTTTTTATAACATAATTAATGCCCTGAGGAAAAACATACAGAAATAAACATTTATCAAAGTTGTCCAAATATTAAAATGCAAGTGTAAATGCATCTGAATATCACTGATAGTTTGTAAAATCTGTAATCTTAAATCACTAATATGCATGTTGCATTTAATACAAGTATCACCCACATGTATGTGATTCAAAAATATGGTATCAAACTATGTTTATCGGCTTGTTCATGTATACATCTGAATATTGTTCACCTTTAATAATTCATGCACTTTATGATACCACCTGCTGGTATCAATTTAACATGGAGGTATAATCATGTCTTTTTAGAATGAAATTACAGGTATCACCTTGTGCAGGTATCATCACACTAGCAACAAAATATTGATACTTGATATTTCATCTAAGACTACAGGTATCACCTGCAGGTATCAATACTTGGTCTGATACCACCTGCAGGTATTAATTTAACATGGAGGTATAGTCATGTCTTTTTAGAATGAAATTACAGGTATCACCTTGTGCATGTATCATCATACTAACAACATAATATTGATAATTGATATTCCATCTAAAATTACAGGTATCACATGCAGGTATCAATACTTGGTCTGATGACATCTGCAGGTATCAATTTATCATGAAGGTATAGTCATGTCTTTTTAGAATGAAATTACAGGTATCACCTTGTGCAAGTATCATCACACTAGCAACATAATATTGATACTTGATTGTTCATCTAACTTTGGTCACAACATGGTCTAATACCCATGGTGTAATAACAAGGTTTTCTAATTAACAAGGTGTTCTAATTAAAACATCCGACCAAAAGTGTGAACTATGCACACATCATTACATAAAAAGTATATTTTTTTGGGAAATAAACAACAATAGAACTTTAAAAGACATCATTAAACACACAGTAGAAATTTATGGGAAATAAACAACAATAGAACTTTAAACAAAAATATACATGTGTGGGACTTGTGTGGGACTGATACAAATGAATGTGGGGCAAAAAAAAATGTGTTCTAATTAAAACATCCGAGCAAAAGTGTGAAATATGCACAAATTAGTACACACACAGTAGAAATTTGTGGTAAATAAACAAATCGGCATGTTAAATTTCGCTTACATAATGAAATACATGTTACCAGAAACAATTTAAGATATTATTACAGTGAAGAAAACATGAACAAGTGAAAAAAAACAAACCTTTTTAAGCGAAAGACGAACAACAACTGATTCAACTTTTTTCTTCTTCTTTGCATCCGTCTTTTTGATGGAAGGCTTGGAAGTTGAACCCGTATCCTTTGGAACATTGGTCTCTTCTTCAATTTCTTCATCAATCGCATCAACTTGTTCCATTGAAATCGGAGAAGACGATGGAAGATCTTGGTTATCACAAGGAGATTGGGTTAAACCTATACTAAATGATGGAGATTCCATTGGAAAAAAATGGCGAAAAATAAAGAATGGTGATGTTGCGTATGAAGCGAAGAAGAACAGAGATTGAGAGAAGGCGGAAAATTAAAAAAAAAAGTAAAAAGGTAACATAGAAAAGGGGACCTACGGTTTTGTGGGTTCCCAAAGTAAATTCAAAAAGGTAACTGCCAACAAATAAACTGGGAAAGGAAAAAAAATAATTAACTGATTGATTTTAATTGGACTGTTACCAAAAAGAATGCATAGAAAAGGGAAGTGGACTTCTTATTTGTTTAGGTATCAAAAAAAGATGAAAAATTTTAGAAAAAAGGGATTTTAGTAATTAAATTAAATGGTAGGTAAAATTGGAGATTATGATAAAATTGGTCGTGCATTTGTGTAAATTTCATAATTAATCTTCCCTTTACTAGTAAAAGAACACTACATATAACGCACAAAAAAACCAAGAAAAAAAATTATGACGAATCTACGAGGTTCTTGGTATACCAAAAGTTAGATTCAAAAAGAGTACAAAATATTTTTTAAAAAAAACGGTCGGACTTACCTGGAGCAATGGACGGAATTTGCAAAGCTTTTCAACGATGGAAATTTTTTTTTATGCGTGTAATGGAAGAAGAAAGTGATTATAAGTTATTGAAGAGGTGGGAAGACGCGTCAGCTGACTGAACCGATGCGTTAGTCGAGGTCTGAACAAATCTCATCAAATTTAATAATTAGTTATTACCCATTGGGTGAAACCAATATTCCGTAAAAAATAAAAAAAAATCTGAGTAGCATTAATGCTTTGTCAGAAAGGGAATAAAAAAAATTTAAAAAGGAATAAAATCTGAGTAACATTAATGCGGAAAAGGATGATATAAGTTTGATAATTTTTTTATTATTTTAATAAATAAAATAGAAAGTGTAATTTCTATTCTTAAATTGAGTACTTCTGTAATTATTTCATAAGAAGTTATTTCCTGCATTTTAAAAGAACTTATGCTTCCTTAGATATTATGGATTATTGCTAAGACTTGAAATTAAATACCAATCCATTTGAACGGTAAATTGTACGATTAAATGATTACTAGAAATATGTTAGATTCGTTTGGAATTGAGTTTTGATTAAAAATATTCTTTATCTACAGGAGTAGCTTCATCTTAGCCTTTCAAGTATAACTCTAACATTTTTTTATCATTTAACTTCGCTGAAGTGGAGCATTTTTAGTATTTTAATATTATCCATTTAATATTAATGAAAAATAATGACACATTGTATTCACTGAGACAGGTAATTGGCAAGCATTTACCATTTTTTAAGAACTTGACATAAAAATGGCTATTCAGTCAAAAAAATAGCACTAGATGATTCATAATTTTTTTTAGATAAGTGTCAAAAATATATTTGAACTATTTTTTTTTAATTTTACATCTAAATTATTGAAAGCGTAAGTTTCATACATAAACTATCACTTATTAGTTTGAGAAACACACATCTATCTTTTATTTCACTCACCACATGGTGTGTACTACACTCTCTCTTTTGTTTTTAATAAAATGTCATATCATACTCTATATGGGCAAAACATTCCACTTTGGCAAAAAATAAATAAGTTATAGTATAAGTTAAAATTAAATATTGAAGTATTATTACTTTTTAAAAATATTTAATATAAAATATTTTCTTACACAAAATTGTAAATATTTTTAAAAAAATTCTTATTTCATCTCCCTCTTAAAATAATAATCTCGATATTATTTTTATTTTTAAAAAAGAAACTAATTCTACGCTACTCACTTAATCCTCCGCGTTTTTTTTAATTATTTTTAGAAATTATTTTTATTTGTCGTAAGATTTTTTTAAAATAAATTTTTTATTACTATTATATCAATAAACAAGTTGGGAAAAAATGTTTTTCTAAAAATATATGCACATATCTATAAAAATAAAAATTAAAATTAAAAAAGATAAAAATAAATTAGGAGCGGATGATTAGATTTAAGTGGGATGAAATTTTATTTATTTAAAAAAAATATCAATTTTCTTAGGTAGGACTGGAGTAGGGACTGAAGTTTAAACTTTTTGAAAATATTTTATAAAAGAGATTAAAACAAATAAAAGGGCGGGGAATGTTGGGGGTGGGTAAGTGGTATGTGGGGGTGTGGGTAGTGGAGTAGGTGAGAAAAATATTTTAAATTTTATTTTTAATAAAATAATTTCTTTTGAAGAATATTTATACTTTAATTTTTTACTTTTAACTAATATTAATATTTTATTTAATTTTTGTCAATGTAGCATGTCAAGTGGCAAGATTTTCTCCCATAGAAGAGAGAGTGTATTCACACTATTACTGTATTTCTCAAACTAATAAGTGATAGTTTAGGAAAAGTACTCTTTCTCTCTCCTAATTTCCAACCAAAGCTTCTTTCTAAAAATTAGCAAAAAAAATTAAAAATGAATAATAATTATTTCTTACTTCTCTAGACTTATTAATTAAATGTCAAATTCCACTGTATTTTGTCAGTTGCATCATCATCTTTTCCCTTCATATTTATTTAAGTCAACTTTTTAGTCTTTAACCTCCCCCCCCCCCCCCCCCTTTATTATCTAAGTTATATAATATACCAACTTACTTTTAGAGTATTCATTTTTGTACATGTATAATTAATTTTATGAAAATTTAAATTTCATTCGTTGAATTTTATAAAGAATATTAATTTTATCTCAACACAAACATATATAACTTTGTTAATGAGTACGAATAAATATATAATAATATAACATTATAAAATAGTAATGCAAATAAATATATACTTATTTGTTGACAAATATGGATCAATGTATATTATGGATACCAATCCACGTTTTGAACAATGTATACAAATTTGTTTAGGTGAATGTAGATCATCAGATGCTAATTTTAACTTAAATAAATGCATACAAATTTGTTAGATGAATACGGACCAATCTATACTACTACAACAATAACATATCTAATGAAATCTCACAAGTGGGGTTTAGAGAAGGTAAAATATACGTGGACCTTATCACTATCTCATAGAGATAGAGAGGTTGTTCTCAAAAAATCTTCATCTTAAAAATTCAAGTCCCATAAACAGAAAATACTAGAAATACGGACCAAACTATACTTGTGTAAGATTTAAAAGATACTAATGCAGACAAGTGTAAAAACTAATGAATACATATGACTGTATCCAATATAAATGTGTATCAATCTATTGAATATGGATCTATTAATACCAATACAAACAATTATAAAGTGAATATGAATTGGATTTATCACCATAACTTCTGGTAAATAGTTAGAAAAATATTTTGGGGGATGATGGACCCATAGCAATACATTTTTAATAGAGAAATAATCATAGTTATAAATATCTTTTGCCAGTTTTAAGGAGAAAAATAAGTCTAAACCTCAAAATTGATGCTTCTAGTTCTAGATAACCTTTTGCTGGTTTTATTTTTAAAGATAAATGATTGAAAGTTAGAAGAGAGATGATATTTGTAGACGATAAAATTTGCGATAGGAAAATAATAATCAAGAATGAAAATATCGCAATAATCGTACTATTTGATTTCAATATGTGAGTGTTGCAATTTCTGCGAATCCTCTTATTCGCCTTTTCAAGTATAAATTCAAAGGATCTAGAGCTTGATCTTGAATTTGAAGTCTGTTCTTGAATCCGATCTTGAATCTTGATCTTAATCTTGTTCTTGAGTTCAAGAGCTTTTAAGCTTGTTCCTGAACTTGAATGTTTGAATTCTTGATCTTAATCTTGTTCTTGAATCCACGAGTTTTCTCTAGTTTTTTGTTAAAATTCTTGATCCCTCTTTTGAATTATGAGGACCCCTATATATAGTTGTAGAATAGAGGAGTTGTGACGGAAACAGGCTTTCTCCTGGTCAATTAGATTTAAGTGACATGACGTATTGGGCTTTAATGAAATGGGTCTGTCATTTTTGACACATGACATGATCTTATTGGCTTTTTTGTTTCACTTGACGTGTCACGTCGTTTGACACGTGGCACCAAAATGGGTCTCTTGGATGAGAAGACATTGTGCCTAATAAAGTGAATTTTCTTTTGCAGCCCAAATAATTAAATTTGAACTTTTAATTAAATCCATACTTTATTGAACTTAATTAATAAACTCAATTATATTAATCCACAATATTTATTTTGGACTAATATATTTTGAACTTAATATATTTTGAATCATTTTATAAAATATATGTTTAATAAATTTCATATGATTTCAAATGCCTCCAACTTCAAATCTTGTCAATATATATATATATATATATATAACCAAGCTTAAAGTATTGAACTTAACTTCATTTGAGACTAATGAATTGAACAAGCATTTACTTTCATACCTAAATCGATAAATCATGTTAATAATGAGCCGACCCAAGAAAACATATTGTTATGTTAAAAATGACCCAAAAGGTTTATTTTTTATTATATATATAACATATTGGTATAACATTCAGTTAACAATCTTATAATGATAATGGCCCATTCTTCATTTTATATAATGACGCCGCTTTTCATGCAATTTGGCATTTACCCACAAATTGTAATTTGCTATATAATAGCAAAACAAGTCGGTTGCCGCTATTAATGATATTTAATCCCATTTGGATTTGGATTTGGATTATATTTATCCTTCCGCACCGTATGTAACCTTAATACTCTAATAGATTCTTATTAAACTTGACATTCTCCAAATTTTGATTCTACTAGGACATATATTGATACCAGTTCAGCTAATTCCCTTTTTAATCCAATATGCTTTCCCAATTCTTGTCCTATTAGGAGTTAAAGTCTCCTACAACACTTTTCTATAAATATCCTATATTTTCATCCAGAAGCGCTATTAGAGTACTGCAAGTCGCTTGTTCCGACGGCTTAAGAAGAGTTCATTCCCAGGTAATTTTTCTTTTCTCCTCTTTGTATTCTTTTGCCCCTCTCGTTTTTTGTAGGGTTATTAATTTAAGCTTTATTATTTCACAAGAATTTAGTCTTGAGGTATGGAGAGATAAATTCGCGCTCACGCCTTGAAACTACAATATTCCCAATGTTTCCGCCACGAGGCTTTACGCTGTTCCAAATGTTCAAACATAGGGACTAACAATACGAGACTTTACGTTGTTCTAAATGTTTAAACATAGGGGACCACCAATACGAGGTTTTACGTTGTTCTAAATGTTTAAACATAGGGGACCACCAATACGAGGCTTTATGTTGTTCTAAATGTTTAAACATATGGGACAAATAACACAAGGATTTATGATATCCCCAACGTTTAAGCATAAAGGACCCCCAATTAGCCATATCCTTTTATTTTGATTCTCGTTCCCCTTTTTTTTTTTTTTTGCATGCTATCATTGATGAAGGGTAACATATTTCCTTTTATGCAGCTTGAATAATGGTCTTTTTCAAGGACTACACTTGCTTATCTTCCGAACTTAAATACCTCATAATTGGGATGCAAGATAACAAGATAGAGTGTCACGACCCAGACCTAGGGCTTAGATACGACACGGCGAATGTGAACTCAAGAGTCCCCAAACAAGCCTCAAAGTATCCAAATCCACATCATCGGTTCGGAAGCGCATTCAAATAGTAAATAGATAGTTCTAAGGGATGGGAAAGTGCTATGGGGATATCGAAGGGAAAGGGATTTACATAGATTCACATAGCACATAGTACATAAAAACTAAGGGGCGGGTAAGTATGACTCACTCTATGGGGGCAATACGGGGCTTAGGATCTTCCACATTTCCACATCAAATATACATACATATCATAATTCTCATAATCAATCTGTGATAGCCATATCTAATAGATAACTAAATCATAGGCTTCAAATACAACACATAACATATAGAATTTACTAGAGTCTACAAGATGTCCAACAAGGCCTCTAGTCATAAGGTGAGACGGGGGCCAAGACATGTCCCGAGCTCACTCTCAATTAAGAAGATAAACCGAAAACAACATAGGTAGAAGGAAGGTGGCTTGTCCTTGGAAGATAGGACTCACCACAATATCAACTCTCCGGATTCGAGCTACCCGTCAAACGGTGGATGGTCGTAACACACGTTCCCTACATGGTAAAATTATTTAGGCATAGAGTATGTGTTAGTACGTTTGAATGTACTGAGTATGCGGGCATGCAATGCATATGACTTACCAAACCTGCATTTCAATGTTAGATGACAAGGGCACATAAATAGAAAAAATCATATATCCAATGGAAATATATATAAGATCTCATGAAATTTATGATGCATAAAATGCAACAATGCTCGTATATAGTAAGGATGGACTATAACCGACAAATCAAACTCATGCGAGCTATTACATATATTAGAACGATTGGGACCTCCCACCAGTAGGGAGAAGATTACTTGCCAAAGGTAATCTATATCACACCTTACGACCACGCTTTTCAGTGGATGGTCACCTTCCTTACGAAAAAAGGCATAACTTCTTGCTCCAAATTGGGAATGAGGTGAGACCAGATGCGTTGAAAAGATAATTTAAAGAGCTTCGATTTGATAGGTCGTGGGCCACTCAGTTCCTTTTGTGCTAAGAGATATGACCATTTAAATTTGATCCTTCTATCGGTACTTGTGAAAACTTTTAGCCAATGGAATTCCTTTGAACTTGACTTAATGTAAGAGACCTATGATGGTCTTAATCAACATAAATAAGCTTGAATTGAAGTGCTTGAAAGTGAACTTAGCTTGAGATTGAAGATCCCATACTTAGAATTTTTTCAACGAAGTCACCTTCATGGGAGGTTACACGGGTCGTGTAGTGTCACATAGGTTGTGACACTGCTTGTACCCCTCTCCTTAGAAAATTCCACAATCATGTTACGAGACTGTGATTCCATACTCAGAAAAATTTCCCTTTGGAAGCTTTACGGATGTCCACACGGGTCATTAACTTGGTCGTGTAACCATACTTAGTCCCAAAACTGTGGGGTTTCAAGCCAAGGCCATCACACGGCCCACCACACGGTCCGTGAAGTGTCACACGGACCATGAGGGGTCCAAGTGTGGTGTGCCTTAGTTTAAAACACGACATTTAAGGGCCAAGCATCCTCCATGGGACAAGGGCCACTCCGTGGAGGCTCCACACGGGACGTGTGACCTCACACAGACTGTGATGGCTCCCATGAAATGTTACCTTGGTCCAAAACTTTTCTGAAACCAAATTTTCATGCTTCATTGAGGTCTTACAAAAATTCGGGTCCTTACATCATCTCCCCCTTGGGAAAATTCATCCTCGAATGTGCAAGAATAAGGCTTGAAAGGCTTTAATTAGAACACGAGACATCCGAAGACGAGGTACGATGCATAGCTCATCATTTGAAAATCATAAAGCCTTTAAAACCCATATTAACACATATTCAAATCATTCAAAACATCATAAAAATCATTTCCGTGCACATGTATGCATGTCATGTCATGAAACTCGAGAGTGAAAGAATTAGGACTATTGAGAATAGGAAGAACCTAATATCATAGGCTTGAGTAGATTGGAAAGGATAAAGGCATCATCAAATCATACTTGATTCCACTCCCCACATAGCACTTTTCACATGTTGATTTCTCCGAAGTACGTTAACGGAAGCCACATCCTTGTTATGAAGCTCTGCTTCACTTGTCTTATCAAAATCTCAACCAGAGCTTCCTCCATAAGACAAATTCTCCTCAACACCTTCCAAAGGCAAAATAACACTAGTATCACCAACAACTTCCTCAACATAGATATATGCAAAATCGAGTGACTAGAGATCAATTCCGGAGGCAAATCCAACATATAAGCTACATCCCCAATCTGCTTCAACAATCTCATAAGGACCTACATGTCGGGGATTTAGCTTTCCCTCCTTCCCGAAATGCACCACACCCTTTCACAAGTGAGACCTTCACATACACTCAATCACCAATACGAGACTCAAGATCCCTCTTTCTAACATCCAAATAAGACTTTTGATGACTTCGAACCATCTTCAACCTTTCCTTAATCAATTTCACTCTTTTGTAGCCTCCAACACTAAATTCATGCCTATAGAAGTCATTTCATCTTAACTAAAACCACTTCCAAGTAGAGGTCTCAATGTCTTGAGCCACACCACCGGTACTTTGGTGCTCTACCTTCACTTGTCGACAACTCAAGCACTCGGGTATGAACTCGGCTATGTCCTTCTTCATACCATGCCACCAATACACCTCCTTCAAATCCCAACACATCTTAGTAGATTCCGGGTGAAATCAAATAATGAGAGTTATGGGCTCCACTCATGATCATTTTCCCTAAGATCACCTACACCCAGAACACATAACTGACTTTGATACCAAAACGCACCATCTCCCCCTTGGGAGGAAGCCTCTATCTCATTATTTTGGCAACCAACCTCTTCAATCCAACCAATGACAGATCTAGATCTTGCTTAGCCTTAACATCAATGACCACAACCCAAACTAAGAAGCATCACAATACACCACCAACCTATATAAGCCATCCGGTAATGCCAAACCGAAGAGGATGTAAGCGGACCTTTCAAGGCATGAGAACTCACCTCACACTCATCCGACCCTACAACTTGGCCTTCTTTCTAGTCAACTTGATCAATAGAGATGCAATACATGAGAAACCTTCAGCAAACCTTCCATCATAACCAGCCAACCCAAGAAAACTTTGAATACCCAAAGAAGCAAGCATGTCAAATGCACATCTTTCACCAACCCCCTTTCGGACCTCATCTATAAGATCGCTACAACATCTCCCTCCGCTGGATTACATTACGAGCTCAAAGTAACTCTCCCTATTCGATAGAGAGGGATGGAGATAAGAAATCTTAACACATGCACCATGGTACGATTAGAATCATGAAAAGTGAAACATTTCCTAAAATGCCTTGTAGCCTCCTACCCATAGATGTGGCGCACTTCACACCCATGAATAAGACTCTACTTGACGCGGCGTGTTGGACTCCGAGGACCATTTATAAACCTAGGGCTCTGATACCATCTTTGTCATGACTTGGACCTAGGGCCTAGATGTGACACGGCGAATGGGAACCCGAGAGTCCCCAAACAATCCTCAAAGTATCCAAATCCACATCATCTGTTCGGAAGTGCATTCAAATAGTAAACATATAGCTCTAAGGGATGGTAAAGTAGGACTCATGCTATGAGTATATAGAAGGGAAAGGGATTTACATAGATTCACATAGCACATAGAAACTAAGGGGCGGGTAAGTATGACTCACTCTATGGGGGCAATACGGGGCTTAGGATCTTCCACATTTTCACATCAAACATTCATACATGTCATAATTCTCATAATCAATCCGTGATAGCCATATCAATTAGATAACTAAATCATAGGCTTCAAATACAACACATAACATATAGAATCTACAAGAGTGTACAAGATGTCTAACAATGCCTCTAGTCATAAAGTGCGACGGGGGCCAAGACATGTCCCGAGCTCACCCTCAATCAAGAAGATAAATTGAGAAGGACATAGGTAGAAGGAAGGTGGCTTGTCCTTGGAAGATAGGACTCACCATAATATCAACTCTCCGGATTTGAGCTACCCGTCAAATGGTGGATGGTCGTAACACATGTTCCCTACATGGTAAAATCATGTAGGCATAGAGTATGTGTTAGTACGTTTGAATGTACTAAGTATGCAGGCATGCAATGCATATGACTTACCAAACCTGCATTTCAATGTTAGATGACAAGGGCACATAATATAGAAAGAATCATTTATCCAATGGAAATATATACAAGATGCCATGAAATTTCCGATGCATGAAATGCAACAATGCTCATATATAGTGGGGATGGACTATAACCGACAAATCAAACTTATGCGAGCTATTACATGAATTAGACCGATTGGGACCTCCCACCGGTAGGGAGAAGATTACTTGCCAAAGGTAATCTACATCACACCTTATGACCATGCTTTTCAACGGATGGTCACCTTCCTTACGACCCGCTTTTCAGAAGGAATTTTCATAATCATATCATATCATAAATATAATAAACGAATAACTATTCCTTACGACCCAGTCTTTTTGGTAATGGCAAACATTCCTATGTTGGCACATAGTTCAAGAAAAGAGAGAGGGCCCTTGGGGATAGCCCTGACGCCCCCAATCCATCGGTGTTAAGTCAACAACATCCCACTTGAATACTTATACATATACGTGCTTCAAGAGATACCATATTCATTTCAAAACTGTTCAATGCACATTTAGGCTCAAATGTCAAATCATAATTGTAAAGCTCATGCAAAGAATAGCTCATCTACATATACAGAATGGTGCAAGCACCCATAATTCTCAAAGAGCCATAATCATAGACATATATGTGATCACATTCTTGTCATAACTAATGCCTTACCGAAATCATATCATAATAGTTTCATAAAACGTAATTGGGCTTAACCCACTTCATAATTTCCATATAAGCCAATATGTACGAATGTAAATGCAATGCATGATGTGAGGTTGGCATGGGTAACATAGATTCAAGTTAAAAATCAGCTATATAAAATGAAATTGAGGAAATCCATAATTAAATCCACATGTAAATCGTAATGTAGATCACCCACCCATGCATAAATCAACTTTAAAGGGGACATGCATGTTCATAACTTCATAACTCAATGTAAATCATCATAATAATGTTCAAAGTGAATTAAGATCACAGGTATAATACAACTCATACATCAATTGGATTTAAGTAAATCAAGTAATGAAAATTCATATTTAAAGTGGTATAAATTCATGAAATCAATTGAAAGATTTTTGGGTCTTCTTGGTTGAAAGGGACCAAGAATCAATCCCACATACCTTGATTAGGAAGATCAATTTGAGAAGAATTTAGCTTGAATTTGAAACCCCAATTGAATCCTAGCTCGAATCTTGAAGATGAGACTTGGAGAGAATTTTGGGGGTCTAATTCTAGAAACCAAGTGTTTGTCTTGAAAGAGGGTTTAGAAATAGTGTAGGAGGAGTTTAGGAATATAAAGGGGGGTTAAAAAGATCTTAAAAGCCTTGGGGATGGGTCAAAATATCAAAAATACCTCAATAAAATGCCCCCTTAAATTTTTAACTGAAGTTGATACGGTTGGTTTCACGGTCCGTAATGCTCTTCACAGTCCATGAAGGCCTCCCGTCTAGCCCAGACAGATTCTATGAAAAAGGGGCATAACTTCTTGCTCCGAACTCGAAATGAGGTGAGACCAGATGCGTTGGATAGATAATTCAAAGAGCTTCAATTTTATAGGTAGTGTGCCACCAAATTTCTTATGTGCGAAGAGATATGACCATTTAAAGTCGACCCTTCTATCGGTACTTGTGAAAACTTGGTCAATGGAATTCCGTTGAACTTGACTTGACGTAAGAGACCTATGATGGTCTTAATCAACATAAATAATCTTGAATTGAATGCTTGAAAGTGAACTTAGCTTGAGCTTAAAGATCCCATACTTAGAATTTTTCAATGAAGTCACCTTCACGGGAGGTTACACGGTCTGTGTAGTGTCACACGGGTCGTGACACTACCCGTACCCCTCTCCTTAGAAAATTCCACGATCACGTTACGAGACGGTGATTCCATACTTAGAAAAATTTCCCTCCAGAAGCTTTACGGATGGCCACATGGGCCGTGACACCCCACACGGGCCATTAACTTGGCCGTGTAACCATACTTGGTCCCAAAACTGTGGGGTTTCAAGCCAAGGCCATCACACGGCCCACCACGCGGTCCATGAAATGTCACACGGACCGTGAGGTGTCCAAGTGTGGTGTGCCTTAGTTTAAAACACCACATTTAAGGGCCAAGCATCCTCCATGGGCCAAGGGCCACTCCGTGGAGGCTCCATACGGGCTGTGTGACCTCAGGCGGACCGTGATGGCTCCCATGAAATGTCACCTTGGTCCAAAACTTTTTCAAAACCAAAATTTCATGCTTCATTGAGGTTTTATGAAAATTTGGGTCCTTACATAGAGACCAAACTTTTAGTACAAGATCCCCTAGTTGGTCGTTATGCGGATGCATGGCCACAATTGAGAAACACTTCACTAGGCAAATTGGACTTTTGAACACGACCAAAAATCTAACAAAGCTTCCAAAGTATGGTATCTTGAGAAACCAAATCTTCAAGGCACCAATCTTGCAAGCACTCTTCCAAATCTAGGGCGCGCATGATTCAAGAAGGGTTACATTGGGGAGATAAGATTTTGTTTGAAGGTGAATATCATTGCATCCCGGGATATTGGGAATGGACTGAAGATGTCCTTAGCAAAAATGGGTCGAGAACCTCCAAGATGTTGTCATTGCTTCCTTTTTACTTATGATTAGAACTCCAATAACGTGCAGGCCTTTTGTGAGGCTTGGTGTCCCCAAACAAATACAGAACTTACGTCTCTTAGAGAAGCATGTATATCCTTTTGAGATTCATATATTCTTGGTGGCTTACCGATCAATGGGTGTCCTTATGAAGAAGTGATATCTAATACCAAAGAACTTACAGGTCATGATGCCAAGAAGGATAGATTTCTTCCTCAAACCTGTGCATATTTATTTGCTACCTTTCATCACCTAAAAGTGATGGCGGATGATAGCTCAGGGATCTCTCTTAGGGACTGGATATAATTTTGGTATAAACAAGACATCAAGTATGAGCTAACTCCCCCTAGAAAAAAGAAGAAGGTTCGAGAGAGATGACATGGTTAAGCTCTCATGAGATGACATTTTCTATGCTTGGAGAAAAACACCAAAAATATAGGACTTGTTTGGCAGCCTTCTTGTCATGTTGGTTATGTGTCTTTGCATTTCCTTCTAAAGAGAGAAACCTTATTCATCCTGAAACTTTTAAGATAGCAAGCTTGATGGTGAGTGGTCGAAGGGTTAGCCTTGCAGTCCCACTCTTAGCGAGCATCTATCGTGGCTTAAACAAGATTTCAAATTCTTCACAGTTTGATCATATTAAAGTTTCTTTACCCATTCATTATGTTTATAGTTGGCAAGCATATTATATTAAGACACATTATCCTCTTTTCGGTGGACCTTCTCTCCCGCAGATGGTGACATATTCTGGCGAGGGTGTTGTTAAATATTTTGACAAGGGCGAGGCACGAAAGCGCGTCCATCGAGGTGAAAGCCTTCTGTAGAATGCGGTTATGCTTAATAAGCCTTACCCAACTTATTATGTTAATGATAACAAAGCCTCAGACTTAGATTCATCTTATTTTATGAGCCTTCGGTTTAATTATCTTACCTTGAGGAAGGGAGACTTCTTCTTTATCGAGTCATACAGTCCCTATCGATTTAGTCGTCACTTTGGGTTCCATCAAGATACTCCTGGATACCTTGAACCAGATATTCGTGCTGAAGAGAGGGACTTAGGTATTGGAGAATCTGCATCTCGCATACTACTATGTCAAGAGCGACATTTCCACCTGTGGTTGCTTCTGCGAAGAAATTTTACTCTACTTGATATTTGTCCGGGTGGGAAAAATCCATGGGAAGTTTCTTGAGGATAATTTGGAAACTTTGGTGAAAATTGGGCCAAACTTCACCACTCCATTAGAGGACAAAGGTCAGACGCCAAAGAGGAGTCCTTAAAAATTGATGCCCCACGACCTCAAAGTAAGAGGCTCAAGTCCTCTAAGGGATCTAAGAAGGAAGTAGCCCGTGCTCCTAAGCCTGCAAAGAGATGCCCCTTAATTCTCACATCTACAAAGCAAGCCTCTCAAGAGACAAGCAAAAGTAGCAATGAGGATCAATGTTGGAAGAGGAAAAGAAATGAACCAATTGCGTTGGAGGCTGTTGAGTTGGAGATTGTAGAAGAACAAGGCATTGATAGTTTTCCAAAAACATTAGCTATTTAGAGCGAAGAAGTTTTCCTTTTGACCTCAATTCTTTTTGTAAGAAAAATTCATGGTTAAGTAATTTGTTAATTTTCTTTCTTCCCCTTTTGTGTAGGTAAATGTTGTTGAGCATCCAAAGGAATCATTACAAGAGAGGCCGCACATTAGTGTTGAATCCGTCGTGACATCAAAACCCAAGGTAGAGTCAACTTTAGCTATTGAGCAAGAATAGAGAATTGCAATCACTTCCCATGATCAAACTTTAAAAGGGTTGACCCTCAATTTGAGTAGCACTCCTTCACTCCTTTCAAAGCGAGGTGGGGCCCAGTCTATTTTTGAAGGAAAAAGCATTGTTTCAACTCACAAAAAGAAGTATATCTTAGGCCTTTGGGAAGAGATTTGTAGCAAACTTTCTAGAACTTCTCTAGACTCAATTTCATCCTATAAAGAAGATATTTATGAGATTCTCCAAGAGATGAATGAGATGTGTCTCATAGACCTTTCATCCTTGGAGCATTTAGTGGATTCTCTCTTTGAGCTTACTGCCTCTTATGATCAAGAATGCTCTAATTTTATAGATAAGGTGCATGATGACAAGAAACTAGAATTGCTTTCTAAGGCCAAAGTCTTGAGTCACTCAGAGCAGATGAGGGTGAGAAGACTAAACATGTTTCTTCTAAAAGGAAGTCACTAAAGAAGGTCAAGAAGAAGTTAGCAACTCTACAGGCAGAACGAGAGGAACTTGAGGCTATTGTATATGCTGCCAAGAAGGAGAATGAGGAGATTCGAGCCAAGATCTTAGTTGCTGAGAACGAGGTGTCCTTTTATGACAACATGGACTTTTTAATGACTGATGATTCGCTCATTTGGAGCATAGGAAAGAGTGTTCAGAGGCTAGTTGTCAAGATTTGATGAACTATTAATTATGCTTAGATTAGGCTCCCTTTTTTTTCTTTTTTATTTTACTTCTTTTCTTTATTTTCTCAAGATTTAGGTTGATATGTTAGACAATTTTATAGCAATAGATTTTCTCTATTTTTTTTGTCTCACGTCTTGCATTTGTGATTCTAACTTGAACTACATATGTTACATCCCACTTTGAGGTGAATTTGCCCCCAGACTTATGTGAAGTGATAATGAGTCTTCTTACTGCGAGAATTTGGTCTCCAACTTGAAAACATCTCGAGCGAACCTTTTTATTGAAAGCACGAGACAAACGAGCTTGATAATATTCAAGATTTTGTTGGGCTTCTAACCTCTTTTCATCAAGTGCTTCTAACTCGGCAAGATGTAGTTGAGCATTTTCTTCCTCAGTGAGCCCTTCTTGGATAGCCAATCTCAAGAACAGTATTTGACGCTCAAGTGGCAGGACTGCTTCAACTCCCAAAGTAAGCGAATATGGGGTTGCTTGAGTCGGTGTGCGATATGTCGTCCTATATGCCCACAAGGCTTCTTCCATTTTTTCATGCCAGTCTCGTTTGAACTTAGAGACCACTTTCTTCAGAAGATTGTATAGAGTCTTATTGAATGTTTCGGCCAGACCATTGGCGGCAGCATGATACATAGAAGATTTCCACTGCTTGAAGCCAAAGAGATCGCATGTTTTATTCATCAACTTTTTATCAAATGGCTTGCCATTATTCGTTATTATGTATCGTGGAATGCCAAATTGGTAGACAATGTTTACTCGAATAAAGTTTGCAATATTCTTCTTCTTGACTTCATTAAGAGCTACAACTTCGGCTCATTTTGAGAAGTAATCTGTCGCAGCCAAGATGTATAAGTGTCCACCAGAAGATTTTGGCAATGGTCCAACAACATCCAGTCCCCAAGCATCGAATGGCCAAGATGCAATAGTTGAGTGTAAAACTTCAGGCGGTTGATGTATGAAGTTTGCATGGAATTGACAAGCTTTGCACCTTCAAGCATAAGTCAAACAATCTTTTTCCATGGTTGGCCAATAATACTCCATTCTTTTTATGTGAAAGTGGAGCTTTGTCCCGGACTAATGTGATCTACACACTCCTAAATGTGCGTCTTGCAAAGCTTGAGTCACTTCTTTTTCCCCCAAAATCCGCAAGAGCATTCCCTCAAATGATATCCTATACAATAAGTCCTTGTAGTAAAGAAAACGAGGTGTCCAACGACAAATGTCAGTTCTTCTTTTAGCATCTTCTGGAAGTATCTCATAACATAAGTAGTCGATGATAGCTTGTCGCTAGTCCTCTTTATTGACTTCAGAAACTGCGGCAACATGCTCAAGCTTATTCTCCATATGCTCTTCCGGTGATACTACCCATTTTTGGCAAATTGTAACTTGCGTCTGATCAGGAAGAGTCAGAGTTGAGGCTAGAGTAGCCAAGGTATTGGCTATTTTATTTTCCTTCCTTGACACATGTTGGAGGGTCACATCTCCAAGCCATCCTATCAACTTTTGGCCATAACAGTAATATGAGCGCAACTCAGGCTTCCTGACCTCATAGGTTCCCAAGAGTTGTTTAATCACCAATTGAGAATCACCAAAAACTTGCAACTGTAATTATTTCATGTCAATGGCCATTTTGAGTCCAAGTATTAGTGTTTGATATTATTCAACATTGTTGGAGCAACGTTGTTTCAATGTGAAGGAGAATGGTAAGACCTCTCCTTGTAAAGTGACAAACACTACGCCCGCACCAGCTCCACCATGATGCGCAGCCCCATCAAAGTACATTTTCCAAGGGGGTTTGATCTCGATGGTCATTGCATCTTCATTGGGAAGCTCATCAGTTAACTCTCAATCATCTAGTATAGGATGGTCCATCAAAAAATCCGCTAATGTTTGTCCTTTCACAGCCTTTTGAGGGATGTACACAATCTCAAATTATTGGAACTGAAGGTACCACCTTGCTAGTTGGTCACAAAGGAATGGTCTCGACATAAAAATTTTTATGGGATTCACTCTAGAAACACGATGGACAGTATGATATTGAAAAGAGTGCTTTATCTTTTGAATCGAGAAGACCAGCGCCAAACAAAACTTCTTGATTGGTGAATAATTCAGCTCCTTTGGTGTCATCATTCGGCTCAAGTAATAAATGGCATTTTCTTTGACTTCATTATTTTCTTGGGCTAGTAAGGCTCCCACGGACCTTTCTTGAGCCGCAATATAAAGTATCAGTGGCTTTCCAGGTATAGGAGCTGCTAAGACCGGAGGTTTAGCCAGATATGCTTGATACTTTCAAAGGCTTTGTTACATGTTTGATCCCTTTGAAAAGGACACCTTTCTTCATGAGATAGCTGAATTTTTGGCATCTTCTAGTTAGATTCGAGATGAACCTCCTCAAGTAGGCTACTTTTCCCTAAAGACTTTTCAACTCATGAATGTTTCGAGGCTCGAGCATCTTCAAAATTGCATCGACTTTGGCTTAATCAATCTCAATTCCTCGATGTCACACGATGAAGCCAAGAAACTTTCCAGAAGCAACCCCAAAGGCACACTTTAGTGGATTCATCCTCAGTTGATATCTTCAAAGAAACTCAAACACCATTCTCAAGTCTTTCAAATGGTCGCTCCTTCTTTTTGACTTCACCACCAAGTCATTAACATAACACTCAATATTTTTGTGGAGTAAATCATCAAATATATTTTGCTTATCCCATTGATATGTGGCACCAGCATTCTTCAAACCAAAAGGCATCACCTTGTAGCAATAAATGCCTTTAGGCGTACGAAACACTGTGAGTACTTCATCCTTTGGTGACATGTGAATTTGGTTATAGCCAGAAGAACCATCTATGAATGACATTGCCTCATAACCAGTTGTAGCATCAATCATCAGCTCTGGAATGGGTAGCGAGAATTTATCTTAAGAGCATGCATTGTTGAGATCTCTAAAGTCAACGAAAACTCAAAATTGGCCATTCTTCTTCCTCACGAGAACAATGCTTGAAATCCACATGAGGTATTTAACTTCACGAATAAAGCCCACCTCAATGAGTTTGTTAACTTCTTTCTTGATCAATAGAACCAAGTCCGGCCTGAAGCATCTTTGAGCCTGCTTGACAGGATGAGTGCCGTGCCTGATTGCTAATTGATGGACCCCAATCTCGGAAGTCAAACCAAGTATTTCTTTATAGCTCCAAGTGAAGACATCCCTGTATTCTTTGAGTATATTCATATAAGCCATTTCTTCATTAGCTTCTAGGAAAGCACTCAAGTAAATTAGTCTTGGGTCTTCATCAGTGCCAAGGTTAACTTCTTTTAAGGCATCGATCGTGGTCTTTACTCCCTCTTCGAATTCTGGTGGAGCATCTCTAGCGTCCTCCTCTTCCTGTGGAACATCATCGTTGATAGATATATGATAGCACGAAGCAATACCTCTAAACTCTTCATCAATTCTCAGTTGACACAAGGCATCTTTCTCAATCTGAGTTGTAACATGACATGAGGAGCCTACGCTTTCTTCATCTTCCTCGCGCTCTTTGGTGTAAACCATAGTGTGAGCCTTCGCCTTTAGTACCTCTTTACATGAAACTACGAGTACCACTCGTTGCTTCATCCTAGAAGGAATTATTCTTTCAAAATCCTTTTGGGTCATAGGTAAAGGAAGCGTCGTTACTCATAGTTAACTCTTTGATGCTTATTATTCTTCTTCTTTAATGGACCTAACCTCTCAAACATAGAAGTTCTTGCAACAAGTTTTCTAAGTCGATCAAAGACAGAAGGTCGTTTATTAGAAAAAGCACACTCATCTTTATAGTGATATAGTTATAGCTTGCCCTTTTTATGGAGATGCGCACCAGCGATGGTTGGCTATAGCCTAAACCTTCACGTGCTTGCCTAGTTGTGCCCTCTGATGAGAGTTTCCCTAGCCTAGGGTTGTACCCAGCCTTTGCAAGTAACTTGTAAGCATTTGGATCAAAGCCTTTTGTACGTTTTGTAGGGAGTAATGTACCTTGTGGTGGATTTTGAGCCACAAAATTTCTCAACAGCTTTGAAGACAAGTTTAGTGCATTGATTGGTTTGATAGGAAGATTCAACCCTCCTAGTACATTCCCTTGTACATCAGATGATTGACCCTCTTCTTTCTTCACCTTTGGGACATAACGGAGTGTAGGGGATGGCTTTATTTTCGAGGGCATGGTCTTCCCTTTATTTGGACAAGTACTAGGCTCCCCAATATCAACTTTGGCCCTTTCAATGGCCGCATTGGTTGCTTCGCCTTTAAGCCTATCAGACTTGGTCAGTTTGACACGCTCAAGCTTTTCCCCTTTCATGACATAACTCTTCAAATAGAACTTTGCATCGGCAAAATATGACTCCACTTTAGTGAAAGTATTATTGTCAGTAACTATTTTCCTTTTAATTCCATCTTCGAGGTACTTCAGACATTAATAGTAAGAAGATGAGACAATTTTGTTCTCTTGCACCCACAGCCTTCCAAGTAATATATTATATGAAGTCTTTGCATTAATCATATGCATCCATGTACTTGATCGCAAATCGTCCATATGAATATCTAGCTTAATCGAGCCTATAGACCTATGCTCCCTTTGATTGAATCCTTGTATCAACAAATGACTTTCGCTTAGCTCTTCTGTTGTGATGCCAAGCTCTTTCAACATGTGGATGGGTAGAATACTGACCCCAGACCGTTCGTCTATCAAAATTCTATTTATCCTCTTTTCTAGCACGTGGCCCACCATATACAAATGACGATTGTGTAGAGTTTCACCAAATAGAAGATCATCGTCTGTAAATGTGATCTTTGTGTCACATGCATGTACTTCTTGAAAACAGGGTTCCACAAACTTTTCAGAAGATGGCGAAGATGCCTTTGATGGAATTTCACCCACCACTTCGTCTTTGTTAGTAGTGGATACCTTCGATGAAGTTCCACTTGTTGTTTCTCCCTGGTCAACACTAAAACATGATGCCTCAATATTGTCTTGAGAGGTCTCCACATAAAACCCACTTGGTAAGAATTCAGTCAAGGTCACAGGACATCGCGGTTTCTGGTGGTGATGCATTTCCACCTTTGGCCCCCTTGGACGCCTAACCGACTTTTGCTTCTTTGCTCTCTTTACTACCCTTTGTCTGATCGGTTGTTCGAGTGATTGTTTTCGTGGACTTGTCTTGTTGCATCTCTACCTAGTCACGAGAATCTAACCTTCCTCATCATTTGTATCGATTTGGGATTTTTCTTTCTCTAATGGTCCTTCTTCTTCAGGTGTACATATTTGGATTGGGTCAAGCAAGCCAAACATGATAGAAATTTGATTAGAGCTTGCCTTTCCATCATCAAGGACAATCTTCTTTTCATTAACCAATTGCATAATCTTGTCTTTAAAGATAAAACATTTTTCAAGAGTGTGACTTACGAGTCTATGATACTTGCAATAATTTGGGTCATTAGTCTTCTCAGCTTCATTGGGTCGTTTTATCTCTGGCAACTCAATGAGCTTTAGCTCAAACAATTCCTCAAAAATTTTAGGAATATCAGAAGGACAATCCATCATCAATGAGCTTTAGCTCAAACAATTCCATCATCAAGGACAATCTTCTTTTCATTAACCAATTGCATAATCTTGTCTTTGAAGATAAAATATTTTTCAAGAGTGTGACTTACGAGTCTATGATACTTGCAATAATTTGGGTCATCAGTCTTCCCAGCTTCATTGGGTCGTTTTATCTCTGGCAACTCAATGAGCTTTAGCTCAAACAATTCCTCCAAAATTTTAGGAATATCAGAATCCAGAAAAAGGGTATTTCTTTTCTTGCATCTCTCTCAAGGTTAGCTTTTGGTTTGAATGCTCTTGAAAAGTCATCTTTACACTTTGTTTCCTACTCTCCTTCGTAATAAACTTCACATGTGACATATTGACATTCGTGTATTCTTTGTTGTCATTCCTGGGCATAAATTTGCTCCATATCGTGAACAAGCATTTCATCTTTTCCGGCAAAAAACATGCTCAACACCATATTATGAGCATGAGTCGCTAGCTCTTCAAAAGACTTAGGCTTGATCCCTTGTAGGATGTACATAAGCCCCCAGTGCATCCCTTGGATACACATTTCTATAGCAGAAGCTTCACTAAGTTTGTCTTTATAATTAAGGCTCATGTTCCTCCATCGATTTATGAAGTCGACGACAGGTTCATCCTTCCTTTGGCGAGTATTTGTGAGTTCTACCATGCTCACTGTGTGCCATGTGCTATAGAAGCGATTAAGACACTACTGGAAATTAGGCCTATGACAACATAAGGAAAATCGTTGCTATAGATAGACTGACCGTTATCATAGACCTATGGCAACGGTTGATTAGTCGTTGCATCAGTTTGCGTGGCCACAAAGATATGGCAATGGTTTGTGCAACGATTGTCACAAAGTGTTGGCATAGACCATCCTATGGCAACGACGAAAATATGTGGGAATGGCAACGCTTTATAGCTGTTACCATAGACATTAAGTCTATTGCAACGCTTATGCAACATAATGCAATTAGTGTTATAACGTTAATCTAATAATAATTAGTATTTGTATTATAAAAGGAAATTATAATTGTAATGATGATCCTTTTGTGTTATAAAAATAAACGACAAGACAAATTTAAATATATATATATATATATACATACAACATGCATAGGCTTAACAATTAACTAATTATAATATACCACATTTTTAATATACATAGCAAAATGTCAAAACCCAAAAGATAAGTAGTTTTACATGCTTCAATAAGTATCAAAGTATTTGATAGCAAGAAATTAGAATTTTCATCAACAAATAAAAAATCATCTTAAGTAAGATCAAGATCATTATCGGCATTGCTTTCATCCCTTTATTCATTATTGACACCTACAAAAGAGAATAAATAATATCATTCATCGTCTTATAAAAAGAAAAAAATCATGAAATCAAAAGCTCAATGCTCAATTTTATCAACAAGAATCAAAAAAGTTGCGCGAACAGATACAAATAATGCAGAATTCAAACAGGCATCTGGTTGGTGAAGGGTTAAGCTGTTTGAATATAAGAGAGCTGAAGCAGTTGGAAAATAGACTTGAACGAGGCATCAGTAGAATCAGGTCAAAAAAGCATGAGATGATATTGGTTGAAACTGAGAATTTGCAGAAGAGGGAAATTCTATTGGAACAGGAGAATGCATTCCTTATTAGATCAAGGATTGCAGAAAATGAGAGGCTTCAGGAACTCAGCATGATGCCAACAGCAGGGGGGCAAGAGTACAGTGCAATTCGACTTTCCCACCTGCATATATAATGCCAACGCTAATCTTCAGACTCAGCATAAATCTCACTCTCAATTAAAACTATAATTTCAAAGAAAGGAATAGGAAGTCTTTTACATAGAGAGAGGCTAACTACAAAAAGAACACTGCACAAAGTACTTGATTACAGAAACATGACTCACACTTATAACACTTGTTGACACCCAATTTCGGCCCAACTTTTTTAAAATTCATACTTTTATATTGTTATTTTTAGTCCTTGTTAAATTCATTATTTTTGTATTAAATTACATGTTTTTACGTATTTTTATTTATTTATTTATCTACCGTTGATTATATTTATTTTATTCATTTTAATATTTTTAATGCAGCGTAATAAATTATTTTTTCTTGTCCAAATATAGTTATACGTGTATGTGTCGTGTATATAAAGAATAGTTTATAGGGTTGAGAATAAAAAATTTCATATTTTTATAATCTAATTTGCCCATCAATTTTTTGGCCACCACCGCCGGAATCCGGCGAACTCGTGCCGGAAAACCACCAAACTAGACCCGCTTCTTCCTGTTCCTTTCTCCTCCATGCACACCCTCACTCCCTCTCCTTTCCTCCATTTCCGACTAGCTCCGGCACAACCAAAACCACCGTCAGAACAACACCAAAACGCCCTAAATCCACCACCAACAACTACCATTTTCGACCTCAAACCACCTGAAAAATCAACACCAAACAACCCCGGAACACCACCATTTCCGCCACCAAAACACAACCCATTTCAACACCCAAAAACCCGACCAAAAAACTGCCGCAAAACGCCACCCACGACACCCAAAACCCACCAGATTTCAGCCCCTCAACCCACCATTTCAACACCCAAAAACCATCTGAAACAACCCACGAAAATCCACCTGAACCACCATGAAAACGCCGTCGAAACGCAACTCCAACCAGCCATAACCCACCTCCGAACCTCCACCTAGAAGCCAACACAAAACCTCGCCAGATCCCTTCAAAAACCAAGCAAAATGCGGCCTGCAAAAGACTCCAAATCAGCCATCGAAAAACCCCTTTTCTTGACCAAAAACCAGCCCCAAAACAGCCTCCCAAATGACCCAACACCACCACAACAACCATCGGAAAACCCCCACCAAAGCGCCACCCCCACAACTCCAGCAAACCAGATCCACGCTGCCATCCTCAGCGGAGCTCGAGGCTTTTATGAACTAAAGCGAAACAACAACAACTCCGGCAAGATCTAATCGGATTAAGGTTCTCCGGTGAAATTCATTAGCTTCTTCGTCAACTCTAAGGCCAGTAAGTTTATATTTATTATTTGCTTCGACTTGTTTTAACTAGTATATGCGATGTTTACTTAATTATATTCATGAAATTGTTTATAACTACTCATTCTTTTAGCTTACGATTTGTTTCCTATTCAAATGCCGTGAAGAGAGGTATATTTGGTAGATTACAATTATTAATTAATTGATATTAATTTTATATATTTGTTTGTTTAGGTGGAGCTAAGATACCAATTTTTATTTAGTTTTTCGTATTTAAATTGATATATTTATTTTAGTTTGATGTATGTATTTATCCAATTTTATTTTATTTTCCTCATCATCCCATTAATTGTTGCTTCATTTTATCCAGTATCTAGCTCTATTTTAGTTTTATAGATTAATTTCGCGTGTTTTATTATTATTATTATTATTATTATTATTATTATTATTATTATTATTATTATTATTATTATTATTATTATTATTATTATTATTATTATTATTATTATCATCATTATTATTATTTTGGGTAAGTTGTGTTGCTGCCTTTAGCTGTTATTGCATATTATTTCGCATCATTTTTGTGTTAGTTTTATGCGATTTATGTTTTAGAAAAATATTTGTTATTTAATAAAATTGGTCGATGAAAAGTCTATCCGTCGGATTTCGAGGCCTCCCCATTCAAAAAGACGGAAAAAGTTAGTTTATGTTTATATTTGTTATATGTTAAAATCAAATTTATTAGTTCGAGTTCATTACTTGTTAAACTTGGCAGATGAAAAGTCTATCCGTCGGATTTTGAGGCCTCCCCATTTGAAAAGACGGAACAATTTTAGTTTATTTTTTATTTATTAATTATTGTGTATGTTGTTGACGTTGGATAAATATTAGGACATTCTTTATATTATTATTTATTTCATTATTTATGTATATTTTGTGATTATTATACTTGTGTTATATTATGTATCTCCTCCTCGATTTGAAAAAAAAAATGAGTTCAGCCGGGACCCACAGTTGTGGATTCCGAAGGGTGCTAATACCTTCCCTTTGGAATAACTTGAACCTTTACCTAGAATTTTTGGTTCACGGACTATTTTTGTAAATAATTAATTGGTTTCCTAATTATCCTTAAAATTAGGTGGCGACTCTAAAAATTAAATTATTTTTCCTAAAAATATTCTTTTAAATTCCTTTAATTATTTTTTGTGAGTTGCCACGACGTTGCGCCTTCGGGATGTCAACAGAATGGCGACTCTGCTGGGGAGTTTTAAGGTTCTAACCATTATGGATTCATTTTTTTCCAAATTGACGAGATTTTATTTTTATCATGTGATATATATTCTCATGTATATTTGTGTTTTATTTGTATATTTATTGTTATTATTTATTGTATTATCTATACACTATCATTACATTCATAACATATCTTTCGCCACTTGGCAATTTTTTATTTATTACTTAAATGACGGTTATGCGGGTCGCAGCCGTTGAATCCAAATTGTTTATCGGGGTACCCTGACGAAATGAGTTCATCTCGAGGGGTCAACGGTCGTTATTTTCCCCAACCCGAGTAGTCCGCTTGGGTCACCGGTCCACTTTAAATAAAGCCCACTCTTAGTAAACCTAGGCTAGAGCGGAACCAGATCTTCAATTAGGTGTATATGCCTAGGTTGGCCCGATATCTATGATGTGGGTCCATTAGAATACAATGTTGCATTAATTGAAAAAATGTGTATGTCAGGTTGTATGTACCATTGTCCTTCGAGTTTAGGATTTTTTTTATTCGTAGTTTAGTTCATTTTATTGTAAATACAAATGTGTTAGAATTGTACCCCTGCGTGGGAATTATTTTTGTTTGTATAACCCTTTCCCTCACTTTGTATCCCCATCTAATCGTATAATTTGTATAATATATTTTTAGGAGGGTAATAGGACATACAAATGACATACACATTCTTCAACAGTTAGGTTTCCTTTGGTTTGATTAGTCATATGTATATTAGGGTGTGTTATACAATAATTTATTTGTATAAATATTGCATAATTTGCTCCATTCTTGTTTATTTAATTTTGTGTAAAATATATATATTTTGTTTGAAATGTAAATTTTGCCAGTTATAATCTGTATGAACTACGTTTGACCTGATTCCCACTTTAACGGGATACGTAGGCGCCAAAATGATTCGGTCATATTCCCTGTAAGCTTTTCATTTTGTTACTTTAGAAACAGGGACAGTTTTTTTAGGTTAAAAAAAAATACTTTCAATCACCGGGGTTTGTTGAGGTTGAAACAGGGACAAAATTTTTGAGGACTCATTTTTTAGAAGTCCTCAAAAATTCTACCAAATCGTAATCAAATGCTAAATTTGCAAGGCGCCACTTTGAGCTTTTGTATATTTTAATTTTTGTATGTAATTTTATATTCAATAGATGTCTTTCATTTTGTTTATCGTACATTTTTGAAGAAAAAAAAAGAGAGAGAAATTTGTTTGATATTTATTTAAATAGTTTGTCCTTTAGTATGATTCATTGACTATTTTAGTTATGTTATTTTTCTTTAAAAAAAATACATTTATTTATTTATTTAAAAAATACACTTCATATTATATTCTCACGAACTACGCGTACCTGATTCTCATATTCATGAGATACGTAGGCAACCCCTTTTGGGTTCGGTAATCATTTTTTCAAAATATAAAAAAAATATTGTACATATTTTTAACAGTCAGTTTCTGACTCAATTGGGACCAGTACAGTTGGACGCATGTAAATATTTGACAAAGTGAAAATGATTGATTTTGTGGTAAACCATAGATTCTTTTGGTACCTCTCAATATATTTTTTGACACTTGAAAATTTCTCTGGCACGCATTCAAGATAAGAATAAAACTAACCTCAGTGTCTCAAGTGCGTTGTGTGGTGAGCTTTAGATTAAAATTCAATTGCATTGCATTGTTGATCTAGAACTTGGTCTGAATGTTTGTTGAGGCGAAATTCTGAGTAATGTTTGATTTGAGAAAGGATTGTAGGCCTTCTTTGACCCGTTTGTGTCTTTCAAAGCCTACCAAATGACATTAATCCTAGCTTTTCCCACTTTGAGCCTGAAGCCTTTTCTTCGGACAACCACATTTTAGCTATTACCCTTTTGAGTGCTTACATGCACTATCCCTCTCTTGGCCCATCCTTCTTGAGCGCACAAAAAATGTGCAAATGATAAAAGGAAGATTCAAGTTTGAAATTTCTACGAAATACAAAGTCTCAAAATTAAGGAAACCAAAACGAGTTCTAGAAAAAAAAAGAAAAAGAAAAGATGTTGGAAAAACAAGAAAAAGAAATATGGCAGGACAAAAATACCCCTGCAAGGTTAAAGAAAGATAAGGAGAGAATTTGTTCTAACAAAAGAGGAAAACTTCCAAAAGTGGGGAGCAAAATAATGAAAATTCTCAGTGAATAATGTCTCTATAAAGTCAAAACAAGGACAACTAAGAGTAGCAAGCGTCAAATGTGCATCAATTGTCAAAAGCACAAAATCAGTGTGACGCTCAAGGAGAGATTAAGTCACTTTTATCCAAGATAAATATCCTACCAGCCCCTGAGCCTGCATTACAAGCCAATCACAAGTCCTACATGATCTCATTTCAAATATTCTCACATTAGTGAAGGCTTACATGAAGTCCAAGCATATGGTATTACAATTGTATTCATTGAATATCTTTCTGAGTGTGAGTGTATTTTGCAAAATGTCCTTAAATCAAATGTTTCTTACATGTGTGAAATAGGACTTTCTTTGTTGTGAGAACTCTTGACACATGAGGGTTGGTATAATTCCAAAATCTTTATTTGAATCAAGTTAAACAGATCTTGTTGATATTTAAATATGTTTGAGGTACCATTTGAAACTGTAGGAGTTACTTTGAAATTCAATCTCAGTTGAACAAGAATTGTGAGATATTTTCTAACTGTTGGTACCAATTGGAGTTAAGATTTAATCGTTCCTTTATATTCTTTATTTTTGAAAAAAAGAAAAAAAGGGGCCAAGCATTTTTGGGATCCTTTTTATATATATACTTTTAAAGATATTCTTGAATTATTTTTCTTATAAATTGCATCTTTTTCTTCTGATATATGATCGTTTGTTTAATATATGTGACATTGAGTTGTGCATTCCAAAAATGGAGCGTATCTTTTATTTTTATTTATTTTTCTTTGAAAAAAAAAAGAAAGGAAAATAAAGAGTTAAACATTTTTGGAGTGTCACTGCCTTCAGTGTGACAAGTTAAACTATTTTGGAGCGTCACTTGCCTTCAACGTGACAAGTTAAATAATTTGGAGCGTCACTTGCCTTCAACGTGACAAGTTAAAATATTATTGGAGTATCACTGCCTTCAGTGTGATAAGTTAAGCTATTTTGGAGCGTCACTTGCCTTCAACGTGACAAGTTAAGCTATTTTGGAGTGTTACTGCATTCAGTGTGACAAGTTAAATAATTTTGGAGTGTCACTTGCCTTCAACGTGACAAGTTAAATAATTTTGGAGTGACACTTGTCTTCAACGTGATAAGTTAAATCATTATTGGAGCGTCACTACCTTCAGTGTGACAGGCTATGCTATTTTGGAGAGTCACTTCCTGCAACGTGACAAGTTAAACTATTTTGGAGAGTCACTTCCTTCAACGTGGCAAATTAAGCTATTTTGGAGAGTCACTTCCTTCAACGTGACAAGTTAAATAATTTTGGAGCGTCACTTGCCTTCAATGTGACAAGTTAAATCATTATTGGAGTGTCACTGCCTTCAGTGTGACAAGTTAAATAATTTTATAGTGTCACTTGCCTTCAACGTGACGTGACAAGTTAAATCAGTATTGGAGCATCACTGTCTTCAGTGTGACAAGCTATGCTATTTTGGAGAGTCACTTCCTTCAATGTGACAAGTTAAGCTATTTTTGGAGAGTCACTCCTTCAATGTGATAAGTTAAACTATTGTTGGGGTGTCACTTTCTTCAATGTGATATGTTCAATCGGAGCGTCACTTCCTTCAACGTGACAAATTAAGTTATTATTGGAGCGTCACTTTCCTCAATGTGACATGTTAAACTTGGAGCAAAGTTAAATCGTTATTGGAGCGTCACTTCCTTCAACGTGACATGTTAAGTTAGAACACTTCCTTTAATGTGATTAATGTGCTACTTTGGATCATCTTTTCCTTCATGAGTAGTACACCTGAAATGGATCGTCATCTCCTTCAGTATGACATGTTAAACCAGGTTTGCATGAATTGTACTCTTATTTGTAATCTATTTGATACTAACAAGCTTTCTTAGTTATTACAATACAGAAGTGCGCACTACTTTAGCTGGGACATAGCAAGTCCGGAATGGAGATCATGCTAGTGCATATAACTGGGACAAAATTTTTGAGGAAGACCTCAAAAATTTTGCAACTTTCACCGCAGTCAAGACACTCCTATTTAAGGTTATGTGTTTGGTCAAAATTGGGTTCGTCAATTTTCTTTGTCCACGATCTCTTTCATCAATCATATTCAAAGAAAGGGACAGCTGTTGACACCCACTTTCGGCCCAACTTTTTTAAACTTCATACTTTTATATTGTTATTTTTAGTCCTTGTTAAATTCATTACTTTTGTATTAAATTACATGTTTTTATGTATTTTTATTTATTTATTTGTCTACCGTTGATTATATTTATTTTATTCATTTTAATATTTTTAACGCAGCGTAATAAATTATTTTTTCTTGTCCAAATATAGTTATACGTGTATGTGTCGTGTATATAAAGAATAGTTTATAGGGTTGAGAATAAAAAATTTCATATTTTTGATAATCTAATTTGCCCATCACTTTTTTGGCCACCACCGCCGGAATCCGGCGAACTCGTGCCGGAAAACCACCAAACTAGACCCGCTTCTTCCTGTTCCTTTCTCCTCCATGCACACCCTCACTCCCTCTCCTTTCCTCCATTTTCGACTAGCTCCGGCACAACCAAAACCACCGCCGGAACAACACCAAAACGCCCCAAATCCACCACCAACAACTACCATTTTCGACCTCAAACCACCTAAAAATTCAACACCAAACAACCCCGAAACACCACCATTTCCGCCACCAAAACACAACCCATTTCAACACCCAAAAACCCGACCAAAACACTGCCGCAAAACGCCACCCACGACACCCAAAACCCACCAGATTTCAGCCCCTCAACCCACCATTTCAACACCCAAAAACCACCTGAAACAACCCACGAAAATCCACCTGAACCACCATGAAAACGCCGTCGAAACGCAACTCCAACCAGCCATAACCCACCTCCGAACCTCCACCTAGAAGCCAACACAAAACCTCGCCAGATCCCTTCAAAAACCAAGCAAAATACGGCCTGCAAAAGACTCCAAATCATCCATCGAAAACCCCCTTTTCTTGTCCAAAAACCAGCCCCAAAACAGCCTCCCAAATGACCCAACACCACCACAACAACCATCGGAAAACCCCCACCAAAGCGCCACCCCCACAACTCCATCAAACCAGATCCACGCTGCCATCCTCAGCGGAGCTCGAGGCTTTTATGAACTAAAGCGAAACAACAACAACTCCGGCAAGATCTAATCGGATTAAGGTTCTCCGGTGAAATTCATTAGCTTCTTCGTCAACTCTAAGGCCAGTAAGTTTATATTTATTATTTGCTTCGACTTGTTTTAACTAGTATTTGCGATGTTTACTTAATTATATTCATGAAATTGTTTATAACTACTCATTCTTTTAGCTTACGATTTGTTTCCTATTCAAATGCCGTGAAGAGAGGTATATTTGGTAGATTACAATTATTAATTAATTGATATTAATTTTATATATTTGTTTGTTTAGGCGGAGCTAAGATACCAATTTTTATTTAGTTTTTCGTATTTAAATTGATATATTTATTTTAGTTTGATGTATGTATTTATCCAATTTTATTTTATTTTCCTCATCATCCCATTAATTGTTGCTTCATTTTATCCAGTATCTTGCTCTATTTTAGTTTTATAGATTAATTTCGCGTGTTTTATTATTATTATTATTATTATTATTATTATTATTATTATTATTATTATTATTATTATTATTATTATTATTATTATTATTATTTTGGGTAAGTTGTTTTGCTGCCTTTAGCTGTTATTGCATATTATTTCGCATCATTTTTGTGTTAGTTTTATGCGATTTATGTTTTAGAAAGATATTTGTTATTTAATAAAATTGGTCGATGAAAAGTCTATCCGTCGGATTTCGAGGCCTCCCCATTCAAAAAGACGGAAAAAGTTAGTTTATGTTTATATTTGTTATATGTTAAAATCAAATTTATTAGTTCGAGTTCATTACTTGTTAAACTTGGTCGATGAAAAGTCTATCCGTCGGATTTCGAGGCCTCCCTATTTGAAAAGACGGAACAATTTTAGTTTATTTTTTATTTATTAATTATTGTGTATGTTGTTGACGTTGGATAAATATTAGGACATTCTTTATATTATTATTTATTTCATTATTTATGTATATTTTGTGATTATTATACTTGTGTTATATTGTGTATCTCCTCCTCGAGTTGAAAAAAAATGAGTTCAGCCGGGACCCACAGTTGTGGATTCCGAAAGATGCTAATACCTTCCCTTTGGAATAACTTGAACCCTTACCTAGAATTTTTGGTTCGCGGACTATTTTTGTAAATAATTAATTGGTTTCCTAATTATCCTTAAAATTAGGTGGCGACTCTAAAAATTAAATTATTTTTCCTAAAAATATTCTTTTAAATTCTTTTAATTATTTTTTGTGAGTTGCCACGACGTTGCACCTTCGGGATGTCAACAACACTTATTGACAACAACCCAAAGCCTTCAAACTGCCACTCTTTAAATCCACCTAAATCCTAGACAAGAAAGTCTCGGCTGCTAGGAAGTTTTAGTCAGTAAAAGAGCTTGGTCCCAGAGGTTTTCCACATTTAGTGCCTTCACAATATTGCTTGAAAGGATGACTACATAGAAATTTCTATTCATACTTACAAGTTGTTTAAGTATCGAAAACAAACTCTCGACCTCATCTCTACGGTAGAGGAGGTAAGGTTTGCGTACACTCTACCCTCCCCAGCCCCCAATCTGTTGAACTACACCGCGTATGTTATTGTTATTGTTGTTGTACTTAAATGTTATTTAAGGGTAGAAACATATATGTTTGCTTTAAGCAAACTGCAAAATAGTAAATAGTCACTTAGAAAGCTTCATTTTGTTGAAAATTTCACCAATAACATAGAGGATCTTCCGCTGGTTCCCCAGGACATTATTGAGTTAATCTCACAACAGATCCCTTAGAAGGCTCATAACAAGATCCATTTCCTCTTTACATTTTGACCACTAAATAATACTATGATATCATAGATATTTTCAGTCACATCTTGACATGACAAAAACCAATTCAAGATAAATTTGATCTTGGATTTTGCATGAAAATAATTACCTTAATCAACTGAAGTCAATCTCTAGGAAAATTAATCATTATTCATCCTATGAGTTCAAAAGTGAATGAATTGAGAAAATAAGGTGTCAACTGCCCGTACCTCTTTGGAACTCTGAATTTTTTTCACCTAAGTACTTTTTATATTGCCAAGCGATTCTCGAATTTGCATCCTGTAATTTAAAATGGATCCTAAAGTTCAAACTTCTAGGAAACAACAAGGTCTACATTATCATGTATGGTATGTTAGTGTATAATATTATATTAAGATATTAGAACGCCAGGTATAAACCTGTTTAGAGGGTCGTTCATGAGACTTCTCCTCTTTAGAAGCCATTAGACTAGGCAAAGTTTCAAGAAAGCCTCGTGGATCTTTTTCAGGGCTGGCATAGAGTAGGGGTTGCTTGTGAATCAGGCCATGAGACATGAAATATATGATAAGGTGCCTAAGTGTCTTCCATAACCATGACTAGGCTTCCCAAAGTAAAGCCACCACCCAAAATCTCTGGAAGATAATATAACGAGAAAAAAAAAGTTCATACTTATTTCATGCTTAGTAATAATAGAAAGAGAAATAACACTGAAAAAGAAAACAAAGAAAAAATACACTAAAAGAGGTCTAGAGGGAATTACCGTCAAGATCTGGTATGCCTAAAGAAAGAAATGATATGCCATTTGGACCAAGCTTAACTCCAGGAAACTGAGTTATAGCTGCACTAGATATGTTTCGGGAAAAACTGTCATCGCGGGATCTACTTGAAGCCATGGAGCTTCTTATAGATCAGCTCTTCATAAAAAACAAAGAACCAAAAAAAGAACAAAATCAAGTTCAATCATGTTGTAAGAATTTCAAATCATATGGTATTGCTAGCTAATGAAATTTTAGCAGTATCATATGAACTTATCTAAGTAGAATTTTGACGAAACATAGAGATTAACTCTTTCTAAACTTGTCAATTCCAAGCATAAATAGACTATCAAAATAAGACATCGTGAATAGCAGTGGCGAGGCTGAGAATAGAGTTAAGGGTGTTCAAATTATGAAGTAAATAAAAAGAATTTGAATAAGCGAGAGCACTTTTTGTTTACAAAAAGCGTAATAAACCTAAATTAAAGAGAAGAACAAAGAAAACGTTTCTACCACAACTCTACTATTTTTATTTTATGATTCCACATAATTTTGTTTACAAATTTCAGCACTTCATTAATACTTTTACATGTAAAATTACTCTATGCGCTACCAGAATACACACTATCACGCACTGGGCTGGAGTTTATAGCAAAATCTTCAATCATTATACTATCAAGAATATCTCTCTATGATAGCAAAGATCACAATTTTTGTCTTTCCATCTTAATTTTTTCTCTACTTTAGCAATCACTTCAATACACCCACAAATTAAAATTTCAATTCACAAAGATTTATGAAACTAAAAGGAAAAAGCTAATTGACATAAGAGATTGACACTTCTGCTAAGCATTTTGTCAAACAACTGGTTTACATACTGCATACAACCAAAATTACAACAAAGGAAACTGAAATCGTAACTTAAAAATAAAAATGAAACAAATGCTTTCGAAATCCCAAAAAGTGCTTCAAGTTTTGAGAAACTAAACTTGGAACCACCTAAACTACTCCAACTAATTCACCCAATACTCAATAATCTGCTTTTAACCCAAATACATCCAAAAAATAACAAAATATAATCACAAAATGTTTCAAACAATAAAATTAGCTAAACTATTTTAAATAATTCATTCCAATACTCAATAATCTGTGTTTGACCCAAATAAATTGAAAAAAAATTCACAAAAAAGCGTCATTCGAAACCCAAAATCGGGTAAAAGCCAAAACCCAATTGGAGATTTCAGATGAAGATCAACTTACCTGATTGAAACGAATTAAAGAAATTTAGGGTTTTTGTGGAAAGTGAAGATACTGAAAAAGGTATTTTATGGGAACCTAGAGAAGGGGTTTGAAGAAGAAAACGAGTTTGGAGTAAGCCGATCGGTATTTGAAGAAAAAGACGATTTAGGAGGAGAAGAAAACGTTTTTGGAAAAGAAGAAGAAAATGGAATTGGGAGAAACTTCTAGCATATGTATTTTTATTTCTTTTTGTTAGGGATAAAACATGGAGGGAGTGAATATTATAATTGGCGGAATAATGAAAATTGTGGAGGGAATTACATAACCGTAGCAATAGAAATAGACTCGTTGCCATAAATATTTATTGCAACGGTTGTACAAACCCGTTGTAATAAGCTCTCTATGGCAACAATTATTTGAACAATTGCAACGCTTATTTGATAATAGGTGGTAGTAAATCAATATACTTTCTACAACGCGTATAACCGTTGTCGTAGAGTTTCTATGGCAACGGTTTGTGAACCATTGCCATAAATTTCGTTACCATAGGCCTAATATCCAGTAGTGAGAAACTCATGCTCTAGTTGCTCCCAACTTTCAATGGAATGAGGCTCAAGATCTGTGTACCAGTCAAAGGCATTTCCTTTCAAGGATGTGATGACCCGTATGGCCAAAATTATATTTTTCATGTATTTTTTTCATATTTAGAGCGTATATACAGTTACCCCAGGTCGTATACGACCTGCTGGGACCAGTAGTCTGGTGCCCCGGTGACTAAATTCATAAATATCTCATTTTCCTCATTTTTGGAACTTAAGCTTAAGTTAAGTGCACCAAAAAGTGAAATCTTAGCAAACGATGTCAAAATCGAGCTCTGACAGTTCCGTTAGCTCCAAAATATCGAATATGACTTAGGTGAAGTCTCGGTTTGGTTCCTGGAACCTCACGGAAGATTTTGAGCGAAAATATGGAAATTTAGTTCTTAAGGCTTAAGAAAATGGCCCAAAAAGGGAGCATTTATTGATCGGAGCATCAAAACCCATTTTCGTCACTTCCATTAACTCTATAACGTTGAAAATAGTCGAGATAGACTATTGGTTTGCTTCCGGATGAGTTCGGCTTGATTTTAGGCTCGATTTTGTAAGTTTTGAAGTTTACCGGTAAAAGTGGAGCCATATTGCATTTCCCGTCAAACGGTGCGTCCTATTGCATTTCCGTCGATTCCTAACAGTTTTAAATGATGATTTTAGGCTAGGGGAGGTATCGTTTCGATTCCCGGGGTTTTCGTTGTGATTTTGGCCCCCCGAGTTCCTTATTCGTTAAAGGAACTCAATGACTCTTTTTGAGCAAACGACCTCCGATCGCGATTTCGTCGATTCCATTGGGTCTGGAACGTCGAAAAACATATAAGTGCATATAAAGTTTGTTAAAATCAGACTCCGTTTGAGTTTCGAAATAACCGACGGAATTCCAAGAAAATTGATAAAAAGTTGTTTCCAGCTGCTGTCTTTCTGCTATTTCAGCCATATCGGAGCGTCGTATGAAAAAAACAGATGGTTCCGTTGGATCCAGAACGTCGAAAAACATATAAGTGCATATAAATTTTGTTAAAATCGGACTCCGTTTGTGTTTCGAAATAACCGACGGAATTCCAAGAAAATTGATAAAAAGTTGTTTCCAGCTGCTGTCTTTCTGCTATTTCTGCCATATCGGAGCGTCGTATGAAAAGAATAGATGGTTCCGTTGGATCCAGAACATCGAAAAACATATAAGTGCATATAAAGTTTGTTAAAATCGGACTCCGTTTGAGTTTCGAAATAACCGACGGAATTCCAAGAAAATTGATAAAAAGTTATTTTCAGCTGCTGTCTTTCTGCTATTTCTGCCATATCGATGAAAAAAACAGATAGTTCCGTTGGATCCGGAACGTCGAAAAACATATAAGTGCATTTAAAGTTTGTTAAAATCGGACTCCGTTTGAGTTTCGAAATAACCGACGAAATTGATAAGAAGTTTTTAGCTGCTGTTAAAAATGAAAAAAAAATTGTATAAAGGGGCGCTGCTAGTGGGGTTCGAACCCGGCCCATGTTGGAGGATAGTTTGGCCCAAGGCCACTTGGGCTACTGATTTACTTATGTCATATGTGTTTTTTTAGTTAATAACGGTAAACAATTGGGCCAAGCTTATTTAGTCCTCCAAAACAGCCCCTTAGCCCCCCCCCATGTCTCATTATTTCGAGTTTTGAAAGAAAATAAGGGTTAGGGTGGCGATTCTTGGTGGATTTTGAGTGAAAATTCGTGGGTGTCGATATTGGAACGTGTGGGGTCGATTGTTATCGCGGTATTAAGGTAATTTCTTCGCCCTTAACTCGTTTTTAGTGATTTTGGGGGTGTTTACTAACTATAATTAAACCCAATGATTTTTGCTAGCTTCTTGGGTGTTTGAGGATTGATTCTTGATCTTGGAGCTAGTGTGATCACCGCGGGTAAGTCTCGAAATTTTTGAACGCCGTATTGTCAATTCGCGCTAATTAGTTTGTGTAATTTGAGAGTTTGAGGACATTTTGGTGGTCCGTTGAAGCTTAAATTCGAACCATGAGTCCCATAAATCATGAGGGACGACCTGGTGTGTTCGAAATATTTTTCGGAGCTTCGGGCTCGAGGTCTCGTTTTTAGGCCCGCTTGACCCGGCAATTTTTGTATTGCAATATGGGTATCAAAACGCTCCTATTGATGTCTAGAAAATATATTTGATAGGTATTCGTTGATTTGTGAGCCGGTTCGCAACGTTGGGGCTATTCTTGCTCATTTTGGCTATCGTCGGCACCCAGGTAGGCTCGGTTTACCTCGTAGCAATGTGAGACTGGTTTGAATAAATGTAATATGATAGTGGCTAGTGAATGGGATGATCTTTAGGCTGATTTGACCTCGTTTATATTGTTACCCCTCACTAGTGAACTTGGATCCCATCGCGGGACGTAGACGGGACGATTTGAGTTGTGTCCGGTAGGCTTGTGGTGCCGTAGGGGGATACGTAGAGTATGGGATGTGTGGATATAATCTATTTTGAGAGTTGCATCGTGAGATCCTTAGTAGTAGGATTCCAATATTTTTGAGATTTGTTGTTGATGTTGTTTTGTATAGCGGTCATAGCGGTTGACGCGCACGCCCTACTTAGCTCGCATTTTTCATAGAGGTTGAGCTATGCTGAGCCTTTGCTCGTGTCGTCGTAGAGGTCGACCTACACTGAGCATGTTCGCGCATATTGCCATAGAGGTTGGTTTATATGGATTGTGGCTTGCATCATCCTAGGGGTGGGTGTTTCGCTCGAGCGGGTGTTGTTTTAGTTGACGGATTTGGTTCTACTTACTTAATTTCTGCCCCCATTTCCTTGCTTATATTCTTGTTGTGTCCATCGGGCTTACGGGGGAAGTCACGGTGGGTTTTGCTTTGACTGTTTGTACTTGCCGGTGGTATGGGACACCAAGTAAGTTTTGCTTGTTATATTCGTTTTTACTTTCCAGATTTACTTACTTACTTACTTATTATTCCTGCGTTTCGGTATTCGATACTATATTGGTTCGGGCTGTGATAGAGGTATGGTATTATTTGCCTAGCGGTGGCTTCGAAATTTTCTTATTATTCGGGCTAGGGGTGCCCAAGGTTGTTACTATTGTTGTCCATTGGGTATTTACATTATGTCATGTTGGTATTTGTTTTCTCACTGATATTGCCTGTTTTACTTACCTCGTTATTATTATGTTATATTTATTGATCCTAGTCAGCCTAGCCTACTGGGTATCACTTTATTGTGGTACTCATGCTACATTTGTTGTGCCTTCTCGTGGTGCAAAGCCAGGTGTGGGTCAGCGTAGGCATCGCGATCGTGCGGACTGAGGAGTCACATTTTGGAGGATTCGGTGAGCTCGCCGCCCCGCTGATCGAGTCTTTTATTCAGGAGTTGTTTATTCTGTCATTTATCTCTTGACAGACTTTAGACCCATTTATATTCAGTCTGATCATCTGTATATGTCTGGGTCTCTTTTGGATACTGTATTTATTTAGCTCCTGTTTTTGCCACATCACTATTCTTGGGTCGGGATTTAGCTTTTGTATCTACTTATGTCATGATTTGCTTCTGCATTCCTTATTTATTCCTCCTTTATTTATGATTATTTATTATGAGTGTTGTATGACCCACCGCGTATGCTACGGGCCATAGGGTTTTGGCTTGTCTACGTGGGGTTAGTAGACGCCATCAGGGTTCGAAAAATCGGGCCTTGACAAAGGAGCGGACGAATTGTTTAACGAGATGGTCTCCATAGGTTCCAACATTATTACATGTCTCCACAAAGTATACACCATGTTGCTTTGGATTTCCTTTGCCTTCGAATTGTTGAAATTTAGGGGGTGAATAACCAGCAAGTATTTTGAGACAATCAATCCTTGCAATGTAAGGCTTAGCATACGTATGGGAAAACCTTGTGGAGACTTCATACTTGTATTTAATGGTTCCTTCAATGAACTCCTTTAATTGATCAAGTGGGATCATTCCCTCGACAGAAACTAGCAGCTCTTTGATAGTCGGTGCTCGTTTCACAGGATTTTCAGTCTTTTGAATCTCAATACCCTTCTCAAGTGCATGGCTAGAGTCCCCATCTAGGAAGCCGTCTACCCAGTCCATCAACTTATCGATGTGAGTCTCTTGGTATTTGCACATGCTTGAACAATCCTTCAATCATCTTTACTAGATTTGCAAGTTGTTCCTCCGTGGATGAAGCATTAGTTGTCATCGCTTGCATGATTGTTGGAGGCATTGAAGAGTAGCATGGATTATTGTGGAAGTTAATCTTTAAAGGGCTCATATTACACGATACGTATGGAGAAGATTCATTAGATGAGTCATGGTCTTTCTTTGAAGTAGAGTTCTTGGAACCAGAGACCTCAAGCAGAGCCATAGTCTATTTGATCTTCTTAGCAACACTGGTTCCTCCTTTTGAAGCATTTGCAGAGGACCTAGCTCCCTTTGGGGTTGAAGATCCATAACCAGGAGTTGGTGTAGATGACACTCGCGGTATTTGTTGTCCTGGCATAGTAGCTTTGCTTCTTGTAACAACTCCAACGCTTCCAAAAGTGACACCCAAAATTCTCTCTACTTCAGTAGAGAACTTGAAATCAACAGTCTTGGAGGACGTTGATTGGGAGATCTTCTTGGAAGCTATTTCAATGTTCTTTGATTCTTGAAATGTTTGGACGAGAGGTAGAGATAGTCCCACCGGGCGTGCCAGAATTTGTAGACGATAAAGTTCGCGTCGGGAAAAATAATAATCAAGAACGAAAATATCGCAACAATCATAGTATTTGATTTTAATATGTGAGTGTTGCAATCTCTACGAATCCTCTTATTCACCTTTTCAAGTGTAAATTCAAGGCTCTTTAGCTTGAATTTGAGAATTTGAATTTGAAGTCTGTTCTTGAATCCGATCTTGAATCTTGATCTTGATCTTAATCTTGTTCTTGAGTTTGTTCTTGAGTTCAAGAGCTTTTAAGCTTGTTCTTGAACTTGAATGTTTGAATTCTTTAATTTGTAGAAAAATTTGTGGCGTTTAATCCACGAGCTTTCTCTAGCTTTTTTTGTTAGAATTTTTTATCTCTCTTTTGAATTATGAGGACCCCTATATATAGTTGTGGAATAGAGGAGTCATGATGGAATCCGATTTTCTCCCGGCCAATCAGATGACGTATTGAATTTTAATGAAATGGGTCTGTCATTTTGACACATGACATGATTCTATTGGCTTCTTTGTTTGACTTGGCGTGTCACATCGTTTGACACGTGGCACCAAGATGGTCTCTTGGATGAGAAGATATTGAGCCTAATAAAGTGGGCTATCTTTTGTAGCTCAAATAATTGAATTTGAGTTTTTAATTATATCCATGCTTTATTGGACTTAATTAATAAACCAATTATATTAATCCACAATATTCATTTTGGACTGAACTTAATATATTTTAAATCATTTTATAAAATTTATATTTGATAAATTTTATGTGATTACAATATTATATATTTTTTACTATTTCAAAAGAAAATTGAAGAGAGAGATAGATGTCAAAAGAATTTATCTCTTTTATTTTCGTGCAGAATACATATATAATTATCAAATACTTTTTCTATTTTATGTTAACTTAATTGTTGATGTTGGTTTGAAATATTTTCCCAATTTGTCTTTTCATTCAATCAAATTTTTATATTTTCTAGAAATTAAACTATATCTCTGTCTTATTTTATGTGCCACAATTTGATTTGACACGGTATTTAAGAAATTTTTTTTTTTGAAACTTATGGTCTAAAATTATTTTTAAAAATTTGAGTGGCTGAAATCATTTCACTAATGGTAAAACGGGAATTTTAAAGTTAAACTTTTTCAAAGTAGAGTAAAGTGATATTCTCTTTTGGACGGACCAAAAAGAAAAATATGTCATATAAAATGGGTCGGTGGGAGTATTGGTTACAAAATTATTCATAAGGATAATAGTGAAAAATATGATTAAATTTTTGTTCTTAAATGTGTTTCTTAACATATATATATATATATATATGCACTACCTCCTAAATAAAGTTAATCTATATCTATCTATCTATACTATATTAAAAACGTGAAAATCCTTAGAAATATTGTTTAAACTTTTTGTCGTTTGTTAAAAATCTTTTCTTTAGATAAATTCGTCTTTTCACTATTTTTCTTTAAATGATTATTTAATTATATTATAATATTTAAAATATATGAAAAGAAGTGATAAAATAAAGATTTTTATCCATACAAAGTCTCCTAAATCTACCTTATTTGATATACTTTTATTTTTTCCTTATTTGAATCAAGAAAGTACCCTATAGTCGCTAAGAAAAATCTAATTTATTATGAATTCTAATTACTTATAGAATCTCTTTATATATGACATTTATAAATTTATAATTTAATTAAATTTTTCTCTATAATATTTATTTAAAAAAAGGTACACGCAAAGCGTATACATTAAGACAATACGAATTTAAGGATGTAAATTTGGGCCTGAAACTTATAACACAATGGAGCGTATTGGCGGGAAATCCCATAAGTTGGCGGGAAACGCGCACCTACTTAGAACAGTTTATAGGTAACTGCCATTCTCCTTCAACCCTAACTCTCTGCTTTCATTCAAGAATCAACAATGGTGGGTTTACCTTATGATTGCCTCGCAAATCCACTGGGTGCCGTACGTTTGACATTTGAAAAAGCGCTAGCTACAGGCTCCGATCCAGCCGCGTTCGACGGCAAGGACTGGGGCGTCACCGATCTATTCAGGCAGTTCCTCTTTGACGATGGCGGCCTTTCTCAGGTTTCTTCCTCAAATACTGCCCAGTTCTATTGATTTATGAGATAGTAGCTGATTACTGATCTTGTTTCTTCAGGTCCCATTTCTGAATCATTCAACTATCACATGGGTACAACCCAATACTCTTGTTCGTTTTCGGGGAATGATACAAGATATGCTGGGAAATGAATTATATGTCGGCACATTCAAGGTACGGTATTATTTTTGTGCCTTCTTTCTAACTTACAGAGTACATATGTCGTTTTTACCCATTTTTTTTTAAATTGTTCTGATTCAAGGATGGAGAAACTTGGAGAACGAATAAGTTTGGTGACTTCTCTCAATTCCCTACGGGTACTTCACCTGACATGCGAGTGTGGGAGCGCCGATTACTTTACTGTGTTCCTGTGAGTATTGAAAACTTCTTGTTTGTCCACTATACTTACTGTCGTTACTTCTTAAAAGTAATGATGCTTTCATTTTATTCTTTCATAGATTAAATTGGTGACCTGTTTGATTTTGAGTAGGAGTTGTAATCTCGGGAGTGTTGTTTTCTTCCAATAGGACCTTTTTTTTGAAAAAAAATTCACATAAAAACTGAGAGTCACGCTAAATCATCAAAAAATTGATTATTTGAAGGATGAAAGCACGATTTTCTTTTGTGAAGAACCTGTCTTCAAAACCTACATTTATGGTGGAATAGTAGTTGGATAGATGATGAAAATCATATTTTATCTTTTGGACTATGGAAGAAGATTTAATGTTGTAATTCTTTTGCTGAGTGTGCTTCTTAGTATCCTCTCCTTGCAATAGTTAATAAGTTTTACATTACCTTGTCAAGAAAGAAACCCATGTTTACTTTTGTTTTGATTCTTCAGAAAGACAGTAATATAATTGGTTTTCTTGTGTTGCTTTAGGTTCCCGGGCAGAATTCATGGATTGAACAGTCTTCTGGATCCCTGTTCAATCCAAATTCAATTTCCTCATCTCCACAAAGGGAGAAACGCCATAGGGAGGAGGATACAACAATGAATGACATTGATATGCAAGTATGTTCCATTTGATTGTCTGGATGTACTGAAGTTAAATTTTTGCTAGTATAATCAACTAGTTGACTAATAGATTTGTTTATTTTAATGATTTGTTTATTGATAGGTCTCAAACGAGGATGCTCATGCTTCCACATCTAATAAAAAGATGGTAAGTCACACTGAGTTTATTATTACTTCTATGTCTTACTCTATTCAACTACCAATCACTAGCTGTCCTTGACTTGAAAATTGTGGATGTAATCTTCTGGTCTCGTTGGTTGCTCTCATCAGTTGCAATTTTTGTCTTTTTATCACATTGTTATCTATTAACAACTAATTAAGTTTCTCAAATTTTAACACAAAAGCGTGAGAATGGAATCACTTCCAATTCATCCAATCCAGGGGACACTCCAACTGCGGACATTGGTTCAGCTATGAGTGTGCTTCCACACTTTGACAGAACTTCTTTACCATGTCTTGTGAAGGTAAATCTTGAGTTGCTAGTTTAAGCTGAAGTTTGCTCGTTTACCTTATCTGCTAAAATTTTACTGGTTAAATTGTAATCTTACAGATATATGACACTCCTGATTCTGACATGAAGCTAAATGATGTTTTTGAGTTCATCGGTGTCTTCACATTTGATCCGGAATTTCCGGTAGACAGAAATGATAACAATGATTTGGAGAGCAGTTTGTTTGATGATATATCAGTTCAGCTGCCTCCAAGCAAGGTATTTTTCTAGTAATGTTTCTTATTTGTTAAGGCCTTGTTTAATCATATTGAGTGTGAGTTCTAGGGTGCCAGAATTGTGGACAATATTTGCATCTGTGACCACTGGCTTTGATTCTTGATCATGGAAAGTAGTATGTCACTCTGTTTTCCAGAACAAAGTAAAAGGGAACATCCCAGTTTAGAATTAACTCCATTCTATAGCACATACAAGGACATAGATTAGGGTACTGTATTTCTGTACAATGGAAGCCACTGCTCCTGATGTCTGTATCCATAAAATCATTTGATGGCTACAGTGGCTTAAGCTAAAGAATAATTGACATCTGGTAGGAGCCAAATCAACTGTGCAGAATGATTCTATTGAGACGCCAGTGGTATAAAAACATTCAAGTTTCCGAGTACACCATATTTGGTTAAACTTTAGTAGTGTTTTGTTCCCCGAGTGGTCTTCCTGTCATCTCCTTCTTATTCTTTCTTTGATTTGGATACTTTAATGCGAATGTATTCCTGCTGCTAAGTTTTCACCACTGGTAATAAATGCACTTTAAGATGCTTCTCTGTTTCAGGTACCTCGACTCCATTGCCTTATTCACAGGAAACTTTCTACTCGAGACTTCGTTTCAGGTTCACCCACACTTGAGGTATGTAGTTGGATTGCAAGCACTTGTTATTTTTACCTAGTATGGAGGTTGCGGAGGGTAGAAGGATAGTAGGTATGGAGTGTTGTCTTGTTTTTTGTGTGTTCTTGTAGTGTCTCGCTTTTGATTTCACCATCATTTGTTGATGATTGTGTGTAGATTATCACATTGTTTTGTGGTTACTATTTCCTGATTAGTTGCTTTGTTTCTCCATTATTGTTTTTCCTTTTCCATTATTTGGATATGTACTACTCGAGCCGAGGGTCCTCTGAAAAACAGTCTCGTTTCCTCCACGAGGTAGGGGTATGGTCTGTGTACACTCTATCCTCTAAGTCCCCGTTTAGTGGGTTTCACCGGGTATGTTGTAGTCTTTTTAGGGGGTGGGATAGGAGGGTTTTTGTTGGCAGTATGCATGAAATAATGCCGGTGTGGTTTGTGAGCATAAAATATTCTTGCATTGTAGGCTGATTACTTCTTTTCTTTTGCGATTGATGGTCATTGTTTTTGTTATGATTGTTGCAGCTGAACTCCCAACTGGTGAAAGCAATAAGGGAAGCTCTATTAGGGCATCTCACGATTATCCTAGGAAATGATGGTGTTGCAGCTAATTTCATGTTATTGCATCTGTTGTCTAAGGCATGAAAATGACTCATTTTTCTTACCTGTAGCTGGATAGATTATAGACTTTACTTGTGTGAGACACTAATATCAAGTACATTCTGCTTTTCTTTGCAGGTGTATGCTAGAGTGGATTCAATTGCCGTTGGAAAGCTTTCCTTGAACCTAACATGTTTTAATAAGGAAACCCTCTCTGTTTATGGTCATCGTCTTAATCTTGCACTCAAGAACCTTCTACCGTTCACACATTGTGTACCTTTAACAGTGGATTACCTTAACAAAATTCCTCTTGCCCCCAAAAAAGATTATCAAACTAATAGGTACAGCAGTTCAATATGATGAATCGGATTTACTGATTTTAATGTTTAGTTGACATGTCATTGATCGTTTGTGTAACTTTGCGGTGAATGCTTCAGGCTGACATCAGGGATACTGCAACTTGCTGAAGGCTCTCATTTAACTATTGACGAGACACAATTGCAAGCAGGGACCCTTAATTCTACTGGTGTTGAGAATGCAAGAGTCCTGAAAAGTTTGTTGGAATGGCAAAAGGTAATAATGGATTGATGAACTTGCAAATATCCTTTTTCTTGTGTCCGTGTATTGGAAGACAGTAGTATATGCAAAAGTGATAGATACTAATATAGTATGATAATATTATCAGGTTAAAATTATTCATGCAGGTGGTGTTTATACATGGTGGTCTTCATAACTGTGGGTACATCTTATAGCCAGTTTTTCTTCTCTTCCTTTTTTTCCTAGGTTGAATATGACTTCACTTATTATAAAATGGACATGCTTGCGGACATTCAGTTGTTAGTTCTTTCAGAGGGAAAATCCAATATACTCCCAGCAGATTTGGTTTTACCGTTTCGTCCATTGTCAGTAGATGCTGCTCAAGATGTTGAGATAGAAGTTCTGCGATCTTGGAGATGGTACCTGGCTACTATGAGATCATTGTCACACTCTATTGCACAAGATATGCAGAAGGTAAGAGTTTATTATTGACATCTCGGAAGAAGAGTTTAAACACTTATCTGGAAACTCCCAAATGAGGGGTTACAATAAAATGATATTAGATAGATATGAACATTTTTCCTATTAAACACCCTTTTTGTATTTCCCTGTGTTCCATAAATGATTATCAATAACCACTCTCCTTGGTAAAAAGTCCCATTGAAACTCTTATTCTTATTTTATGCGATCCAAAGTGGTGATTGTAAATCGTCCAAAGTTGTTTTGACTAATTATTGATTGCCATATCACAGGTGGTAGAGGACGACTTGATTGCTGCGAGGCAGGCGGATAGAAGCTTAAGTGGCCAGGATTTCAGCAGGTCAGTTGCAGTATTAGTTGAATTCGTCTGGTGTCCATGTCATGCCACTGGTTGTATTGAAGCTGGTGTTTTTCTGCAGGTTGCTGACAATGGGTCGTCTCGTATCTCTAAGTTTTGGTGAGACCTCTTTAACACCCGAACATTGGCAAATGGCCAAAGAATTTGAGCGCCTCCGAAAGGAGCGATTACAGAGCGGTTTGTAAAGTAGTTCTTCACGTTGTATAAAAGATGAAGTAGCCTAATCCTGCAAGTTTTGCTGGTAGAGTGGATTGTTTTTCTTCTTACGATTACTCCAATTAAGGTCACATTGTATCGATCTATAGAAACCTTGTTCGAATTGAGTAATTAATTCCGATTACTGGAGTGGCTCTAATAAGGCACTTCAGCATTTTGCACCACTCTAACTGACTCCCAAACTGAAACCTCAAGTATATCCAACAGAAAATATGAATTGTGTAATTAATTAATCCAGATATATTGGGTAATCAATTAATCACAATCTGTTTCAGATGTATTAAGTATATAGTATTGTGTTTAATTGAAACAAGGCTAGGTTAAAGTGGACACCAAAAAAATCCAACAAAAAATTGAGGAGACAACAAAGAAATCTATACTACGATTAAAAATTCAGTATCACTAAAGATTAAGCATTATTGGAAAGAGACGAGACAGAAAGTCTTCACGAATTAAAACCTACTCAGAAAAGAAAAGGACAGTGAATGTTTAACAAGTATCATTCACCGTCCCTCTAATAAAATAGTGATGAACTTTAAACAAAAACAACTAGTTTCATTAATCTGTACATATGAACCCAGTAAGTTCGGAATTTTCTAATATCAAATTAGGTTATTTATGTTGGATTGTCAAATCTATAAACTCAATTAAATTAATAAAAATTGAATTTTTCAATCTACGATTCTTTCGATAAAATTTTCATACAAACATGTAATTATCTCGCGCTTCAATATTTCTTTGGTCCTGCCAAAATATTCAACAAAAAAAAATAATAAAATCGCATAAAATAAATATTGCAAATAAATAAGTTATGAAAATGAACATAATTTAAAAGTGCTAAATCATGCTAAAAAAGTCTATAAGTATTAGTTAAGCGACTAAATATTAAAGTACAACTAAAATTACGTTATTTATTTTAATTGTCTAAATTAATGTAAAACTAAAGAATAAATATTAACAACATCGTCATTCTTAGTGTTGAATTAATTTTTTGTTAAAATTAAAACCAAACTAACCCAATTATAGTTGAATTTTTTTCCAATACCAAACCACTATTTGATCGAATATTTTTCTATTTAACTCAATTTATGATACAATTTTATTCACCCCTAAATTTTGTACAATATAGTTAAAAAGGCAAAATTTGTGCATAGCAGTGTAGAAACTCAACAAATTAAGAATAAGTTTTTAAAATGACAAATATTAGATATGTTATTACAGATTTTAACATAAGGTAATGAGTTGCAAGTTATAACAATAGATTTGTTGTAACTTGTAGCATTTTGAGAAAAAAAATATTTTAATTAAAACAATCAAAAAAGATATAAAAAATAATTATTAAAATTAATGATTAGATTTAGTTTCCCATTAAATTAGGATTGTGGAACCTACCATTTATTTGAATTTCATATTTAAATAACAAATAGTTATAATCCATTTCAAATAGGAGTAATTAATTCCTTTTTTTACTCCTTATTTCACTCCAATAACCTTTCAAATTCATTATTCATATATTTTGAAATTAAATCAAATTTCTTTTCATTTATCAGTTGCTTCTTCTTCTTTTTTTTTTTTGGTGTGTGTTGATTTGTTTAATCGGTGTTTCAATGGAAACTGATACGGTATATACATTATACCCACTCAATACCTGCATACAATCTGGTTACACTATAATTATATACAACATATATATTATATGTCATTAAAATCTTAATAACAAATATACATAGTATATATATATACATGACCAAAATTATTATTAGCTAATATATATAAATATGTGTGTGTAGAACTGTAGATACACATAATACAGACACACACATATATAATTTTCCTAAGAACCTCTCTAAGCTCACTATGTCCTGTGTCAGCTCTAACTCTGTAAGAGTCTTGTTGAATGAAAGGAAAGTAAGATCTTTCAAGCCTTCAAGAGGCATCAAGCAAGGGGATCTCATGTCCTCTTACCTTTTCATTATGTGCACGGAGAGACCTTCTAGGTCAATAAATGAGATTGTTTTTATGGGTCACTACTCACTACACATCCATTAAAAATCTCTCACGTGTTTTCTGATGACCGACACTGAAAATTGTACAACCATCACCAATATGCTCCACCATTTCAACAGCCTCTTTGGACGAGAAGTCAGCCTCACCAAATCGAAGGCCATTGAACTACTCAGAATAAAGTCTTGTGCTCCAAGATCTTTGGCATTGATGCATGCAAAACCTTTGGCAAATATCTAGGTTTTTCCATCTTTCATAAAAAGCCCACAAATGTAGACACTTTCAATTTCTAACTGATAACATGAGGAAAAGGCTTGCTAGATGAAAAGGTAAAGTCCTCAACCTGACTAGTAAAATAATGCTTGCAAAAGCCATCCTGAGCGGTATTCCCTTCCATATTATGACTTACATTAAACTCCCAACAATAATAACTGACACCATTAGGAAAATCCAACGTGACTTTATTTGGGGGTCAACTGCTGATAAAAAAAATACATCTAATTAATTAGGACATCATAACTAGTAAGCATGGTGAGTTGGAAAATTTGTAATAGTGAAATTAGGAATAAAGATAATTTAAAAAAACGTTTATGAATCTGTGGCACTCTATCCTATTCTACACGTTGTCGTTCTTATTTTGAAATATGACTATGATAAAAAAAAAAAAATCTATAAATTCAAAACAAAAGAAAAAATAAGGAGCAAATATTGAATAGGATGATAATTGTTTCAAAAGGTACAACTTCTCAATTTATTGATATATTCTAAATAAAACATTTCTTTGAATTTGTTTGATACTTTGAAATATGTAATTGCAAAAAAAGGGACTTTTTAATACTTTGAGCTTGTTTGATTCTTTGAGATATGTAATTATTAAAAAAAGGACTTCCTTTTAATCATAAACTATTATATGATATCTATACAAATAATTTATATTAAGTAAAAATAATCTTATGTAATTAATTTATATGCTAAAGTAAATTAATTTGTATTTTGAGTTAATTTGATTCTGTTAAAAAATATTAAATATAAGTTTATTTTTAATGTTAATACAGTTTTAAGTTATTTTAACAGGAAATGTGTTTATTTATATTTTTTTTATTGAATATATTAATATTCACTGGAGTTAAAAACTATAAAAGGATAAATGGTAGAGAGAATAGCATATGTAAAAAGTAAGAAGGTAGGTTCACTATCCAAGTATCAAAAGTCATTTACGACTCCTTAACCACCGCAATTGTTGACGCCACAACCATCCATAGTTCCTTCCCCTTCTTTTTCGACCTATAGCCATTCTCCTTCTTCAAACCATCTTATTTTTTCCACTAAATCTGTCGTCACCGCCACCCACACTTATCCTTCCCCTTCTTTCTCCAACCATCACCTCGTTTTCCTCCTAGTCAACTTCTTTCTTCTTTCAAACCATCAACCACAACTTCTAAATTTGCTGTTATTTGTTGAAAAAAAATGAAATAGTCGTTGTCATTATTTTCTAAGCTCGCTAAGGAAAAAAATTAAAAATCAAACCTTTGATCTTTATTGTCTAATGAATTATTACTAAAATCTAGCATGAAGTCAATTCTTGCAGATTTATTGAGTAACATTTTTGCAAATTTCTTCCTGTTGTTCTCCCATTAATCTTCACTCTGTTGTGTCGCTTTCCTACTTTTCTCTGTATCTACGGACAAGATTATTTTTTTAAAAAGTAGTAAACAAGATTGGGAATATTAGAAGATGAAGTGAGAGATGCCTTCCGTTGATATGGGATGGGGGTTAGCAATTGGATAGGTTGGATCAAATTTGAGCGGGTTATAATGGATCAAGATAATAAATGCATCTAAATTTGTTTGGATCAAAACAGGTTGAAATGAATTATAAAGCGGATCAAGATCAACTCGATCCAACTTTTACTAAGTTTTACTTACTTTATCTGTTTTTTTAATAATATTTTAATAATTAATTAAATTATATATTTTTTTTTTGCTTTAGCTATATAAAACATATAAATTTAAAAAAAAAAGTGTTTTAAAAATATTTTGATAAGATCTCTCTCGAGTCAATTCGGGTTGAATATCAACCCAATTTTAAATGAGTTGAAATTGATTAGGTTGAGATAAATTGAGCCAATATATGGACGTATTATGAACCCGCTCAAACTTCAACAAGTTTAATGCGTTGAGTTTAATTTTGGCGCAGATGTTAAATAGAGGGCATGAAATAAAGATACCAAAAAACTTTAAAATAACAAGCAAGTGGTCATCTCTCCTCACTTTGATGTTCATTGATTCTGGCGAAACTTCAAATTTTTCCAGCAAGACTAATACAAATCTAAAATTGTTTTTCTTGAAAATTGTTAATGAATTAAAACCCACAACATAAAAATATTAATAAATCTTAATTGATGTTCGAGAAAAAGAGTGACATCGGGGAAATGATAGCTGTGGTTGTTAATGGGTAGGCAGCTATACAGTTATCTTTTTTAATTTAAAAAATAGTTTTCTTTTTCTTTTATTGTGTAATACATTTTAAATTTTTTTGGGATTGAAATAACACATGTCATTATTTAATTTGTTAAATTGCCACTCATTTATACTTTTAGTTGATTATGAGAAAAATATTTAAATAGTTCAAATTTGAAGGGGTAGAGGTATTCACTAGAGCTGTCAATATGGGTTAGGCCCATTGGACCACTCTGGTCTAACTCGTGATTTAGTAGGGTTAGACTAAGATTTTTAGAGCTCACAAAAGGGGCTTTTTAGCCCGACTCAAATAAGTCTGCTGATTTGTAGGACTTTTACAATATGAGTTAGGCCGGCCCGAGGGCTGAATTAAAAAATAATTTAAAATAAAAATAAAATAGAGTATTAAATATAATAAGAGTACAAACTTAAAGCTCATTTAAATATTAAAATATTAAAATTTAGATACAAATTATATTTTTATAATCTATAATAGTAACATTACTATAATGTAGTATTATCTTGTTGCTATTTGTTTTAATAACAACAACATCAACAACATACTCAGGTAGAATGTACGCAGATCTTACCACTGCCTCATAGAAGTATAGAGGCTTGCTATTTGTTTTAATACTTTTAAATTATAATTTAAATTAAAAATTTATAAAAAAAATTATTTGTAAAAATATGGGCTGAACTGACAAGGTCCGTAACCCATGTATTGATGGGTTGGGCTAGTTATTTTTTGACTCACAAAAAAAAAAAAAGGAAAAATTATACAATTACATGACATATTTTATCATATTTTCTAATAATCCCTACCATTCTAAAAAATTCCTTATTTCTACTCTCTCTCTCTCCAACTTGTAGGTACAACTATTATTTCTCTGTCTTCCTTAATTTATCCTAAATTATCCCCTAATTTTAAGTATTCTAATCAAAAAAAGAATCTACATAATCTTCCTATTTTTTAGTTATCTAATCAATCTTTTCGCAATTAATTTCAATTTTAAAATTTTTATCATTATTTTCAAACCGATTAATTTCAATTTCAAAATTTTTATCATTGCGTCAAACTAAACAAAAAGGGAAGAAATTGAAAAGTCTCCAATTTCTCCGCCAAAACCTAATGTCTTCCATTTTTCATCTGCTTCTTCATAGTAGTCTCCATTCCGATTCCAATGATGAGTATCATTCTAAAAAATAGGGAAATCCTTAATCAAGTATCAGCTACCCAAATCTAGCACCTAATTTTAAGTATCAAGTATCTACTAAACAAAAAAACATAAAACTTATGTCAGGTATCTATTATCAATAGTTTGTTAAGTACAAATGCTCCTTCTTAAAGTATCAAGTACCTAAAGCTCCGAGTCCAACGATAAATATCATTCTAGAAAACACAAAAATCCTTAATCAAGTATCAACTAATCAGATCAAGCACTTAATTTTAAGTATCAAGTATCTACTAGACCAAAAAAAATATAAAACTTATGTCAGATATCAATTATAAGTAGTTTGATAAGCACAAACGCACCTTCTTAAAGTATCAAGTACCTAAAATCAATACTTAATTTTAAGTACCAAGTATCTGTTATCGCGAAAAATGGTTTTGGTTTCGAAAATCTGATTTACTACTCAATTGATTTAAGTAAAATCGAATCTTCGAAATTTTGAGAGTCGCCACTTGATTTTTAAAGAAAAATCAAGAAAACTATTAAAATATTTTAAAAGACTTAACAAAAAAAAATCTTTTAAAAATCCAGAGAAAAGGTTCGGGTTCACATTTTTACTTCGCACTCGAAATGGCCGCTAACACGCGGTTATCCGGCGATTAGGTAATTTTGACTAACTTTGAAAATATTAATTTATATCAATACTAGAAGAAAATCTAAGTAAAAATATTAAAAGATTAGGAAAAATGGAACATTTCAAAATCTTAACCACACTTTAATTAATCAATATTAACTATGTGAAACTACCCTAAAGCATGATTTAAAAATATAACATTAGAAACTACTTGAATTCGCTTAATTAAATGAGTCGATGGATTAGGCTAGATAACTATAATTTTAAAAATTCACTAGAATATCTAAGTATAAGAGAAAAATATTCATGGATTATTTTGAAGAAAAATATTTGAAATCTTTTAAGGAAAATTGATAAGTCTAATTTTCTAAAAGAGGATTTTTGACACCAAAATTCAAAGAGGTAAGAAAAATAACACAAATGGCTAACTTTTGGGGAAATTTAATTAGATTAAAACATGCAAAACAACATGAAGTAAAATTAGTGTTAACAAACAATAATTATCACAAAATAACATAACATAAATAAAGGAAATAACATAAATTTGAGCCTTGGCAGGCCCAAGTTCCACCTGCCCTAATTTCTACCAAGATTGGGCCTGCCAGGCCCATTTCCCTTTTCTGCCGCCGATTGGGTCGTAAGTCCAATACCAAAATTAGGGCTTTTGGCCTTTTTCCTTGGTTATGTACTGTGGTATACAGTGATTGTATATCAGTGTATATATCTCGTATACTGGTGTATATACACCAAGTTTTAGCCTCCGAAACCTGTGAAATCAGCATACTCTCGCATGAATATATTGCCCCGATGAGGAACGACTCAAAGATATGCAGAGGAGGGTCCAAAACGGACTCCAACGATTGTCACATGCAACAAAAGAGTAAAACTACATAAATAACAATTCCAAACACTTAGCAAGAGAGTAAATAATAATCCCAAACACTTAATAAGAGAGTATATCAACACCATCGTATGCGAGTTACTACGTTAATCTTCTATTTTTTTTTTTATAAAATGTCACATCCAATTATAAACATGACGCGGCAAGTTATTATTTTAGCCAAAGGAATAGCATACATGGAAATCGTTAAGTAGATAGGATGATACGTAGTCATTTTATTTTGGAAGATGTACTAAATTTTAGTTGAAATATATGTATACTTTCCGCTAGGAATCAAAATAAGTGTTGATAAACAACAACTTGAATAAATACAAAGAGACACCCATGTCCTTTTTTATTTTAGACACAAGAAATTTATGAAAAAGGTGATAGAGAATCAAGACCACATAAATCAAAACAGTGTATTTACAGAACGCATATAACAGAGAGATTGATACAAAGAAATATTTAAATCCTACACCTAACAATGATATGCTCTTAGAGTTCTAATGCAGCGGACTCATAGCAAAGGCATTAAATCGTGAGAAAACGACCATTTTTTAGACACCTTTTAACCCGAAGAAGCTGGAAATCAGCTACAAACACCACAAGCATTGAACAGGGAACCCGAAATCAACATTCAAACAGGACCTCACCATTCAGAACGCAACTCTATGACTCTTAAAACGTCTAGGCAATGACAATAACATCACAACAACATCCACCACAACATAGCAATTCCCAGTGACAAACACCAACACACCTACATTCAGACCGAAAGAAAAAGGAAGAAAACAGAGACTATTACCTGTTGGAGGGCAGCGACTGAAACTTTAACGAGCTTAATCGGCGATTTTCGATGTCGGAAAAATCTTGCGAAGCCGAAAGCTTCACTAGAAAGTTGAAAAAAAAATAAAGTATGTGTCTAAAAATCAGGAAACTCTTTTATTTTTCCTTACCAAAAATTTGAAAATTCCCCCAAACAATGAACCAAAATGGGGTATAAATACCCAAAGATTACAGTAAAAAGGGGGCAAAATCGTCCTTTTGAGTCGATTTTGAATCTTCAATCTGAAACCCCTCTACAAGTCTCACATCTTAGCCATCGATTTTGAATCGATGGCTTAGATGTGAGACACGTCGAGGGTTTCTGACGTGCACGGAAAAGGGGAGTACGTGTTTGACCGTTTTTGCTCAAAAATGGCCATTGTGGTCGACTGGTTCTCTGATTTTCTGAACTGCTTTTGTTGTTTTCGCTTTTGGTTTTGGCGTTTTGGGGAAGAAAGAGGGGAGAGGGGTGAAAACGCGTGGGAGAGAGTACTTAATTTTGGTGTTTTGCTCGAAATAGTGGCCTGATTTTTCTGGTTTTGGTTCTGTTTGGCGTATAGGGAGAAGAAGAGGAAGAGAGAAGCGGGGAGAGAGAAAGGGAGGAAGGGGAGCGTGCAAGAGGAATTAAGTGAGGGGGCGTGGGCCGGGTCAGCGGGTTGGGTTGGGTAGGTTTTAGGATTTAAATTGGGCCTGGGGGAATTGGGCTAAAGGGATTGGATTAAATAATGGGATGGTCAGTTGGGCTTGGGGGTTTGGGCTGGCAGAAGAGAAAATGGACATGGGCCAAGAATTTGGCCCAAAAATGGGTTAGGAAGATCTGGAAAAAAGAAAGAGAAAAAATGGGTTTTAAGGAAAAGGTTTTAAAAATTAGCCACTTTAATTAAAATGTGACCAATTTGAATCAATTTGAAATCAATTGATTAATTTGACCACGAGATGAATTAATAAAAGTTAATTAAGTAGCTTTTAGATATTAACAACTTAAAATAATTAAATTAACTATGGGGTAATTAATCGCTACAAAAAAATTAAAGTTAAGTGATTAAAGATAAAATCTATTTGAGAATCTTTTGAAAAATTAACGAAAATACTTAACTTTAATACTTGAAATAAATATATATAATATGCAACACATAAGCTAAAATCAAACATTTTTGCATTTTTGAAAGCTAATTATTTCAAATTGTTAAACCCAAAAGCTCGGTGATCAATTTATACTGTGGAGGGTCAAAATTGGGTGTCAACAGTATCTATTTTCAAAACATGAATCTCCATTTTCAAACTCTAAAGGTCCAGTCATATCAGCTGTTGACACCCAATTTTGGCCCTCCACGTATAAATTAATCATCGGGCTATTAATTTTAACGATTTGAATTACTTAGCTTTCAAAATGCAAGAAATATTTTTTCAAGTAACTCTAGATTTAAATATTTGAATTTTAAATTTTATTAGGTTTATATGTTGCTTATTATATATATTTGTCTTAAAATACTTTACTTTATTTGTTCGTATTATATTATTGTGTATTACTTTACTTTACTTTTATCGTATTATATGAATTTCATGTTTACATATCGCGTATTATATAAATCTTTTAATTTTTGTTATGTTTAAAATATTTTCTTAAATAGATTCGATCTTTAAATACTTTACTTTGTTCTTAAGTCGTTAATATTTGAAAGCTCCATAATTAATTTATATTAGTTCGTTTCGTGGTCGAATTAAGCGTTTAATCTCAAATTGGTCATATTTGTAATTTAAACGGCCAATTTTTAAATCCTTAATCCTTTTAATTCTTTTAAAAGAACCCCAGCCCAATATTTTCCCTAGCCCAACTTAAAAATACCCAGAACCGGCCAATTCTTTTTTTAAAATCCCTGACCCGCCCCTTTCTTGCCCGACCCGGCCCGTTTGCTTTAATTAAAACCCTCCCCTCTTAATTAAACCCCATTACACGCCCCCCACCCCCCACTTCATCTTCTTCCCCTTTTCCTGAAGAAAATCAGGAACCAGTCCCGAAACCAGAAAAAGGGACGCGGCCAGGCGCCCTTTTGGGAGCAAAACGACACCCATATTTACTCCCCCTCTCTCACGCGTCCTTCCCCGACCCTTCTTCCCGAACCAAATCGGAAAGCAACAAAAATGGCAGCCGCGGCAGAGAAATTGCAGGCCGCACAGTGGCCATTTTGGCCACTTTTTGGTCAAATACGTACTCCTCTCCTCTTTTCTTTGTACTTGCGCGACAGGGACCTCCAACGGGTTTCACATCTGAGCCGTCGATTCAAATCGACGGCTAAGATGTGAGCCTCGTAAGAGGTTCCATTTTGATTTTCGTGGCTACATATACCCCTTGTTGTTGACTGCCGAAGGGGGTTCGGATTTTTTTTTGGGCTGGTTCTTCGGATTTTTGGGAAAAAAGGGAGAAACCATTCGGAAAACCCCCTAAGAAATCCTAACTACTCGTACTCTATATTTAATCACTGTAAAAATAGTCCATTGATTATTCTCGGAGTAGGAAAATTTGCAGACGGTTCGTAGCGGTCGAGGTGGTGTCGTTTGGACTCGTAGTTCCAGTTTCGCTGCCCCGGAAAAGGTAATACTCGTTACTCTTCAATTCGAATTAATATACATGTTTGAGTCCGAATTTTGAACCATTTTAAAGTATGTTGTTAGTATGACATTGTTGGTATACATATTCGTATCTGTATATGTGTATACAGATATATATGCATATGAACGTATAAAGCTTGAAAGGTGGTTAAGTATATGTGTTGTTTTGGTGGCTGTTTACTGTATAGCTATGAATATGGAGATATATATACGCGTATACATGTATAAAATTTGAAGAATGTTTGAGTATATGCTAGTTTGGATGGCTGTATATTGCTGTATATACGCGTATATAAGTATAAACTTGAGGAATGTTTGAGTATATGCTAGCTTGCATGGTTGTATATTGCTGTATATACGCGTATATAAGTATAAACTTGAAGAATGTTTGAGTATATGCTAGTTTGGATGGCTGTATATTGCTGTATATACGCGTATATAAGTATAAACTTGAAAAACGGCTGAGTATATGTTAATTTGGAGGGCTGTATACTGCTGTATATCTGCGTATGTATGTATAAAACTTGAAGAATGTTTAAATATATGTTTGTTTTGGCGGTTGCTTGCTGTATATCTGTGTATATGAAAGATATATATATGTATATGTATGTATAAAACTTGAAGAATGTTTGAATATATGTATTGGTTCGTTGGTTATCTGCTGTATATCATGTATATATCAGCATACGCATGTATATGTATGTATAACTTGGAAAGTTGTTTGGTTATATGGCAAGTGTAGTCGCATCACGGTGTATATACAGCTGTATACACGCATATATACATGAATATCTGCATATATATATCCATATAAGCATGTATCTACATTCGAATGTTGTCCGGTTTGTTGGGCTGCCATATCTATGAATATATATACATATAGTGTGTATTTCTACATGTATGTAAAGATTTATAAGTTGAAAGTTTGTTAGTTTGTTTGGTTGTATGGTAGTATCACAATGTCTACGCATTTATATATACGTATGTGCACATATACATAAAGGCATAGGCATAAATGTTCATGAAACGACCACTTGGTTGTTTGTGCGCCTTATTGCTTCAATTTAATGACAAGAATAATTGATTAATCCATTGCTTTCCCTTTCTTGCATGTGGTATTGTTCGGGGTCTATTTTGGGCTCCCATATGCATATTTTGAGTTGTCCCTCATCGGGACAGCGTATGTGCTCGAGGATAGGCTGACTATACAGGTTCCGGAGGCCGAAAAGCATTGTTTATACACTGATAGACTCGGAATATACACTGGTATACAACCAGTGTATACGACAGGTTAATGCAAAGGGAAAAGGGCCAAAAGCCCATTTTTTGCAGCTGGAATAAATTGGGCCGACAGCCCAAAGAAGCAAAAATAATAAAAGGGCTTGGCAGGCCCACTATTTAAATTATTGCAGGCTTTGAGAATTGGGCCTGCCAAAGCCCAATTCTATCTTAATTTATTTTGATTACGTATTGTTTATATTATTTTGCTTAAAATAATTATTTGATTATCTCTATCATTAACTTTAATTCATGTTGTTTTGTTGTGTTTTAATCTAATTAAGTTTCCCCGAGTTAGCCATCTACGTCGTTTTTATGATCTTGACTATAAAATCGCCCTTTAGGAAATTAAATTCTTTTAAAATACTTCTTAAAATATTTCAAACACCTTTTTCCTTAAAATATTTTTTGAAAAAAATATATGTACATCTTTTCTTTAAAATACTTAGAATTTAATGGATTTCAAAATTCTAATTAGTTGATTAAATCCATCAACTCCTTTAATTAAATAAAATTAGTTAGATTTTAATATTAGATTTTCATTAACTAGTTTACTTAATTAATTCTAATTGATTAAAATATAAATAGAAATCTAAATATTCTACTCTTAAAATATATTACTTAAATTTTTTAAGATTAATTATACTATTTCAAAGTTAGTCAAAATATTTAATCGTCGGATAATCGCACGTTAGCGGATATTTCGGGTGCGTAAAACCTTCCCGAAATAGAAATATGAACCCGAACCCTCTTCTTTGGATTTTAAAAGACTTTTTCTGTTTGAGTCTTTTAAAATGTTTTAAATGGTTTTCTTGATTTTTCCTTAAAAATTAAGTGGCGACTCTGTTTTTTTTAAAGATTCGGTTTTACTTAAATTAATTAAGTCTTAATCGAATTTTTAAACCGAAAGTCATTTTCTGACGTAACATCAGCATCGTATTGTAATACCTCAGCACAAACAATCGACCCATTGATACCATAATATATATGCATATCAAGAACATCTAAATCAAACATAGCCACGCACAATGGATACTTTCCAAATCGAAGTTCCCTCTGCTTAATCTCAATATACAACTTCACACCCATGTCATTTCGAATAGTAATCGAAGAAGAAGAAGAAGAAGTATCTTCGACTACGTATCTAATGATTATTCTTTTTCTTCTTTGGTTGACATCCATACATTCATGACGTCTTTTCCAAGTCATCGAGGAAACTTGGTTGCTGTCTTCAATTGTGCGTTTTCATGTAAGAATTTTCCAAGAGATTTTTGAATTTTTGAAATTATTTTTGTTGCGCACACATAGCAACTGAAATTACTTTTAGCAACGTTATACCCTAATTAATGGGTGATTGAATTTAATTTTTCAGTTCAACCCCCTTTTTAACGTAACAGATTGACTTATTTTTTTTCGATATGTATCAAATGAGTTTTAAGGTATTCACACGCCTAATAAATAATAGATGCCTTTTTTGTAAGATTTTTATAGATCAACTAGACTTATCCATCAAATCTCCAAGTTTATATAGGCTAATCCAAATGGAGTGGATGAACCCATAATAACAACTCTAATATTCAATAGGTCAAAATCTGAATTTAGATAATTATATGGACAATTTAAGGACTGAAGCCAAAGAAAAAATAGAGTTCCCACCACTATTGTTGTAAAGTTTTTCCATTATTTCTAATTTATTTTCCCCTCAAATAAAGAGGAGAGTGGAAGGGAAAAATGCAGATCGTGTTGTGAGATCTTTCTACGTGTGTGTGTTTGTATTGCTTGATCGAGCATGAGATGAATTTGATTGGCAGAGATGGAATCGAGGCATTTGTTTCCATTTTCGTTACTCTTCTTCCCCACGAGCTCTCCGCATTGCTCTACTCCTCATCCACTCTTTTCTTTGTAAGCATCCATTCATCCTAAACATCTTCTTGTCTTTTCTTTTTCTTACAATGAATTTAATGATATATGCAGATTTTGAGCGCATACTTTGTGGTTCTTCCTTTACGTGATGAAGGGGCTATATCTTTGGGATTGGGGAATCTCCCCAGCTTGTTTGTCGGATCCTTGATACTCACACTCTTTGCTGCTCCTCTTTCCACCTTAATCTTTTCATTGCCTAATCTTTCCAAGTCCAAGGTAACTAACTCACTAATTCCTCAATCGATCAAAACAAGTTATGCCCTTAGGAAATCACACTTGGACAAGAAAGGGTTGCTCCACTATATTTTAGGTTCAGCTACTTGTGTGGTGAGACCAATTTGGAGTGTTAGGAACTGATTAACCTTTGTTTTGGGTCTTTTTAAATGTCATCTGTGATGCTCGCTTCTTTAAATGCCAGGCGTTGGTCTTGATACACAGGTTTTTTGGGGTCACACTTGTTGCTTTCTATATTCTGTGGCTTTCTTCTACTCCTGGGAGTTCACCATTTAATATCAAGGTACAACTTCACGATTTGGCAGCTACTTTTTGACGATGCAACTTTATGATGATAAAATGGCAATAATGCAGGGACTCTTCTCTGGGTCCTCAACTTTAAAACAGGAATTAAAAGTGGAGGTGAGTCACACGAATACTCCAACCTCGTCAAGTTGGAGCAACCATGGATGGTTCTACGCGTCAGTGAGAATCAGCTTGTTTCTTTGGGTAAATGCTTTTGCTTTAATTCTCAACTATTACAATAGCTTGTAATGGTAGTTTTTTCTTGTCATTTCTTTGATGTTTGTTTCCTGAATAAGGTTCTTGCTTCATTGTTTCTCAGGTTGCTTTGCTTAATCTTATTACTATATCTTCAACTTGGGCTAGAGTTATTGATGTGATGGATAGTGAGGTAATTGTGCTCCTTATTGATTTGTTAATTTTTAACAGGTCTACAGAAGAGCAGTTCAAGGGATTTAATATGCGCCTTCCCTTAACGCCACGATTGATCAAGATATTGCTTTTACACTTTATGGTAGCGATTTTTTGGTATAGTTAACTTTTTTCATGTATACAGTCAGGTTCAAGATTGTTTGGGTTTATTGGTGCTGGTGCTACACTTGGCCAGCTGTGTGGTTCGTTATTTGCCACTGGAATGGCTTGGTTAGGACCGTGTGTGTATCTCTTTATGATTATCTTGCTTCCTTATTCTTATTATTCTCTTGCTCAGTTGTTTTCTATTTTCTTAGTAGTTCCCTTTTGGCTTTTGCAGATTTACTTCTTGTCTCAGCAGTTCTCATGGAACTTGCTGCACAGTCATCAAAAGGTATCAAGAAAGACGTCTTACAACTTCCTGAAGAGCTATCTCCCATCAGGTTTTCTTCTTGTTGTTCTTAATCTACCCTGTTCAGGAAGTATCACAAAATTTTATTTGCAATAGAATTTCCCTTTAGATGGGATTAGGAAAAGAGATACCTAATTGTACAATCAGTTCGCTAAGCTCCCTCGGTAGTTTCTTCCATGCAAGCAATTACTGCTATTTCTCTCCCTATTAGCCTTAGGGTTGTTGTCTCAGGTTTCTTACCCTGTTATTCCTGGTTTTCTGTTGCATTGCTGTCTCATCTTTCTCTGGATGGTGAAAATTCTCTCTGCGATAACATTATTTTGTCTAGTCTAGTTGAGTCATGGTGTAAGTTAGATATAGATCTCTCTATTCCAGCTCCCTCAATTTTTTTGCGATATGGAGGTGTTTGCTCTAGCTATAGGAATTCCTTTCAACCAGGAAGGAAGGAGTTAATTTGGATATCTTATCAAAATGGTTAGCAACTGCTTTTTCTTTTTTAATGAATAACCTGGAAAAAGAGATAGGCATTGTACTCACAAGTTATCTTTAGCCTGATATCTTTAGCTGTACAGTTTGATAGTCTAGGAGTATAAAGAGGATTAAATTATTTAACTCCTTAAGGTCACACCGTAAGAATGATTGTAAATAAGTCTGGACATGTGCTTCCTCTACACTTTCCCAATTGAAGGCATCTCTTTGGATGATGATACGCGCAAATTACATCTAAAATGAGATATAAAGCGGTCGTTGTCAAATATAGAATCTAATCAAGGTTGGGGTCGAATATAATGAGAAATATGTGGTTATCCGGCTTGTATTCTTTATTTCAAAGGGGGTTGGCAACATGAAAAGTGTAAGTATTTCTATCTTCTATTATCAGTAACCACTTTGATGAAAGTTTTTGTTGCTTGCTTTCAAATAATGAGAGTGAGCTAGGACTGTGTTCCCCATGATTTCATAACTCAGCAGGTTGATGTGATTAGTGATCTATTCCGAAGATATGCATGCAAAACTAACAATAAGGGGTTGTTTAGTGTGATGGGTAGGATAAGCTAATCCGGGGGATAATTTTTTAGTGACCTTTAATTCTTTGTTTGGTTGCACAGACTGGGATAACTTATCTTAGGATTAAGAATTAGTCTTGGGATAAGTTATCCCTTCCTGGAGGGTGGAATAAGAATCCTAGGATAACTTATCCTGGGATAAAGTATGTGAAATTAAAAAAATACCCCCTTAAACTCTCTTTTATACACCACTTTTTACATTTATGTATATGAACATACTTTTTTAATAATATTTATAATAATATCCACAACCTTAATTAATTGTTGTTTTTATATATTTTTCATTAAAAGCTTATATTTCATAAATATAATTTCTATTTATGAATATATTATAAGTTGAATTTTATTTGTCTAAATACTTAATTTATATTTTGATTTCTCTTAAAATGTTTACTTCACTACTAAAATATATGTTTTAGATTTAATAATTTATTACTCACTTAAAAATTATATTTAATATATCACTTAAAATGTAAATTATTTTAACTATTTTTTTTTACTTTTAGTAAACTTAAAATGGAAGTGTTATTTTAAGCTAAATAAGATGGACGTTTTATTTTTAAGCTAAATAAGACGGAAGTTTTATTTGTAAGCTAAATAAGATGGAAGTTTTATTTTTAAGCTAAATAAGATGAAAATTTTATTTTTTAAGTTAAATAAGATGAAAAATTTATTTAAAGCTAAATAAGATGAAAGTTTTATTTTTAAGTTAAATAAGAGGAAAGTTTAATTTTAAAAACAAATGGCACAATCATGAATGCATACGTTAAATAAGATGATTTTTTTAGCTAAATAAGATGAAAGTTTTATTTTTAAGTTAAATAAGAGGAAAGTTTAATTTTAAAAACAAATGGCACAATCATGAATGCATACGTTAAATAAGATGATTTTTTTTAAACAATGAATAACTAAAGTTTGCAAAAATGAAAAAAAACTAAATAAGGTGGAGCGTATTTTTGTAAACAAACATCTTATTCTTAAAAGTTGTACCATGAATAGTAGTTTGAATATGCCAAACCAAACAAACCATAAAAACTACTATCAGCATAACTTATCCCTGCATAATTTATCGCAGTATAACTTATCTCAGCATAACTTGTATGATGTATCCAAACCAAATGACCCGTAACAGTTCAACTAAAATTGTTTGACTCAATCAGATGAATATCCTTTCGGGCTACAAGTGTTTATGTAAGCTTCGTTAATGCTTTCAGATTGATTATCCCCGTGAGAACTCAAATCATTAAACGAGGGTTAGTAGCTTCAAATCTCCGCTTTTAGTCTCTTTTCCTACCTTTTACTTCTTTTTAAAGCAAGTTATGGTTTATGATGAGTTCTAACGTTTACAACCGTTATAAAGCAATCAGAGCAAAGAGATTAACAATATATGCAATTTCACCATTCAAGAATCACTAGTTTGTTTAACCTACGTTCGTTAATCTCTCTTGGTTCCCACAATCCTAGTTATGAGATTTAGTTACTCATGCTTGCAAAATTCAGATCATAGGACTTAGAAGAATTCATGATAGATAACTTGTAAGAGATGAGCAGAAGAAACGAACTTGTATTAATTATAAACAATGCGAAAAAGTAGCAAAAGTCACTGAGAATCGAGAACAATGATCAATGGGGATTTCTTGACTCCAAAGTACACAAATATCCAACAGACTAAGTAACATCCAAAAGAAAATCTAAAACAGGTTTTGTAAAAGACTCTTCTATCCTAAAGAAAATAGGAAACATAGGTCACACACCAATTCACGGGCTGTAAAACATATCAATGGTCCTTCAAATGCTGGAGCCAACTGTGATTCTGTCTTCTAGGTCTAGTCTTCGCATAGGATCACGAGTCATTTCATGGTCTGTGGAATCAGTTGACAGCTTGTCTACTGGACTGTGGTCCTGAGAGCCACTTAGCAAAACTGCAAATCTTCTGAAGACAGGATGGTCTGTGGACTGGTTCCACGACCCGTCAAACAACCTGTAGATTTGTAGTCCTAGTTACCCACTTTCTGCTCTTTCTCATGATTGAAAGGACGCTCTGTGGATGGATTTCACAGCTCAGTCCGTAAATTTAGCTCAAACTTCAATTTTCGCACATTTTCTTGCACAAACACAAAGTACCTTCATATCTGATAAAAATACACTTAAGAACTACAAAATCTTTTACTGAAAAGCATCGAAAATGCCGTGAAATCCCAACGCATCAACGCCCTTAACTTAGAACTTTTGCTTGTCCTTAAGCAACAAAAACAAGACTCAATCTATGTGGTGCTTAGGCATTAGAAAACCAGTGAATCTGCGACAAGGTACTTGAACACTTGGCAACACACACATTCATAATAGTTTACCCCTCCCTTTTATTTTAATATAGGCGTGGATAATTCAGAGCATCTCAAGCTAACACTGAAGGATCAAGGACTGATGTCTCGCTATTGACAGACTACTATGCTTACACCAATGATACACAATTTCAAACTTAGCAATCAAACAATGTTACTCTAATGCCTTTACATATCAAAGAATGTCCCTCACACATATATTCAAGTAAGATCGGGACAGTATAAGCAAGATGTGCTTGAACTCACAAAGAAGTTCAAACATTGCACGCATACATAACATAGGCTTGCCTTTATTTTCTGTGCTTCTGTTATTGGATGGTCGGATTAGGATACTGTAGGACTTGGTTTAGCTTGTAGTGTAGGCTTGGGGACAGGTATGGTAGATTTGGATAAATGACTGAACCTTCCTTGAACACTGCACTTTTTCTTTACTCTTATTTCTCAGCCCATTTTCATCCCTTCCCTTTTTCTTTCAATCAGCTCCGGTGTGGTTTTATCACTAACTTTTGATGTTCTTTTTGTATTGCAGATTTTCGATACTTTTATTTCTCAATACTTTTTTTGTTAAATTTTCTTTTCAAGCTTACCACACCCTTTTCCTTTGACTAATTCCTTCCTCCTTCCTACCTAACTTGCCTCTTTGGTTTTCCTACTATCAGCCACCCCCAATTTAGATGCTTTGCCTAAGTAGAAGCCTAGTGTCCAAGGAGGGACCGTGGCCAAAAGAAAGATCTACTTGTAAGAAATGAGATGGCTATCATGCTAATCAAAGAACCGGGTAAAGGCTCAAATTGGGGATCTAGGGATAAGTATATCATTTGGTCGGTCAATTTTGGGTCTGAGTGACGATATAAAGAAGGCCTATGATCCTTTTCTAACCAAACTATCCTACAACAACAAGCTAAGTTGGTCGGACTCGGGTGCGGGTGGCCGATACTGGTGCCGATCTAGAGGTCGGATCCTTCATAATCTAAGTTTTAAGATTCGGGGATATGGATCCAAAATGGATACTGGTGCAGGGATTTGCGTAAAAATAATTAAAATATCTAAAAAATAGAGTAATAAAACCTAAATTATTAGATATTATGTGGAGAACTTGAGGAGAATTTTGGAAGGAGATTAAAGGAAAAGGAGTGACATAGAAATTTCTGTATAAAAAGTATTCCATTTTCTTCAATTTTGCTTGTGCTTTTGTATTGATTACAAAAATTTTAAAACTATGCAAACTTTCCCCATCAATTTTGGTCAAAGTACCCAAAATCAGTTGACCAAATCGGACACGGATCCCACACCCACACCCATGTCGTGTCGACATGGGTGTGACACTAAAAGTGCTTAGATAGCAAGACTAACTGGTCAAGTTCTAGATTGTACTTACAAAGTAGGAACTGAACTAGAGTACCTCACATATACGTGGCACAAAGTTTCATTATCAACTACCAATTATTCAGTCGGTATACTAACTTAGCGACAATCATCAACATCAATATGCATTATGTCAAAAATTGAGCCTAAAAGGTCAACATATCAAGCAATGAAGTGCATACCAAATATTTGGAGAGGTTCTTAAGTTCATTCACAAAAAGAGTTTAGTGTGCAGTTTCTGTTTTCTAACATGCTGAAGTCTTCCTACTTTTCTTTTACCTAGTACAAAACAAATTCTAACCTAAACATGCTAGTTCAACAAAAATTAAACGTCCTCCGGAAAAGAAAACAAGAAGAAAAAACCAAGGAAGTACATGGACGTCACTGCCCCACCCCTATCAAAAAGGTTGTGCATGGTCCTCAATGCACTAAAATTACCAAAACACAGGAGGCAAGAACATACATATGGTTGTGTCCGATGTTGGAGATTGGGTTACAGTGCAACCTCTTTCATAGTAGGTAAGGGTGACGATTGGGTGGATTCGATTAAATTTGAGCGGATCATAATGGGTAAAGACAACAAATGGATCAAGATCCACCCCAACCCAACCCAAGCTTGCTTGGGTCAAAATTAATTGAGTAAAAAATGGGTCAAGTAACGGATTAAGATTCAACCCAACTCAAATTTTACTGAGTTTTAATTTTGTTATTTGATCTTTTGAAATATTTTAGTACCAAATAAAATTATTTTTTTCTTTATTATGGTATATATAACATATCAAATTAAAAAAAAAAGGTTTTGTAAAAATATTTTGGTAAGATTTCTAATGAGTCAAGTTGGGTTAATATCAACCTAATTTCTTTCTGAAAATATATCAACGTAATTTTTAATGGGTTAAAATGGATTGGATCGAAATGAGTTGTGCTAATGAATGGGCAGATCAATAACCCGCCCAAACTTAAATAGGTTGGGCGGGTTAAACGGGTTGGGTTTGATTTTGCCACTCCTAGTAGGAATGGATCCAGTAGTTGGCTCAATCATTGTCCGGGACTCGCCTGTAGGGTCATGGTATCTATCTAGTAAGTCTGACACTCGATGGTGCCAAGCTAGATGAAGCACCAACATCACCACCTCACATTGCCTCTTCTTTGGAGCGGCGAAGAGCTTCGTTAAGAGTCTTCTTCTCCTTCTTGCGCTCTCTCTCTTTGTTGCTACTTCATCATCACCACTGTCCTTATATGCTCGCCTCCCCATATCTCGTGGGGGGTGAGTTATCTAGCAGTCAGACAAATGGACAGTCCTCTGTAGCTGCAGGTAGGTCCTCTAACGAATGAACAATCACATGCATTGCACTCTCCTGCAATGCAACTATATCAGCTTGAGCCTATGCAAGCTCGATAGGAATGGGTCAAAATTAGGGGTGGCCGGGGATACACTGTGCTATGCACTTCTGCATAGACATGTTTGGGTCAAAAGCTTTTTAGTTAAACTCTTACCATTAATTTTGTATGCATATTGTCAGATAGATCACTACTTTTATAACCTGCTAAGTTATGCAATCATAGGCAATACAATCCTAGTTCACTTTCATTATTTGAACACAAGCAACAATAACTTTCACCAAAGTGGTCACCGATCACACAAGATACAAATACTTCTACTTTTCATGTTGCAAACCCTTGTTGAAATAATTACTACCAGTCGGATACAACTACTGACATATTTCTCAGGGTGGTTCAATATCATCCTTGATTGGGTCCTATATTTGACAATGACCGCTTTATAGCAAATTTTAGAGGTGTAATTTTGCGCATATCAAATTAGATAAAATTCTCTTGACTAGCATGAAGGTAACAAATTTAACTTATTTATTGATTGAACTCATCGATAGGAAGGATGGAGATCGCGAATTAGAGTAGAAGGTGAATATAGCCATGGGATATTGTAGGGCAGTAGGTTTTGTCGAGTCTGTATATCTTGTGGTGTCTTTATCTGTACAACAACATACCCAGTGAAATCCCACAAGTGGGGTCTGGGGAGGGTAAGATGTACGCAGACCTTACCACTACCACATATAGGTAGAGAGGCTGTTTCCTGGGAACCCTCGTCACAAAAACCCATCAGCAGAATAAATTTATTGTGGTGTCTTTATCTGTATCATGTGTGCTAAATTTATTGTATTTACATACTATCATGTGTTTTTCATTAGTAGTCGTTCTTCCTATGCATTTCTTTCCTTTCCGTTTCATCATATCTAGTATTTTGCTTATGGGTTGTTGAGACGAGGGTTCCCAGGAGACAACCTCTCTACTTCTATGAGGTAGTGGTAAGGTCTGCGTACATTCTACCCTCCCCAGACCCCACTTGTGGGATTCCACTGGGTATGTTGTTGTTGTTGTTGTATTGACTGAACTCATCGATAGAAACCTAAAGTTGACTCCATTTTTCACTTAGACACTCAACTAAGATTTGTACCATTTAAACACCTGTAAAGGATCCAACTGTATCATTTTGACACTTTTCATTGACATGCAAGCTGTGTGTTTTCACTTGCTTCAGGCACGTGAAAATGCCAAAAATTAGATTTTTAATTTTTTTTATTAAAGCCAAAAGCTGCCCCGGAAACAACCTCTCTATCTCTATGAGGTAGTGGCAAGGTTTGCATACATTTCACCCTCCCCAGACCCCACTTGTGGGATCACACTGGGTATGTTGTTGTAAATCCTAAAAGCTGCAAAAGAATTCCATTTCATTTGGGCAACAAATTTTTCAGAATATTTGTTGTGTTTTTCTAAAAGTTTTTTAAAGTTTTTCTTTTTGAGAATGTTATTTTTGTTTTGTTTATTTAGTAATTTTACAATAATTTTTCCATTTCTTCTTCAAAATTTTATTTTTTCAAAAATTGCAAGTTCTTTTGGTGTAAACTAAGTTCTTTTTCTAGAATAGTGCTTTTATTTTATTTATTAAATAGATTCTAAAATAATTTTTTTTAAAACTCAAAATAGCACATTAAATCAATTAAATTCGGCGGTTTGTCATGTCAGCAATGAGTGTATTACACATTTGTTTGGTGATTTTTAAAAAAGTATTAAAATGTCCTAGTCAAACCCTACTACAAGTAGTACAAATCTTTCTTGAGGTGTGTAAGTGAAAATGATGCCAACTTTAGGTCTCAGTTGATAGGTTTAGCCTAAGGGTGACAAAATTAAGCCCAACTTGCCCAACCCGACCCAATCCATTAAAGTTTGGGCGGGTTAGTAATCCACCCAATTATTAGCTCAACCCATTTCAACCCATTTAAAATTGGGTTGATATGTAACCCGTATTTATTCGAGAGAGATCTTGTTAAAATATTTCAAAACACTTTTTTTTTCAATTTAATATGTTGTATATAGCCATAATAAAAAAAAATTAAATACTAAAATATTGAAAAAGAACAAGTAAAATAAGTAAAATTTAGTAAAAATTGGGTCGGGTTGGGTCTTGACCCGCTCTATAACCCGTTTTGACCCAAATAAATTTGGTTGGGTTGGGCCTTGACCCGTTTGGTGTCTTGACCCATTATAACCCGTTCAAATTTGACCCAACTCTAGTTTAGCCTTATTTGTTACTCCCTCTACTCCATTTTATTTTACATGCTTTCCTTTTTTAGTTTGTCCCAAACGAATGACACCTTTTTATATTTAAAAAGTAATTTAACTTTAAGCTTCCGATTTTACTGTTAATGAAATGGTTTATAACTACACAAATGTCTATGACCTGTTTTAGAAAACAACTTTAAAAAGTTAGTCTGTCTTTCTTTAACTCTATATCTAGTCAGATACCACACTGAAATTGTGAGGAAAGTATTACATATCTATAAAATGAGAATCATAGAATGAATGAAAGGCGGAGATATGGGCAACTTCTAGCTAGGTGATAATATGTTTAATATATAGCTGAAATGTGAAAAAGTAGGATGATCTGCTACCAAATAGAAGATTTCACTTAGGAACGGGTTCATTATTCGCCGAGTTTCAAACCATGTATCCTCTGGGATTTCTCTGTTATCAAGCATCAAACATAAACCTATAAACAAAAAGAAGGTATACATTTGACAAATAAACTATTGGAGACTTAGTTTTCTAAATATAAAACTTTTTGATATAGAGGAAGAATGAAGTCGAGTACACATAGTAGCTGTTAGAATAGGAATAGGTAAATACAATCCTAATTAGAAAAGGAATAGTAATAACAATAATATATAGAATCCTACTTTGAAAAGGATTGTATTATAGTATCCTAGTTGGAAAAGGAGTCTAATATAATATCTATAAATAGGGTCTCAATGTAATAATGTAGACAAAAGAAAATAATATTCTTCTCCAATATTTCTCACATGGTATCAGAGCTTCTACGGTCCTGGTAGAAAATCAAAGAGCTTCCGCTGCCGGCCGGCGGCTATAACGCATATATGCTGCCCGTCTGGCCAATGGTTATGTTTACAAAAGTAGGGTTAGTGATATATATATGATTCTCATATTCAAGGGAAGAAAACTCAAACAAACAGGTCGTCAATTTTCGGTGACTTTCTAGGGTTGTTTTTTGTTAACCCCACATCTTTCAGTGTTTGTGTAGCACCATGCCATCATTCCGATGACTACTTTTTTATATCTAATTTGTGTAGCACCGTATCATCTTTTTGGTGACTGCTTTTTCGTACTTATCATGTGTAGCGCTGTGCCATCTTTCTGTGACTACTTCTCATATTTGAATTGTGTAGCATCGTGCATCTCTCCGGACTACTTCTCATATTCAATTTGTGTAGTACCGTGAATTTTTCGAACTACTTTCTCATATCCGAGTTGCATAGCACTGTGTCTTTTTGGTGACTCAGATTTGATTTGTGTAGTTCCATTCATCTTTTCAGTGACTCATCAAATCTAATTTGCGTAGGGTCGTGCTATCATTCCGATCCTATCCATACAATTTCTCTTTTGCAGTAGGGTCATGCCGTCAATATGATCTTACCTACATAATTTCTATTTTCTAGTAGGGTCTTGCCATCATTCCGACCTTACCCATATAATTTTATTTCTCAATTTGTGACCACTTTCAACCATCAAATCTAATAATTCAGTGCATAAGCAGGTTTCGACCAATTTTAAAGTGACTTTCTTAGAGTAATTTTGAGATGATTCATATTGTCATTTTCCATTGACCTTTTAATCAGTTGAACATTAAGAATGTTTTTCTCCATGGTGATCTCGAGGAAGAAATCTACATGGAGCAACCACCTGATTTTGTTGCTCGGGGGGATTTTGGTAACCTCGTATGTCGATTGTGTAAATCACTCCATGGTCTAAAACAATCTTCTCAAGCTTGGGTTGGGAAGTTTAACAATGCAATCTTGGAATTTCATGAGAAGACTAAGACATTGAGGTTGACTAAATTTCATGAGAAGACTAAGACATTGAGTTTGACTGTTAATTTTGTGAAGCCGGAAGATCTATTTGTTGATATCTCAACACGCCCGTCATTGATCGTATTAATTACATTTGTAACAAGCTAGATACATATGACATGTATGGACTAGCTTGAGGGGGAGTGTTAGAACAGGAATAGGTAAATACGATCCTAATTAGAATAGGAATAGGAATAGGAATAACAATAGTATATAGAATCCTACTTTGAAAAGGATTGTATTATAGTATCCTAGTTGGAAAAGGAGTCTAATATAGTATCTATAAATAGGGTCTCAATGTAATAATGTAGACAAAAGAAAATAATATTCTTCTCCAATATTTCTCACAGTAGCAATGAAAGAGAGGCACTTTATATGAATGTCCTTACATGACTTACTTTCTCTATCCCCTTCCTCACTCCACCTCACCCAAAACAAAAGAAGTATATTATAGTCGAGTAGTCTCTTCGTGGGATTATGTTGTTGGTGTTGTAGTCTCTAACCTTCATCATTTTGGTTTTAGGGAAGCTGATATCAATCAAGCTGAAGAGGCCGAGATTGAACCAGGGCTCACACAGAGAACAACTTCCGGAAAATCGCCAGCTTCTGTAGCAAAGCCTCAGTTCTGGGCTATATTGGATGGGCTAAAGCTCATTCTATCTTCGACTTACTTGTTGCACGTATCATTATTCCTTTGGCTGAGTGCAGTTGTGTCCTCCTTTTTTTACTTTCAGGTATGAGTAGAATTTCCTATGATTAAGTGACAGAATGGATCATGATCTGTAATGTGGTGTATTTATGTGATTTACTGATCTCACATAGATGACCGCCTTTGTTAAAGACCAGCTTATAGTTACTCCCCAATATTTTGGCTCTTTTGCAGAAAGTAACTGTAATTGCTGCTGCAGTAACAGATCCCACTGGTAGAAGGAGATTATTTGCACAGATCAATAGCTTTATTGCTATTTTTATCCTTGCTGGACAGCTCACTTTGACGGTATGGCATAGATGTATAACATGCAACAGTTCAATCATGAAGCTAATCCTTTTTCTCCCTTGTGTGTTTCCAAGGGAAAGGGGTATTGATGGGTATTCTATTTCTCCAATTTGTGGAAGTGTATATATTCTGTCCATGCTATTCGAACAACTCTAATTTAAACTCATCTTATCTACTCTCAAATGTGATGGAGGTTCTGAATGGAGCCTGTGGTGGAGGCTTCTTCCTCTGCAAATATTCTTTTCATTTCAAATCACTTTCCTTATTTGAATTCCACCATAAAACATAAACTATGTCTGTCACTTAGGGGTGTGTAAGAGTGTTAATTAATGTCAGCTCCTAGTGAGTTGGTAGTGTATTTTGAAGGATCCACAAAGAATTCCCATGTATGCAAAGTCGGAGTGAGTAGAACTTTTAAGTGATAAGATATCTAGGACAGTTTTATAAGTTGATCAGTTTCCTAGTGTCTTGAACTTCAGTTCCCTTTCTTTCTTTTGTTTTTCTCTACATTCACAATGTGTTTCATGATTCATTTTCGTCTTATCTCCCGTGTCATACGTTTTAAAAGTCCTTACTCACAACTTGGTTGCAGGGGCGCATTCTTACTTTTGGTGGTGTTACTCTAGCCGTTTGCGCTGCACCTTTTGTTGCCTTCACAAATTTAATTGCTTTAGCAGTATGGCCCACATGGATTGCAGTGGCCATCTCAGAAACCATGAGGAAGGTACATGTTTTCTGAACCTTTTTCCCAACATCTAAGAGAAGAGATAAAAAAAATGACACAAGTTGTAAAGGAGAAACATCATAAAGGAATTCGTACAATTTTTATTCAGCAGAATACACTATTACCCCCTAAACTTGGCACAATTTATATAGTCCACACCTAAACTTTCCCTAGTCCTCATTACCTCCTCCTGTCCCTGTAGACCAATCTCACCTGATGGAGGTGAGACCCACGCACTGCCATGTATATTCTTTGTCAAGTGTGTCATTTTTAAAAAAATAAATATCTTTTTATACTCATCAAATTTTTTGATCATCTTTTCTGGGTCAAATTTGTAAAAGAGTCGGCAACTCTATTAGTTAGGTATTTTTTTTGACAGAATATAATGGATTGGGCTGTGCATTCTGTTTTTTGGTTTGGTTTTGCATCATTCGCTTTCTGTTTTTCGTTATTTGGTTTTGATAAAATGTCATCCAATCTGTATCAAAATAAATTTGGTTTGATACGGTTTTGCTCTTTTCGATTCTTTTTTCGTTTCCAGTTTGTGTTTTGGTTGTTCAGTTGTGTATATAAGAAACACAAATCTAATATAATCAAATCGTTATATTTAAATGACAAAAAAAGAAAATATATTAGAAAGAGTGAGAAGTGGTAATGTCAAATCTCTTAAATTAATACTTCTTCTAAATTCAATTTACATGATTGAAAGAGTGGACGATGCTCATAAGATACCAATATATATATTTGATGAAATAGTCAAACACTTCTAGTCTCCCACATAAGCATAATGGAACACGTCAACAAGAATAAGCTTGCACTCTTAGGGGTCGTTTGGTTGGGAATAAGTTATCCCAGGATAATGAATCCCGGGATAAGTTATTCCATCATGTATATGGGATAACTTATCTTATCACTTAAGCAAAAATAACGGGATAAATAATCCAAGGACTACCTAATACCGCCAATCGAACATGGTATAAAATAATCATACATTTTATCGTGGGAGTATCGTACCTTATACCTCACACCTCACACCGAATGACTCCTTAGTATTAATATCAAACCAAAATGTAAGTGTGGTTATGCTAGGCGATTTCTTTATTGACCTTGTACCAAAAATGAATTGCGTTATATATGTGAATATAAACATACTATAATATCTACTCTATTAGTCCATTGATTTGAAGCTGGACACTCAACCTATCCCCAAGAGGAAAAACTTTAAATATTTGGGGTCTATCATCCAGAGTAGTGGGGATATCGATGATGATGTCACACATCGTATTGGGGCAGCTTGGACTAAATGAAGGCTTGCCTCGGGAGTGTTGTGTGACAAGAAGATACCACCTATACTCAAAGGTAAGTTTTACAGAATGGTGGTTAGACCATCTTTGTTGTATGGGGTGGAGTGTTGGCCAGTAAAGAATGCACATGTTCAGAAGATGCATGTCGCAGAGATGAGGACGTTGAGATGGATTTGTAGGCACACAAGGAGGGATAAGATTAAGAATGAGATCATTCGGGAGAAGCTGGAGGTGGCACCGGTGTCTGATAAGATGAGGGAAGCGAGACTGCGATGGTATGGACATGTGCAGAGACGGAGTACCGATGCGCCTGTTAGGAGGTGCGGGAGGTTGGTTTTGGGAGCTACACGGAGAGGGAGAGGTAGACCTAAGAAGTATTGGGGGGAGGTGATCAGACAAGATATGGAGAATCTAGATCTAACCGAGGACATGACCTTAGATAGGAAGAAGTGGAGGTCGCGAATTAGAGTAGCAGGCTAATTGGTTGATAGCAGGGGTAGGCATGATTGATGTATCAAGCTGTCGTATGTATGTTGAATTCATCATATTTACATATTGACATGTGTTTTTTGTAAAGAGTCGTTATTTTGTTTCGATTTCTAGTTCTTTTTGCTATATCTAGTTTATTCTGCTTATGGGTTGTTGAGTCGAGGGTCCCCAGGAAACAGCCTCTCTACTTCTTACGAGGTAGTGGGAAGGTCTGCGTACATCTCTACCCTCCCCAGACCCCACTTGTGGGATTTAACTGGGTTGTTGTTGTTGTTTTCTAAAATCTGAAACCAAACCAAGAAATGAAATTTTCTAACCCCAAATCATACCAAAAAACCAAACTAAATTACGAAAAAATCTATTTTGTTTGATTTTTCAGTTGATCCATATAATGCAAACCCCTTATAATAGAGTTCAATCAAACTCTTTACGGAATTGATAAGAAATAATAGTTAGAAACAAAAGTCCATTGCATCTAAAGAAGAAATAAAAATAGCAAGATGGAAATCACAACATCTCTCCGAGAGTGGCAGGTTGACCTTAATTAATTCTGTTCTTGATTCACTACCAACCTATATGATGTCAGTATTCCCAATTCCCAAGAGGGTAATCAATAGGTTGGATAAAATTAGAAGAAAAGAAAACAGTGAGAGAAAAGGCTACAACTTGTTTAAATGGGACACTGTGTTAGTGGGAAAGAAGCATGGAGGTCTGGGAACATAGAACTTGATGAATCAGAGCAAAGCCCTTAGGATGAAATGGCTGTGGAAGTTCCATAATGAAGATAAGACGCACCGGAAGGAAGTCCAGTCAGCGCAAAATGTGTAGAGGAAGACAATTGGATGACCAAAGAGGTGACTACACCATATGGGATCAGTGTCTCTGCGGCCTGAGTTTAAGGCTAACACTAAGATCAAAGTGGGGGATGGAGAGAACATAGAACTTTGGAAGGAAGCAAGTAGGGTAGAGAGTTCCTTTCCTTCCATATTGCCCATCATATACTAGCTGGGACAATTCTCTATTTGTCTATGTTCCAGGATTGCTATCGCGCTTCCTCGCAACTCTGGATTGCTTCTGTGATCTTGGTTGGCATGGTCCATGACATACCCTTAAGATTCAGGAATAACCTCCATAGTTGGCTAGTGATCTTGCTATTAAGAAAGAGATGTTTAACTGTCTCAGCAGTTTCCCCACTCAGAAAATATCTAGAACATTATGGTATCCCTCTCCTCTTTAAGTTGTCTTGAGTCAATACAGTTTCTTTGGCCAACAACCAGACAAAACAGGTCACCTTAAGTGGGATTTTTGACTTCCAGATTTCTCCATGGCCAGTCAGTGACCTTGAGGCTGATTTTCTTTTGGGGGGAGGGGGAAGGGGGGGGGGGGTGTTTCAGCCAGTTGTATGCATAGCCCACCTTAAAACTGGCCTTCTGATTTCCTTTCCACCACAAAATGTGTTGACCCCATTCCAGTCCATTAAATTGCCCAATAGTGTTGAAAAGATCTTCTACCCTCTGAATCTCCCAATCATTTTGATTGTCTTCTAAAGATAAAGTTCCATTCTAATAGAAAATACTATGCAAAAAGTCAAACTAAGGTGTCTTTATCCTACTATGTTTTTGGAGTAATCAGTTCTACTCAAATGATACTATCTCCATAATTGATGTACTAGACTCGATTTGGGAAAGTAGGATTTGAAGCTAAGTTGTTCGGACTCTCCAAAAATGTTGCCGCACCCGTGTCGGATCCTTCAGAAATAAACTATTTTTGGAGGATCCGACACGCACCCGTCGACATTTTTGAAGAGTCCGAGCAACATAGATTTGAAGTACATGTTGTAAATATTGGCCAGTATAGTTTTATTACTCTCTTTTGAGGATAATACAACGTTACCAGTTTCCAAAAAATTAAATAAAAAGAATTACACTGTTGGAACTCTATTATATTGTCTAAAGCTTTTATTGTTTGGTAAGAGGTGATGAAGTTCCAGCCAAGTTTTCTTTTACAGATTTGCCCTGAAAAAGAAAAAAATACATAGTCGAATGAATAAAAATCACATCTGAAGAAGAAACAAAAAGAAATCCACAGTTAAAACTTCATTATTTTGGCTAAAACTTTTTCTATTTGGCCAAAAATGTTGCCGCACCCGTGTCGGATCCTTCAGAAATAAACTATTTTTGGAGGATCCGACACGCACCCATCGACATTTTTGAAGAGTCCGAGCAACATAGATTTGAAGTACATGTTGTAAATATTGGCCAGTATAGTTTTATTACTCTCTTTTGAGGATAATACAACGTTACCAGTTTCCAAAAAATTAAATAAAAAGAATTACACTGTTGGAACTCTATTATATTGTCTAAAGCTTTTATTGTTTGGTAAGAGGTGATGAAGTTCCAGCCAAGTTTTCTTTTACAGATTTGCCCTGAAAAAGAAAAAAATACATAGTCGAATGAATAAAAATCACATCTGAAGAAGAAACAAAAAGAAATCCACAGTTAAAACTTCATTATTTTGGCTAAAACTTTTTCTATTTGGCTAAAAATAATGAAATTTCAACTATGTTTTTCACATATTTGTCCTGAATAATAATACATAATAGAAAATAAAATAGCCGTTGCATCCAAATAAGCAACAGAAAGAAATATACAATTAGAACCCATTATTAGAGTTAAAACTTTTATTATTTGGCTAAAATAATGGTGTTCAGCCAATTCTTTTACATTTTTGGTATGAAAAAGAAGAAATACACAATTGAAACAGAGACCATTCCTTTGAGTGGATAATTAAAAAGAAGTTAAAAAATGGGCTAAAATATGCCTTGTATATTATGAAGTAGCAAGGAGAAAGACACTAATGGAACAAATACACTATCTATGTGGCAATTAATGGCTGGAAAGTTCTTCATTCGGAAGCTAATTTTTCGATATGTTTTACTTTCATGTCCCTAAAAGAGTGTATCCACACTTTTTCCCACGTCACCATCCAGGGGGTTGAGGCTATCAAAAAGCCGAGTACAGGGTGGATAATTACGACAAAGAAAAGTTTAGGTGTACTGAATAAACCGTGCCAAGTTTAGGGAGGTGATAAGTTATTCAGCCCTTTTAGTTTAACTGGAAACTAACAGGCGTTGTGACGAATAAAAGATATTAGGCATACCCTTATGCAATTGAGCCTTATCTTTTGTTGTTTTTCACGATTAGGTGGTCACATATGTCGTTACCAGGCCTGCAAGGGAGCTTCTTTTCACTGTTGTCTCACAGGACGAGAAGTATAAAGCAAAGGTATGGTACAACAGTAGTGACTGGAACGATCATCATTATTCCATCTTACACATTAGCAGCAGCTTGAATTGTGAATACCCTGTCCGTAGCATTCCTTGATTTCCAACTTTTGAAATCCTTTTGATAGTATATAGCAAAGCTAGTAGGTTAACATCATTTTATTAGGTTTGCATGTGTTTCATGACACTTGAAAGGATTGTTGTGGTTATAATAGTTGTCAGTGCCGCGTGTTCAATTGAATATCCCTAGCAGTAGAATGAGTCCATTGTTTCTTTATGGTATGCCATCATGTCTATGCAGGTATGCATAGATGTGATTGTTCAAAGACTTGGGGATGCTACAGCAGCTGCAATGTACAAGCTACTCTTCAGCACTCTCAGTGGCAAGGCATCAGCTGTTTCTCTATATGCCCTGCCTGTAAGTAAAACCTTCCTTGACAACACTACTCCAAATATCTTGAAATTATAGATGATTGGATACACTAATGCACACTTCTATTTAGTGATTGAAAAGCCGCAGAGAATTAATGTTGATCAGTGTAACCTTGGTACTTCTTTCAGGTCTGCTTGATGTGGATACTGACAGCATTCTATCTAGGACACCGATACAGGCAACTTTCAGTGGATCAGCCCTCTGAACCTGCTGAAACATGTAGAAGATATGGAACATAATGCCAAACACGAAGACTTTCTGCATCTTTCAGAACCTTGATGGTAAAAATAGCTGTTTTCCTCCTTTTCTTCTTTGGATCAGTTTCCATTCAGAATGAAGCATGCTCTCTCCTTTGAATGTGGTGTTTCCTTATTGCTCAGACCTTAATCTGTTCTATTCAACAAATCCCTCGTACTAAAATACTCAAATGATTACATAACTTGAAGAAGAGCCTTTAAAAAAAAATTCAAGAAGAACCTCATCTACACCCAGAGGAGAAAGTGAGCTGAGGTCAAATTATTCTTGAGTCTCGACTATTGGAAGTGTGGCTACCAGTTATCAATGCAGGGTTCATCTTTTGTTCCTTCTTAATGAATGAATCTGTTGTGCTAAGCTTTTTTCCGATTTTTTTATGTCAGTAGATTGAACCTATAGTAGAAGCAGCCTGGATTTAGGATGCCAGGTGATCAGTGGTGTAGCCGAAGAATTCATAAAGGGTGTCCAAGTTATAATAATTGTTTTTGAAAAATGGATGAACCAAAAAATTCATTATAGAAAACCATCCAATACTAGTAATTGACTTTTTTTAAATGAATGCATGTACCAAAAATTTTAAAATCACAATGCGTAATGTGCGAGAATATGTGAGGATGCCCTAGTAAGGTGTGAGAAGTTGAATATAGAGTGACCGAAGAGAGGCTAAGGTAGGCCAAAGAAGTATTTGGAGAGGTGATTAGGCAGGACATGAAGCATCTTCAGCTTAATGAGGATATAACTTTAGATAGGAAGGTATGGAGGTCGTGTACTAGGTAGAAGATTAGTAGGTAGCATAGAGATGTTGCTTTTTGAGGGTGTAGGTTTGTGTTGTCATTGTACTAGCTGTATTATGCTTTCTTGTGTTAGCTATATTCGTTTGTTGTTTAGTGTGTTTTGATAATTTTTGTTTAATGTGTTTCGGTTATCGCACTATTGTGTTCTTGTTCCTTTGTAATAAGCTTTGCATTGTTTCCTCTGTTAGTTGCAATGTTTTCTACAATGTTTTTTTCTTCGTTGTACTTGAATTTGTGGCTTTTAAGCTGAGGCTCCTTCAGATATAACCTCTCTACCTCCACGAGGTAAGGTTAAGGTCTGCGTACATTGTATCCTTTCCAGACCTTACTTGTGGGTTACACTAGGTATGTCGTTGTTACAGTAAAATGCATAATATTTAGAATCTAATGAGTTCATATTTAATTTAATATGAAGTAAATGGACATAGCAAAAGAAAAAAAGAAAAGATGGATCTATCTAAAACTAGAGTGTGATGGCCCGTATTAGCACAAGCTCAATATTGATATTATTTTTATTGATGAATCCAAGTGTCAAATGTTAAATGTTGAATAAAGTATTCAGTTATGGATGGTGTATGGTTGCCAAATGATAATTTGTTTATATCCAAGCATTATACCACTAAGATACAAAGAGCGGCATATACACATATATAGGGAGTACTACTATTTATTGACAAAAAATGAAGCATTTTATGTACAAATAAAAATGGTGCATTTTCCCTGCAGCAGGTGGAGTTGTCTCTGGACCAATGGAGTTGCCTCCCCATCAAAAGCACTTGTAGAATATGAAATGTTGGTGACCATATCTCAAACAACTTTTCTCAATACTACAGAAACAAAAAATGGAACTAATCTATATATACAAGTACTATTTGCATGTTGATGAAGTATAATGCAATCATTATGATGTGAATAGTCTTTCAGGAAAGAACTAAGACATCAACCTTAGGTATATTTAGGAAATGAATCTTATGTTGTGTTTGGTAGGTCTGTACTTTTTGTTTGTTGCTTTGCTCTTTCTTTTTGGTTTCCCGTATGGATGCTTTTATATTAGAAAAGCAAAGTGTGTATTTGTATGAGAAATATAAACTCTACCACTCTGCTGCCTCTACTTTGTGTGCGCTTAGGCCAGCTACTTCGTTCCAATCTTTCTCTTTCTATTTTAATTAAAGCATTTTTGGCTTGAACTCTATTTGTTTGAATTCACAACTCTTGTCATTTCAAACCCATTCCATTTGTCTTTTGAAACAATCTTAGCGAAAAAAAGACCCAATTTGATAAAGTAAAAGTGAAATTAGACAGTCGCAAGCTCAATACGCTACTGGAATTACTTTCCACAGCAAAATCAATTTACCACAAGCTCCAATCCTTCCAGAAATTCAAGAAACTAACTTCAACTCAGCAAAGTTAAATTTTGAAGGAATCGAAGCACGTTAATACAGGTTTTTTTTTTTCTTTCCAACTAGTCTTATTGTACGTGCTTTGCGTGTGATCAAAGCGTATACCTCGTTTGATAACAAACATTACATACAAAATATAAGTTTAATTATGAACTTATAAAAAGATAAATAATTCACTAATTTTGATAAATTATTTATTAATAAATGTCCTATATATAGAGATTCTATCACTAATTAAAATCCATGGTAAATTAGAATTTTCCTTAACGATGGTAGGGTATTTTCTTTAGAAGTAGAAGTTTATCAAATAAGGAAGATTTAGGAGTTTTTCCATGGCTAGAAGTCCTTATTTTATCACTTATTTTCATATATTTTAAAAGTGAAGATTATAAATATAATTAATTAATAATTTAAAGAAAAATGGTAAAAAAATGATTTTATCTAAAGAAGAGATTTTTAATGTAGGTCAAAAAGTTCAAACAACATTTCTAATATAGTATAGAGTATAGATAATTCAGATTATGAATAAAAGTATTATATTGATATGAGTGTTAGAATGTATATTTGAACCCTTGAAGGCCATTGTGATAACTCGTGTTTCTCGTCTATTTCCTCGTATATTGAGGATACTTCTCTGCTTCTTCTCTACGTTTGACAACATTTAGAAGGAGAAACTTGAATTTCAAACGTAAAATCTGGGGACAAAAAGGTCAAAAACAAATGCATTCATACAATAAGTCAAGCATTTAACACATGAAAAAGAAAACAAAAAACACAAATTGAAACAAATGCAAAGGGACTCAAGCATATGAATTGTCTAACTTAAGTGGTCATATATGGCTGTTACCTTAAAATTGACAATTTAGAATCCAATTTGTGAATTTGAAACAGTATACTCAAAAATTTAAGATTTCAGTAATACTATCAATCAGTGCAAACTGACTAAGGCTACATCCAAATTAATATTCAAATTAAAATTGATAACCTCAAAGTTAGATTAGTTCCCTGCAAATAAATATTGCTCTAGTTCAGCTAGGTAATGACCAAACATTGGATTTCCACCATGTTCTAAAGAAGAGTGTGTGTATATGTATCTATCTATATACACTCAAACGCAAGAATCAGAAATACAAATATGCTCGTCTAAGCATTGGTATGTGGTAAGAGTTATTCGATTCTTATATTGATCAAAAGTAATAAGAGCAAATTACACCGAGAGACACTAAACTTGAAAAATTACAAAAAAAAGAAAATAGCCCTCGGTGTATAGACATGTATAGTCACTGTATATTTATGTATCATAATGTATATTTAGTGTATAACTCATGTATAGGTAATATACATGGTATAGTAGTGTATACTTTCTATAACTTTTGACAAACTATATTGTATAGTCATGTATAGTTTTTTGGGCTATTTTTTTATGTAAATAAAATAGTATAAATTTTAGGGATACCATACTGAGTTGGGAAAATCTCAAAAAATCCCGAAACTTTATCAAATTACCAAAAATCCCGACTATTTTTAATTATTTGATACCTTATGCAGATGCTTGATACCTGCAAAATAAAACTGAAAAATTAAATGCTGTAGCGTTAAACATGGAAATTAAAATCCTGCCAACTAACAATATCCTTCAATTAAGGATTTAAGTTACAACTCATTCAATTAAAGCCTAAAATTACGTTTTGGTCGTTTGAATTAAAATTTAAAAAAAAAAAACGACAGCAGCACCATTACTGATTTAAAAAAAAAAACAACAACAGCACCATTTCTGAACTACACAGAAAAAAAAAAAGAGAGAGAGTCGACCTGAAAAAGTTATGAATATCTCGATCTTGATACGCCACAGCGGAACATGAGAATCCGATGTAGTGTATGTTGGTTATAAAAGTGATGGAATTGTTGTATCTGAGAATACGTCGTTTTTTAATCTCAAAGCGGGAATTGCGTCATTGTTGGGTATCAATGAACAAATGAAGAGAATCGAAATTCGGTACATTGTTGAAGGTAATGCATCGTCGATTTGTATCCGGAACGACTTGGGGGTGAAGTTGTATTTGGAAATTAAAAAGAAGGAACACAGTTTTGGCCTGTATCCTTTGTGTGTTGATACCTTCGATATTGAAGGCAGCGAGCTTTTGCTGTGTGATACTACCACTGAAATGGTAAACCAAGAATCTGTCACATATGGTTGCATAGGGAGTGGACACGTATCAAGTGTTATTGTCGACACAGCAGATTTAGATGTGAGGGTGAAAAACATGTACAAGAACAAGGCGACTTTAGTCGATGTTATGACAAGATACAAATTGCACCATGGATTCAACTACAAAGTTAAACGATCGGACCAAGAAAGGTGTGAGTTTTTTTTCAGTGATTTAATTCGCGGGTAATTTAAATTATAACGATTTTATTGCATCATTATTTTTTTTTTCTTAATGCTAATTTAGATGTTTGTTGCAGCTATGTGTTGAAGTGCTTTTCTGATACTTGTTCATGGTGCATGAAATCTTCCTGCCGCAAGAATTCGGAAACTTTTATAATAAGATACTTCAATGATAAACATACTTGTTCGATGAGTGAGAG